>BPLT01000144.1:600000-800000 GCA_019656295.1 Rhododendron mucronatum var. ripense | reverse complement strand
AGCATGTTTAAGCAGAAATATGTAGAAGCAACGCAATAAGAACCATTATAACATAATAATATCTGCCTTGTATCCAAGCTCCAAATGGTGATCACTGCTTTTCTTTAAATAACGCAGATCAAGCCTCTGGCCATCCTCTCTAATTATGTACTTCGCTCCAGTTTTGCCAGGGGGCGGATGAGGGCCATACTCAACGAGCTCCTTCAGCCTAGTGACAAGGGTAACAAGATTCAATGATCATAAAGCTAGACAAATACAATGCAAACCCAGATGAAGTTTGTAACACGAGACCTTTCAATGTTGTAAGGAGTGACAGTTTCTGGGTAAGTTAAATTCAATGCAATACTCCATGGTACACCCAGCTCATCAATGTTAATGGTTGGGTCTGGGGTGATGACTGTACGTGCAGAAAAGTCCACACGTTTACCCATCAAATTGCCTCTAATACGCCCCTCCTTCGCCTTAAGCCTACTGCATATAGACTTGATAGGCCGTCCTGACCTCTGCGTAGCCTGAAAAACAAACAAAACAAGATTCAACCAAAGTTATAATAAGTATGTCAGTATGTGTGAGTGTGGAATACAGAAACAGGCATACCCTTGGCTGACCCGGAAGCTCATTGTCAAAATATGTAGCTACATGGAACTGCAATAACTGTGCAAATTCAGAGATTATGTGCGCCGGAGCTCCATTTCTCTCCTGTTTCCTCAGGTTTTCATTATGTCTAATGATCATCGCCAACTGATGAGTCAAATCATCCTGCTCCAAGAGGGAAAAAGTGGGGTTATGATACATTGATACTGAATTCCAGGATTAACATGTAATAGACAAGTTGCCTGGTAATATTATAAAACTTCCAATGCAAACAGTTGGCAGATACTTTATGACCATGTAAAATGGTATAAAAACATAAGTCACAGAAAAACCTATATGCTGTGAAGTCAAAAAAACCTCCTATAACTTCAAAGGAAAATCCCCTATGAAAGAAAGTGGTACTACACGAAAGACTTGCCTCACTCCGGGCAGACGTATCCATCATCACAGAAGGCCTCACTGGAGGGGGCGGTATTGGAAGGACTTGTAATATCATCCAATCTGGACGTGCATACTTGGGATTCAAACCCAATAACATACAGTCTTCATCACTTATACGTTTCAGGACATTTAGAACCTGTGTAAACATCATGTAGCTATGTAAGTCTTGGTAAGCCAAAAACCGAGAAGAGGAAAAGTGTACAAATTACCCTTTCAGCAGAGAGCTGCTGTTTTCTTTCAACAGGTTCAGGAAGCTGATCTGGGTCATCATTTTTCTTCTTCTGAATCTTGTATTCAGCCACCATTTTCATCCCTTCAATAGTAAGCTTTGGCTGCTGTGAACCACAACCACCTCGGCTCTTCTTAACTGGTTCATCAGTATCTTGACCTTGGGTGTCAATATCATCGCCGCCTTCGCATTTTGTTTTGCCCTTGCAGGCATCCAAGATCTTTTTAAGTCTGTTTTTCGGATTTCGAATTTTCTGAGCTTGCTTAAATTTGTGATCCTCCTACAATGTAGTAAATGAATCAGGAACGCAGTCACAATTGTATCTTTAATGAAACATAAGGTAGGAAATACAAAAAAAAAAAAAAAAAATTAACAATGTAGAAAGGTCAAACAAACATCTTCCAAGAATAACTAACATAATTCACTTGAACCATTCCAAGTCAAATACTAAGAACCTTAAAAACCCAAGCGAAATTGAAAGCCAGAAATGTTTCGAGAACCATGAAATTGCAGATGACGCACCCAAAACTTGGTTATATTCAAACAAACTTCCATAAAGGCGACCACGATGCAAACTCTATTACCTTGATTTTCCTCAATAAGCTTATTGTTAGAGTCATAGTCTGCGTCATAGACCCAAACAAGCTTTTACCGAAGCCAGACATGAATCGAGCTCTAGCAGTTTATTTCTTTAACAGCCCTAATTTTAGCTCTACTAGAATTGCAGATGACACTTGTTTATATTGAAACGGACTTTCATCAAGCCGATCACTAGGCAAACTCAATCATCTTGATTTTCTTAATAACCTTATTGTTGGAGTCATAGTCTGCACCTTAGACTAAAACAAGCTTTAAACAAGCTAATCACGGATCGAGCTCTAGTAGTTTGTTTGTATCACAGCACAGTGATGTTTCAAGAACCAATTAAGTGTAGAATTGCAGATGACGCGCCCTATACTTCTTTATATCCAAACAAACTTTAATCCAACCCATCACGAGGCAACCCCAATTGTCCTGGTCATCTTTGCTAAGCTGATTAGACTAAAACAAGCTTTAAACGCGCCAAACACAAGTCGAGCTCAAGTAGTTTGTAACTTCTTGTATCTAACAGCCCTAATATGAAGTCTGAACCCTAAGTCAATAGAGCGAAAACGCTACCTCATCGGCAAGGACTTTGGAGCAATTGAAGCAAACGCAACGCATAATACTAAGCACCGTTTTCATAAACCCGATATGAAACATGGGCTTGGCTAGCTCGAGGTGCCCGAAGTGGCCGGGGCACTCGGCCATATTGGCCATACAAGTTTCGCACTTCATTTTACGATCGATTGTGCCCAGCCGCGGGTCGCTGAGCCCGCCCGGCTTCGGCTTCCCTCTCTCCGTCGTCTCGCTGTGCTCGATCTGCACCACTGACATTTGCCTCTGCCCAAAAAAAATCAAAATTTTAAAAACCCACAATATCAAAACCCAAACTTTTTTCTTTTCTTCAGAGAGAATTTGACTTACGATCTCGTCGGGGCTGAGAATGCCAAACTGGACCATGCGTACTTTGGCGACCTCCGCCGGGGAGAAAGGGAATCGCATATCCATGGCTACTTCTAGGGTTTTGTTTCGAAGTTTCGATCAAAAGCTTTGATTTTGGTTTGAAATCACTGGAAACTTGTGTTTAGTTAACTAAATTCGATTTTTAACGGTAATTTTCGATCTTGTTTTTCAGTGAAAGGTGTTTCGTACGCATTCTACAGAACCCGATCGCGGTCTCTCTCTCTCTCTCTCTCTCTCTCTAGATGAGAGAAGAAGATAGGTTACGAAGAAGTAAACGCACGATGTGGGGGATATTTATAGAGCGAAATCCCTAGGGTTTTTTTTTTTATCCGGAAATCCCTAGGTTGGCACTTGGCCGTAGTAAAGATATTACAGTGTATGACGGCGAAAATAAGCGAAGTACTGTCGAATACCGAAAACACCCCTTGTGTGGGAGATTAAGACTCCGTTTCAGAACCTAAAAAAAGTTCTTATTTTTTAAAAAGGCAATTTCAAACTCAAAAATTATGAGTTTATTGAAATCTAAAAATATGCAATATGGATCTTGTTTGGAAGATCTCGATGAGATCTTTTATACGATGCAAAAAAAATTAAAAAATTATTTTTTATTTACTTTTATATTTGAGTTTGAAAATGTAAAATAAGCTGCTTATTTTTTAAGAAGGTTTCTGGGACGGAGCCTAACTTATTCATGGAGAATACCGAAAACACCCCTTGTGTGGGAGATTGACTTATTCACAGAGCCCCGTGATTCTTTTATTTACAGATTCACACGATATCGACCATCCAAAGATGCAACGAACGCTCAATTCACCTTCATAAATAATTATTCAAGGAAATAGTCATTATCAAGTTTCTCTCTTTGTTGAGAATTCGCTATATCATTTAATATGAACATAGGTGTTCTACATCTAATTTAATTATTCTAACAATATTGACTTTACTAAATAGAAAAATTAGTGTTCTAAAAGTCAGTTGCCTAAGACGACTTGTCCTCGCTTAGTTGCCTAAGACGACTTGTCCTCGCTTAGGCGCTATGCAGTTGTACAATGCCTAGATTATGGAGGTCTCAAGTCTTGCATCTACGTACCAAAAAAATGTCTTCCCTTACGCATAAAATTTCAAATTGTAAAGCATTTTTCACTGCATATGTTCTAAACCCAGTCACCTAAGACGACTAGTCCTCACTTAGGCACTACGTAGTGGTACAACGCCCAGATTATAGGGCCAACTAGTTGCGCTTAGTCCTCGCATTGGCGTTAAGAGGTCAACACCTAGGTGTTAAACGCCTCTTTTTCCACTCGGCTAACGCTTATCTTTGGAACATTGAGAAAAAATTTACACTATATTAAGTTAGACTTTCAGATTATACTCTTATACTTAATTTTACTTGGAATTTTTTTTTCCTCCATATGTTTTTAGTTTGTCTCCTCAAGATCCTTGAGATTATGTAAAATTTTGACCCATAAATGACAAATTTTTAGAAGTTGAAAAAATCCAGTTATACAAAACCTAAATCCAATATCCGTTAATGTTTGCTCAAATGGAAAACATTAGTAGATTGAAAGTTGGAACAATGCTCTAGCAGCCTCCCAGCTCTTTTCGGCGAACAACATTGAAAATCACCCGTTGAGTAACGTGATTTTCAAATATAGGGCTCTAATGCAACGCTTTGACAGCATCACCATCAATCACATCTTCTGCGATGCAAACAAATGCACCAACGTTTTGACAAGTGATACCCCAATCTCAGTGGGGACAATTTTCTACTCTCTTTACATTCTGTATTGTATTGTTAATTAATTTTATGCAGACTATATTGGGATGGAATACCTAGAGATGTATGATCTTTTATTTAGATTATTTAGATGTATCCTCGCATTTTTTGTTGTGTGATTTCCTGCAAATCTATCTTGCTATTAGGATTTCAGAAAAAGAAAAACTGGGCATACGATTTGACTCCAAACATTAATTTTGAACACAGAAATATAAGTATATTCATAACCAAGAACAACAAGGTACGAAGGATCCAAAGGTCCGAAGGCAGCAGTTTGGTCTGATTCGCAGTGAACTGGTTTGCCCCCGCCGAAACCTTCTAGAGAGAGAGAGAAGAACATCGTTCCTTCACATCTCTCCAAGGTATGGCATAAACTCGTGCAACTAATTTGGCTCTACACCTACAGTTTCTTTCAAAGGAAATCTCTTTAGCCTAGAGCGTTAGATTGGAGATTTTGTGACAGATTCGATATTGAAATTCAATTAAGCTAGCCTGAGAATCACCGAACATGGATTTGGTGCGTCTAGTGTTTCGCTATTTGGGTTGTTTTGTTTGTGTGTTTTGGCTAATTCTGTTTGGTTTATTTTGCTATGAACATTGAACAACGTGGTTATGAGTTGATTTGGTTACTGAGTTTAAGAAAGTTGTCTGCTTGACGAAGCTTGCATTTTTCCTGGGTACTTTCAATAATGGGATGACTCGACAGAGCTCAACGGATTCATGTAGCCATTTCCAAGTGATTGGGACTTGAGGCGATTTGGTTTGGTTTATTTTACTCGGAAGAACTAAGAACAACCTTTAAGGCGATACTTCATATAATGAAGTTTTTGTTCGTAGGGAGCGGGGAAGAGTTTGATCCAGTATGATGTGGTTTTCCACCCGAGAAACGTAATTTAGTTATTCCCGTCTCGTGAACATCAGATTTGACAAGTCATATTTTGGGGGTACTTGTTGGCTGTAATTAGGATCTTTTCAGCATTTTTATCATTTTCAGAAACGAAGTTTTCAGTCTGCAATTGTGGCTTCTCGATTGGAACCCCACTATGTAAATTGAGGGGAAAGATATTAAGATAGGATACTTGCCTCTTAGTTTTGGAGAAGAATGACTTGTGTCATTTTGCTGAATAATTGGGAAACAGTTAAGCAATTCTGGTTGTTCATCTTTTACAGCAAGATGAAAGGCTGTCAGACCACCTTCATATGTGAAGAGATATGTTTTGTGGACTCCTCTACTTGTCTGAAGTACCCATGTCAGACACTCGTCCCTTGGGTAAGGGTACGGGATTCGTATCAGGCATTTACAGTCATGTACTAACCTCAAAAAATAGTGATCTATGCTTACAATACATGTGCACATAGAACTCTATAACTATGCTTGAATTGCTCTATGACACCTTATAGCATCATTCTATACTTCAAATCAAAGAAGTAAATTGATAACCACGTGTATGTTGTCATGTCGATACGTCCTGGGAGCCGGGACTTGAGACTTAGATGAGTGCAACACTTGGATGCTTACCTAGATTCCATGTAACATTAGGGGGAGAGTTTTTGCTAGTGCAAGGACTTGGTGCCCGTCACCTAAGCTTATAGGATTCCCTTCCCCTTGCGACTCAGTTGGCCTTACATTTTCAGCTTTCCATGAGACAACTTCGTTTGTACCTCCATGTTCCATATTTGTGAACTGGTGAGTCGGTTTCGGAGTGAACTGGTTTGCTCCCGCCAACAACGTCTAGAGAGAGAGAGAGAGAGAGGACACCGTCACCATTCGACTCTGCTGCTGGCGGCGCAGATAGAAAGAAGAACCTCATTCCTTCACATCTCCCACAAGGTATGGCAGATTATCGTGGAACTAATTTAGCTTTAGAAAGTTCTTTTTCTAGCTGATTGGAGATTTTCAAACAAATACAAGAGTGGAAATTGAATTTAGACTAGGTTGAGAATCTCCAAAAATAGATTTTGTGCGTCAAGTGTTTCTCTATTTGTACATCCATTTTGATTTGATATGTACAACGTGATAATGGGTTGATTTGGTAGCTGAGAGCCCATGAAGAAAATGTGTAGTTTGCGAAATTATTCTACTCGAGAAAGCTTGCATTTTTCGTTGGTAATTGTAAGAACACGATGCCTCAACGAAGCTCAGTGGAGAGAACGGATTTATTTAGCCGTGGCCGTGCTTATGGGAATGGGACTTGAGACCGTTTGGTTTGGGTCACTTGTAAGAACTAAGAACCACCTTTAAGGTGTTGTTTCATATAATCAAGTTTGGGTTCATGTGGAGAAGGGAAGACTTTGATTCAATATGATGTTTTCCATTTGGGTAAACCTAATTTATGATTTCTGTGGAGCATGAGATTTTGTTATCCAAATTTGTGGGGTACTTCTTGTCTGTAATTAGGATCTTTTCAGCTTTGTTTTACCTAGAAGAAGTTTTCAGCCAGAAATTGTGACTCCAAGATTGGAACCGCGTCAGCTACATTGGGAAATTGAGGGGAGAGATGGGACAATGGTTTGGGTTTTAAAAGAGGTTTTTGGGGTAATGAGTGGAGAGAGATAGAAAGAGAAAATTTATTGGGGACCGTGCACTAAAGAGAGGTTGGGTTTTGAGACCGAAAACGAACACATTTAGTGCTCCAAATTTACCTTGGAGAAGAAGACTTGTTGTTCAGCTTTTACAGCAAAGTGATAGGCTGACAAACCCCCTTCATAGGGGAAGAGAGATGTTATGGACTCCTTAACTTGTCTGAAGTACCCATGTCTGGCACTCAATAGTTGGGCAAAGGTTATGGAATTCATGTTGGATATTTATAGTTGTACACTCACCCCCAAAAAATTAGCAATCCAAGTTTACAATGTATATATGTATAGTATAGAACTCTATCATTATGATGGAATTGCTCTATCACACCTTATAGCATGATTCTATACAATAAATAAAAGAAGTAAATTGGTAATTACATTTATGTTGCCATGTCCATGTCTCCTGAGAGGCTGGGACTAGAGACCTAAGATGAATCCAACACTTGAATGCTTACCTAGATTCCATGTTACATTAGGGGGAGAGTTTTGGCTGGCGCAGGGACCTGTTGGTCAGCCCCTAAACTTAAAGGATTCCCTTCCTCCCTCTTACCACTGAGTTGAACTTACACATTCAGCTTCATTTGTACGTCCATGTTCCATCTCTGTCTCCCTTCCTCCATAGACATTTCTTTTGCTTTTTTTTGGTCCTTTCTTTTCAAGAGATAGTTTTATTGACTCAGTTTATGCTTTTGTTTCTATATCCCGGGGCCTCCTCATATATCTTTGAAAAGCCATTTACACGTATTGATTGGTAGAAGAAGCAACTATGAAATTTTTTTAGCACAAATACTGGGCATGTTCATTATTACATAGGAGTATCATTTTCATACGGCTCAAATTGCAAGTTTCTGGTTGGGTAGTTCTTGTGTAGTCTTCCCTTTTTGCTCCCCATCTCCTTCTATGAGTCCCTAATATAGAACCTATTTACTTTGGAAGAGAGGCAGTGTATTAAGTGTGCCGAGCTGCTAAAACTGGATTTGTCAATACAATAACCATAACAATGACACTTACTATGACAGAAACTCACATGTTACTGTACTATTGTTGAAGGAAATCTTTCATGGTTCTCGCCTTAGATTTGCGGGATTTTCTTCTCCGTGCTCAAGTGCTGAAGCTGTATAGACAAGCATTGAGGATTGCCAGAAGAGCCCCGGGTCATGCTAGAGGTAGCTTCTGATTTAAATGAATCTTTTCATTATGATCTGTTTTGTAAAATAGAAAAGTAGATAGGAAACCTAGAACTATAACGGAAATCACAGTATGATCTTGGTACTTGTTCTTGCCTCCCGGTCATTCCTATTTGCTTGCTAACTTGTTTGGATGTTTTAATCTTCCTTGGTCAATTTGTTCACTCTTCTTGGTCGACATTTAACGAGGTTTTGTTTTTTATTATCGGTATATTCGAAATCTGAAGAGTTGTTCCAAATTGCATGTGCCCAAGCTTGCAGAACTTTATGGTCATGTGTTAGTGTTAGTGGCTAACATCTTTTGCTCACTTCTAATGGAGATTGCCTTATATTGTGATGGATACAGCTGATCTGATGCACATGATTAGACAAGAGATGGAGAACAACCGTAATTGCAGTGACAAGCAGAGGATTCGTTTCTTGATAAGCGAGGGAAAGGGAAAATTGAAAGGTTTGGATGAGATGCTCGATATGCAGGGTCATAGATTGTTTACTTGGAATTTAAAGGGTACTTTCTTGTGTCTGAAAGAAAGTGTAAGATTTTTTTGAATGGTAATGCATGATAATTTATCAAATTTGTTTCCAATACGTATATGTTTCCCCTTGTCCGAAAGATTGTACCCAATTTTTTTCAACCTTCATTCAGAATGCTCATTTAACAAATATGTTTCCAAGTTAGCTTACGTAAGTTGTACATAACACTCAGGTTATGTAGGACTATTGGTCAAAATCACATTTTTAATTCCGAAATTCTCACCCTTATCCATTGAAGCATGTTGATTTTGGAGACTCTACGCTCCAAGGGTGTACAAGAAAGTCCTATTATCCTCTATTCCTCTTTGTTTTGCTCATTGCCATAATGTCACTTTGCTTATATCAAGTCCAGGGGCCTGAAAAAAGTCTTACCTGATGCCGGAAAAATGGTAAAATTTTGCAAAAAATGGTGCCCCGATGGTGTGAATTTTGCTGTCATTTTTTGCTTTGGCCATTTATCATGCCATTTTATTTCAAAAATGGCACTGAGGATCGCTTTGCCATTTGTGTGCCACATCATCAAACCCGACAACCAATTCCGAGCTCCATCAACCCATTATTCCTCAGAGAGTTCATGCTCCCACGATTGTCTACGACCATCGTTCAAAAGCTATTTGTTTTATGATACATTCATGTTTTGATTTAGAATTCGCAATTGTAAATTCTAAATCAAAAGTCAAAAGAATGGATCAAGCTCATTTACATGGGAGCTAAGTGAATCCAAAAAATTTATATGTACAAATTCGGTGAAAATAAGTGGAGGCTCGCATGTCCCTGACTCGGTCCGTCATATGTAGCCCATTTAGTTTAAGGGAAAAGCCGGAAACTCAAGCTAAATTGTGGACTGATCGAGCCCTTCGGGTTTAGACGGCAACGGTTGGGTAACGTGGCGGGGATGGGCCGTGGGCGGTAGCGGTAGCGGCAACGGGATTACAGGAAGAGGAAGGTGATTTACGAGGAGGATGGCCAAGGATTCGATCTGTTACCTGAGATCCCACAATAATAGAGGGTGTGATCCGGTGTTGTCATATCTATTTTCTCAAAAATAAATTCACAGAAATGACCTCCGATCGTGAAGTAACCGGAGTCCGATTGATATGATTTTTGATACAATTTATCTTCTCGACAAGCTTTATCACTTGAACAGCTCCGATCGTACAAATAAATCGAAATGAGTTCACAATTTACCGATTAAACTTTGCAGACTAGAGCATTAATGGTCCGACGTCGTTTAGAAACACATAGCTCCGCTCCAGTGCGGCCAAGTCTATTCTCCGAAAGAAAAATTCACATCAATCATCTCCAATTATGAACAAATCGGCATTCGATCGATATGATTTTTGATATGGCTTATCTTCTTGATAGGTTCTACATGTTGATTAGTTTCGATCGTAAAAAGAAACAACAAATTGGTCTAAAGTCCAAAAGAAGAGGTGTCAAAGCAGAATTAGTCCAGCTTAAATTTCAGTGATGTGTAAAGTCCATTAATGAAAATATTTTAAAGTTTAAGGTCCATGAAAAGACCAAATTGCCTTTAATGAGACAAGGGCCTTGTTTGGCTAACACAAAAAAATGTCTTTTCATTTAAATTGACTTTAATGAGACAAGGGTCTTGTTTGGCTAACACAAAAATGTCTTTTTTTTTATTTTGACCGTTGACCGGCGTTGACTGGTGTATCTGTTCACTTTTGGTATATCTATTGGTTTTTTTTTTTTTTTTTTTTTGACTATTGACCGGCGTTGACTTGCGTTGACCAGTGTATCTGTGCATTTTTTGTGTATCTGTTGGTTTTTTTTTTATTTTTTTGACTGTTGACCGGCGTTGACTTACGTTGACCAGTGTATCTGTTCATTTTTTGCGTATCTGTTGGTTTTTTTTTATTTTTTTGACCGTTGAGCGGCGTTGACATTGACCGGTATATCTGTTCATTTTTTTGTGTATCTGTTGATATATTTGTATTTTTAAGTGGAGGTTGTGGTGGTAGAGGTTGTATTTTTTGACTGTTGACCGGCGTTGACTTATGTTGACCAGTGTATTTGTTCATTTTTTGTGTATCTGTTGATTTTTTTTTTTTTTTTTGCCGTTGAGCGGCGTTGACATTTACCGGTATATCTGTTCATTTTTTGTGTATCTGTTGTTAATATATTTGTATTTTTAAGAGGAGGTTGTGGTGGTAGAAATGGTGGTGGTGGAAGTGGATTTATTTTGGTATATCTGATGTTGATATATTTGTATCTGTTTTGTGTTGGTGTATCTGTTTTGATGTATTAGTATATCTATATTTGTTTTGTGTTATGTTGGTGTATGTATTTTGATATATTTATATCTATTTTGGTACATCTGCTATTGATACAACTGTATCTGTTTTGTGTTGGTGTATCTATTTTTTTTAATCCGCGTGTTGGTGTATCTGTTGCAGTATATCTATTATATCTGTTTTGGTGTATCTGTATTAGGTATATCTGTATCTGTTTTAAGAAGAAAAAAAAAGACTTTGTTGTGGCAGTGGCGGTGGTTGTGGAGTGGTGGTGGTAGACATGGTCATGGTGGTAGTAGATATAAACACCTGACCCTACCGAAATATCATATATAAACACTTGACGTATTAAAAACACTCATCAATTAAACTCCTACATACCGTCAACCTCCGTCCAAAATAAACGAAAAATATGTTTCTCTCTCCAATTTTGCAAGAGAGAAGCTGGAACAAACCCCAACTGATATTGTTGGTATATTTATATTTGTTTTGGTATATTTGCTGTTGATATATATATATATATATATATGGGGCCGGTTCCTCCCACACAAAATTTAACACAAATAATGACACTCCATCTCAGCCATTAATTTCAATGGTTGAGATTAAAACTTATCCCACCTTCTCTCTCCTCCAATTAATGTGAACTCCCTCCAGTTAAAAAACATTAACGCCGTTCTCACCTCTGTTCTCTTCTCCCCCTAGCCTGTTCTTCTTCATTGCTGCCGTTGTCCGACGAGGTGCTTCCTCCTCCGACGAGGGCTTGCTTCTTCGGCTCATTTTACCGGGAAAAAAAACAAAAAAAAACTCTTGGGCTCTATCTAACCAAATTTAAATCAAGGATTCCAAATTCAGTTTCACCAATAATACAAGAACCTTAGCTATAAGCAGGTTCGTGATAGTAATTTGATGAAGGATAGGATTCAAAATTATCTAGTGTTACATTATCGTTTCAAATTCGTTGTGAATAGAACTCTCAAACTAAACGCTGAAATTCATAACAGCAGAAACACCTTTTTGGGGAATAACATCAAACAATTGGTGCCCATGTGCATCCATCTCATGAATCCCAAAACTAGCTGAAACAAATTCACCCAAAACATCTTTGATTCAGAAAAAGAAAAGAAAAAAACAGATACAAATGATTCTGAAACATCTCTGATTTAGAAAAGAAAAAAATACTACTCCGTAATTCTTAAGTCCACACCATCGGCCATGCTAAGAATCACGACGACGACATCAATGGCGGAGGGAATTTCTCTAAGATTCCATGACCACTAGAAGCTTCAGGCTCATCAAAACCCATTTTTCCCAGTGAAGAAGGTCCTAGACTCCCGAATCGCAGCAATTGGACGAATCCAACACCGAGAGTTGTTTCGCAGAGCAGCAACGTGCGCGAGGCATGGGAGGGCGAGTACGGAGAAGCAAGCACCTCATCAGACGGCGGACGGTGGACGGTGGTGGTGTGGCTTGACAAAGAAGAACAGGCAAGGGGGGTAGAGAACAGAGGTGAGAACGGTGTTAATGTTTTTTACCTGGAAGGAGTTTACATTAATTGGAGGAGAGAGAAGGTGGGTTAAGTTTTAATCTCAACCATTGAAATTAATGGCTGGGATGGAGTGTCATTATTTGTGTTAAATTTTGTATGGGAGGAACCGACCCCTATATATATATGTATATATATGTACATATATATGTATGTATGTATGTATTTATTTATTTATTTTTTATTGGTGTATCTGTTATGGTATATCTATTGTATTTGTTTTGGTGTATCTGAATCTGTTTTGTGTTGTGGTGGTGATGGTGGCGGTAACGATGGAGAGGTGGTGGTGGTGGTAGACATGATTGGAGAACTGGAGTGGTGGTGGTGGTGGAATGGTTATGGAGGTGCTGAGGGGAGAGGGGTGTGGTGGAAGTGGTGATGGTTGTGGTGGAGGAATGGTGGTAGAGGTGGGGTGGAAGTGGAGGTTTTGGTGGCATGGTGGTGGTGGCGTCGTGGTGGTGAACTTGGTGGCGTGGTGGTGATAGAGTGGTGGCGGTGGCGTAGTGGTGGTGGAAGTGGAGGTTGTCATGGTGGCGGCGGTGGCGTAGTGGTGGTGGTGGAAGTGGTGGTTAAGTGGTGGTGGTGGTGGTGGTGGAGTGTCGGTAGAGGTGGTGATCGAAGTGGAAGTGGAGGTTGTGGTGGCATGGTGGTGGCGGCGGCGGCGGCATGGTGGCAAAAGTGGTGAAGGTGGTGGTGGCGTAGTGATGATGGAGTGGTGGTATGGTGGTGGTGGAAGTGGAGGTTGTGGTGGCATGGTGGTGGTGGTGTTGTAATGGTGATGGTGGAAGTGGTGGCATGGTGGTGATGGAGTGGTGGTAGAGGTGGTGGTGAAAGTGGAGGTTGTGGTGGCGTGGTGGTGGTGGTGGTGGTGGTGGATGTGGTGGAGGTGGATGTGGTGGCATGGTGGTGATGGAGTCGTGGTAGAAGTGGTGGTGGAAGTGGATATTGAGGTGGCATGGTGGCGGTGGCGTCGTGGTGGTGGTGGTGGAAGTGGTGGAGTTGGTGGCGGCATGATGGTGGTGGAAATGGAGGGTTTGGTGGCACGGTGATGGTGGTGGTGGTGGTGGAGGTGGTGGCATGGTGGTAATGGAGTGGTGGTGGAAGCGGAGGTTGTGGCGGCATGGTGGCGGTGGTGGTAGAAGTGGTGGTTGGGTGGTAGAGGTAAAAATAAAAAATCAACAGATACAACAAAAATGAACAGATACACCAGTTGACGCTGGTTAACGCTAGTAACGGTCAAAATAAAAAAAAATTAAATTTTCAACAGATACACAAAAAATGAACAGATACGTCGGAGGGTATTTTTGAGAGACTGAGTGTCAATTGTCTTGGAAACGACAAGAAAAAAAGTGGAGGTTGTGGTGGCATAGTGGTGGTGGTGGTGGTGGTGAAAGTGGTGGTGGTGGAGGTGGAGGTGGATGTGGTGGCGTGGTGGTGATGGAGTCGTGGTAGAAGTGGTGGTGGAAGTGGAGATTGTGGTGGCATGGTGGCAGTGGTGGTGGCATCGTGGTGGTGGTGGTGGAAGTGGTGGTTGAGTGGTGGAGGTTGTGGCGGCGTGGTGGTAGTGAAAATGGAGGGTTTGGTGGCATGGTGGTGGTGGTGGTGGTGGTGGTGGAGGTGGTGGCATGGTGGTAATGGAATGGTGGTGGAAGCGGAGGTTGTGGCGGTATGGTGGCGATGGTGGTGGCGTCGTGGTGGTGGTGGTAGAAGTGGTGGTTGGATGTTAGAGGTAAAAATAAAAAATCAACAGATATAACAAAAATGAACAGATACACCAGTTAATGCTGGTCAACGCTAGTCAAAGGTCAAAATAAAAAAAAAATTAAAATTTCAACAGATACACAAAAAATGAACAGATACGTCGGAGGGTATTTTTGAGAAACTGAGTGTCAATTGTCCTGGTGACTACAAGAAAAAAAGTAAATGGACTAATTGTGGCATAAACCCCTATACTATGTCCTTCTACTCAATTTACCCAAAAAGAAACTAGAATGAGCTCAAAATTTTCCAATTACGTCGTTCTAAAGACTTCTCAGGTTGAAGATGAGAAGTCACAATGAAATCTGGAGACGTCGTTTTTGGGTACCTCGCGTCTCTTAAGCGCGAGTTTTTAATGGGTACTTAACCCCAAAACCACCATTCGTTGTCCCCATTTGCCCCGAGATTTTTGTCGAACAACGCTACTGCTCCGGCGACGATCGGTGGCCGCCGATGGAAATAGGTACGCTTCATTTAACATAACTCATCTTAGTTGTGGAGGTTTGGTAGTGAAAATGAAGCGCTTTGCGTTAAAGTGATCTGAACAAGAAAATTGCTGGTTCGTCAGTTACCTCAGAATGGTTGAGCTTCAGTTGCCTTGGAAGATATATGCTCCATAAGTTATCAAAATTAAGATCCCAAGGCAGCAGTTTGGTCTGATTCGTAGTGAACTGGTTTGCTCCCGCCGAAACCTTCTAGAGAGAGAGAGAGAGAATGTTGGGATTTGTCCCACATCAGTTAATTATCTCCTCCAAAACTAGTATATGAGCCTGGGCGGCCTCTCCACTCTTGGCCAATTGGTTTGGAGTTGGATGCTTTAACATGGTATCAGAGCTAGGCTTTCGGAGGCTTTTCCCTTTTGTTTGTGCCATAGTTGCACTTTGTTTCATTGTGATCCGTGTGCTCCGGATCCTTTTTTTACCTCTCCACGTGCGAATCAGGGGTCGCACGTGCGGGGGAGTGTTGGGATTTGTCCCACGTCAGTTAATTATCTCCTCCAAAACTAGTATATGAGCCTGGACGGCCTCTCCACTCTTGGCCAATTGGTTTGGAGTTGGATGCTTTAACAGAACCGCGTTCCTTCACATCTCTCCAAGGTATGGCATAAACTCGTGCAACTAATTTAGCTCTACACCTACGGTTTCTTTCAAAGGAAATCTCTTTAGCCTAGAGCGTTAGATAGGAGATTTTGTGACATATTCGATATTTCGATATTGAAGTTCAATTAAGCTAGCCTGAGAATCACCGAACATGGATTTGGTGCGTCTAGTGTTTTGCTATTTGGGTTGTTTTGTTTGTGTGTTTTGGCTAATTCTGTTTGGTTTATTTTGCTTTGAACATTGAACAACGTGGTTATGAGTTGATTTGGTTGCTGAGTTTATGAAAGTTGTCTACTTGAGCAAGCTTGCATTTTTCCTGAGTACTTACAATAATGGGATGACTCGACAGAGCTCAACGGATTCATGTAGCCATATCCAAGTGATTGGGAATTGAGGCGATTTTGGTTTGGTTTATTTTACTCGTAAGAACTAAGAACAACCTGTAAGGCGATACTTCATATAATGAAGTTTTTGTTTGTGGGGAGTGGGGAAGAGTTTGATCGAGTATGATGTTGTTTTCCACCTGAGTAAACGTAATTTAGGTATTCTCGTCTCGTGAACATCAGATTTGACAAGTCATATTTTGGGGGTACTTGTTGGCTGTAATTAGGATCTTTTCAGCTTTTTTTTCATTTTCAGAAACGAAGTTTTCAGCCTGCAATTTTGGCTTCTCGATTGGAACCCCACTATGTAATTGAGGGGAAAGATATTAAGATAGGATACTTGCCTCTAGTTTTGGAGAAGAACGACTTGTGTCAGTTTGCTGAATAATTGGGAAACAGTTAAGCAATTCTGGTTGTTCATCTTTTACAGCAAGATGAAAGGCTGTCAGACCTCCTTCATATGTGAAGAGATATGTTTTGTGGACTCCTCTTCTTGTCTGAAGTACCCGTGTCCGACACTCGTCCCTTGGGTAAGGGTACGGGATTCGTATCAGGCATTTACAGTCATGTACTCACCTCGAAAAATTAAGTAGTCTACGCTTACAATACATGTGCACGTAGAACTCTATAACTATGCTTGAATTGCTCTATGACACCTTACAACGTCATTCTATACTTCAAATCAAAGAAGTAAATTGATAACCACGTGTATGTTGCCATGTCCATACGTCCTGGGAGCCATGACTTGAGACTTAGATGAGTGCAACATTTGGACGCTTACCTAGATTCCATGTAACATTAGGGGGAGAGTTTTTGCTAGTGCAAGGACTTGGTGCCCATCACCTAAGCTTATAGGATTCCCTTCCCCTTGTGACTCAGTTGGCCTTACATTTTCAGCTTTCCACAAGACAGCTTCGTTTGTACCTCCATGTTCCATATTTGTGAACTGGTGAGTCGGCTTCGGAGTGAACTGGTTTGCCCCCGCCAACAACGGAGAGAGAGAGAGAGAGAGAGAGAGAGAGAGGACACTGTCACCGTTCAACACTGCTGCTGGCGGTGCAGATTGAAAGAAGAACCTCATTCCTTCATATCTCCCACAAGGTACGGCAGATTATCGTGGAACTAATTTAGCTTTAGAAAGTTCTTTTTCTAGCTGATTGGAGATTTTCAAACAAATACAAGAGTGGAAATTGAATTTAGACTAGGTTGAGATCCCCAAAAATAGATTTTGTGCGTCTAGTGTTTCTCTATTTGTACGTCCATTTTGATTTGATATGTACAATGTGATAATGGGTTGATTTGGTAGCTGAGAGCCCATGACGAAAATGTGTAGTTTGCGAAATTATTCTACTCGAGAAAGCTTGCATTTTTCGTTGGTAATTGTAAGAACACGATGCCTCAACAGAGCTCCGTGGAGAGAACGGATTTATTTAGCCGTGGCCGTGCTTATGGGAATGGGACTTGAGGCCGTTTGGTTTGGGTCACTTGTAAGAACTAAGAACCACCTTTAAGGTGCTGTTTCATATAATCAAGTTTGGGTTCATGTGGAGAAGGGAAAACTTTGATTCAATATGTATGTTTTCCATCTGGGTAAACCTAATTTATGATTTCTGTAGAGCATGAGATTTTGTTATCCAAATTTGTGGGGTACTTCTTGTCTGTAATTAGGATCGTTTCAGTTTTGTTTTACCTAGAAGAAGTTTTCAGCCAAAAAATTGTGACTCCAAGATTGGAACCACGCGAGCTACATTGGGAAATTGAGGGGAGAGATGGGACAATAGTTTGGGTTTTAAAAGAGATTTTTGGGCAATGAGTGGAGAGAGATAGAAAGAGAAAATTTATTGGGGACTGTGAACTAAAGAGAGGTTGGGTTTTGAGACCTAAAACAAACACATTTAGGGGGGCGTTCCAATTTCTTAAAAAGAGAACCTATAGAAAAGGAAGGTAATTTCAAGCTAAAAAATCATATGTTTACGCAAATAATTTTCCTACCAATATGGATCTTATTTGATAGATCTCATTGAGATCTTTTAAAAGGTGCAAAAAATATTGAAATATTATTTTTATTTTTGTTATATTTGAGTTTGAAATTACCTTTTTTTTTAAAAAAAGGTTTAGAAAGAAAGCGGAATGGGGCCTTAGTGCTCCAAATTTGCCTTGGAGAAGAAGACTTGTTGTTCAGCTTTTACAGCAAAGTGATAGGCTGATAAACCCCCTTCATAGGGCAGAGAGAGATGTTACGTGGACTCCTCTACTTGTCTGAAGTACCCATGTCTGGCACGCAATAGTTGGGCAAAGGTTATGGAATTCATGTTGGATATTTATAGTAATACACTCACACCCAAAAAATTAGAAATCCAAGTTTACGATGTATATATGTATAGAACTCTATCATTATGCTTGAATTGCTCTATCACACCTTACAGCATGATTCTATACAATAAATAAAAGAAGTAAATTGGTAATTACATATATGTTGCCATATCCATATCTCCTGAGAGGCTGGGACTTGAGACCTAAGATGAATCTGACACTTGAACGCTTACCAAGATTCCATGTTACATTATGGGGGAGAGTTTTGGCTAGCGCAGGGACCTGTTGCTCAGCACCTAAACTTAAAGGATTCCCTTCCTCCCCCTTACCACTGAGTTGAACTTACACATTCAGCTTCATTTGTACGTCCATGTTCCATCTCTGTCTCCCTTCCTCCATAGACATTTCTTTTACGTTTTTCTCCTCCTTTCTTTTCAAGTGATATTCTTATTGGCTCAGTTTATGCTTTTGTTTCTATATCCCGGGGCCTCCTCATATATCTTTGAAAAGCCATTTACACGTATTGATTGGTAGAAGAAGCAACTACGGAAATTTTTAGCACAAATACTGGGCATGTTCATACAGCTCAAATTGCAAGTTTCTTGTTGGGTAGTTCTTGTGTAGTCTTCCCTTTTTTCTCTCTATCTCCTTCTATAAGTCCCTAATATAGAACCTATTTACTATGGAAGACAGGCGGTGTATGCGTAAAATAAGTGTGCCAAGCTGTTAAAACAGGATTTGTCAATGCAATAACCATAACAATGACACTTGCTGTGACAGAAACTCACATGTAACTGTACTATTGTTGGAGGAAATCTTTCATGGTTCTCGCCTTAGATTTGCGGGATTTTCTTCTCCGTGCTCAAGTGCTGAAGCTGTATAGATAAGCACTGAGGATTGCCAGAAGACCCCGGGCCATGCTAGAGGTAGCTTCTGATTTAAATGAATCTTTTCATTATGATCTGTTTTTTAAAATAGACAAGTAGATAGGAATTCCGAGAACTATAATGGAAATCACAGTATGATCTTGGTACTTGTTCTTGCCTCCTGGTCATTCCTATTTCTTTGCTAACTTTGTTCGGATGTTAATCTTTTGTTTGCTTACTTGTTTGGATGTTTTAATCTTCCTTGGTCAATTTGTTCACTCTTCTTGGTCGACATTTAACGAGGTTTTGTTTTTGTTGACTGGTATATTCGAAATCTGAAGAGTTGTTCCAAATTGCATGTGCCCAAGCTTGCAGAACTTTATGGTCATGTGTTAGTGTTAGTGGCTAACATCTTTTGCTCAGTTCTAATGGAGATTGCCTTATATTGTGATGGATACAGCTGATCTGATGCACATGATTAGACAATAGATGGAGAACAACCAGAATTGCAGTGACAAGCCGAGGATTCGTTTCTTGATAAGTGAGGGAAAGGGAAAATTGAAAGGTTTGGATGAGATGCTCGATATGCAGGGTCATTGATTGTGTAGTTGTTTGTTTACTTGGAATTTATAGGGAACTTTCTTGTGTCTGAAAGAAAGTGTAAGATTTTTTTGAATGGTAATGATAATTTATCAAACTTGTTTCCAATACGTATGGGGAAATTTCCCCTTGTCTGAAAGATTGTACCCGATTCTTTTCAACCTTCATTCAGAATGCTCATTTAACAAATATGTTTCCAAGTTAGCTTACATAAGTTGTACATAACACTCAGCTTATGGAGGACTATTGGTCAAAATCACATTTTTAATTCTGAAATTCTCACCCTTATCCGTTGAAGCATGTTGATTTTGGAGACTCTACGCTCCAAGGGTGTACAAGAAAGTCCTATTATCCTCTATTCCTCTTTGTTTTGCTCATTGCCATAATGTCACTTTGCTTAGATCAAGTCCAGTGGCCTGAAAAAGGCTTACCTGATGCCGGAAAAATGGCAAAATTTTGCAAAAAATGGAGCCCCGATGGTGTGGATTTTGCTGTCATTTTTTGCTTTTGCCATTTATCATGCCATTTAATCTCAAAAATGGCATTGAGAATCGCTTTGCCATTTGTGTGCCACATCATCAAACCCGATAACCAATTCCAAATGGCATTGCACTATCGCACCATTGATAGTAGTTAGTTGTAAAAGGGATACTATGCAAATTTTGAAAAAACAATGGCGTTGGAAATAGCATTGCACCCACAATGTCATTTTTGTTGGCAAATGTCATCATTCATTGCCAAAAATGGAATGGCTCGAGACATTTTGGCTTAACCATTGGACTTGCTCTTAGTGAGGAAATGCCCATGCAAAACATAAATCCTTGAATCTTATTCCACAATTTTCACGTCATTTCAATGCTGATCCATAAACAAAGCTCCAGTCTTGACTAAGTGAAGAAAAAGTGAGCCAAACAAAGAAAAACATCACAGAAACACAACTCAACAGACCGAACGAGGGTGACTGATTGCGTGCACATCCGCTGTCTCACAGAATAAGGAAATGGAACTGGACCAGAAGCGACAGCTTGGAAATCCCCCTCAAGGGTGACAGTTTCCCAGCATGCCTCCATAGCCCAGGTGGTGGCCATTCTAGCCGCAGCTGCTTCACCAATGAAATGAGACCGTTCAAGGGCTCCGGCTCACAATAGATCATGACCTCTGTTCCGAGCAACTATCTCGGCCTCGATTTTATTGATGTCGAAAGAAGCATAGAGACTTGATTGAACTGTGCTTGGCAAGGGGGAATAAAAGTAGCACCCTTTTCGAGCTCCATCAACCCATAATTCCTCAGAGAGTTCATGCTCCCACGATACATTCATGTTTTGATTCAAAATTCGCAATTGTAAATTCTGAATTGAAAGTCAAAAGAATGGATCAAGCTCATGTAAATTTACATGGGAACGAAGGTGAATTTAAAAAATTTATATGTATAAATTCGGTGAAAATGAGTGGAGGCTCATGTACCCCTCACTCGGTTAGCCACATGTAGCCCATTTAGTTTAGCGGAAAGCCGGAATTGTGGATGAATCAAGCCCTTCGGTTTTAGACGGCAACGGTTGGGTAACGTGGCAGGGATGGGCGGTAGCGGCAACGGCAACGGGATTACAGGAAGAGGAAGGTGAAGGTGATTTACGAGGAGGATGGCCAAGGATTCGATCGGTTACCTGAGATCCCACAATAATACAGGGTGTGATCTGGTGTTGTCATATCTATTTTCTTAAAAATAAATTCACCGAAATGGCCTCCGATTATGAACTAATCTGCATTCGATTGATATGATTCTTGACATAATTTATCATCTCGACAAGCTTTATAACTTGAACAGCTCCGATCGTACAAATAAACCGGAATGAGTTCACAATTTACCGATTAAACTTGGTAGTCAAGAGCATTAATGGTCCGACGTCGTTTCGAAACATATTGCTCAGCTCCGGTGCGGCCAAGTCTATTTTCCGAAGAAAAAATTTACATCAATCATCTCCGATAATGGACTAATTGGCATTTTATAGATATTATTTTTGATGTGGTTTATCTTCTTCACAGGTTCTACATGTTGAATAGTTTTGATCGTAAAAAGAAACCGGAATGAGCTCACAATTTACCAATTACGTCGTTCTAAGGACTTCGCAGGTGGAAAATGAGAAGTCACAATGAAACCTCGCGTCTCTTAAGCGCGAGTGTGTAATGGGTACTTAACCCCAAAAACCATCAGTTATCGTCCCCATTTGCCCCGAGATTTATCGAACAACGCTACTGCTCCGGCGACGATGGGCGGCCGCCGATGGGAATAGGTACGCTTCATTTAACATTACTTATCTTAATTGTGCTCACCCTTGATTTAAGTTGCATTAGTTTTATAATGTGAATTTCATTCTTCCTTTCTCTCTCTTTTTTGTTGAAGGTTTGTAATGCATTCAGTGACAGAAAAAATCAGCACGTAGTTTGGTGGTTGGTAGCCCTTCAGCTCATTGAACAGAACACTGACTCCTCAAGTGAATAGGTCACAAAGATTGGAGAAGCTGTCTCCGGTACTCTAAATCAAGGACATCAAAAATTGCATCATGGTAAGTGATAATTGTGATTCTCCTCTTTTTATTACATGTGTGATGAAGTTATGTGGCTTTCCTATTTGTGGTTTTAGGTCCGCATTCTTACATGCCTACCCGAAAGCAAACTCAGTCAAATAGGCAAAATTGCAAATCATGGCTTCTTCTGTTTTTGTTGAGCAAAGTGAATCACATTTTTTTGCCCCATTTATAAGTTCTTTAGTTGAGAATCTGTATAGTTGGTTTGAGCGTAGTATTTGCCATGGATCTGCTGTAGTATTTTGTTCGACTTGTTCTTTTAAGTAAGTTTATCTGAAGATTAGTGTTAATTGTGATCGCATACACAGAGTTACCTGATTCAAAATGGAACAGTAAATTTTTCTGCCCATATCAATCCGTTATATTAGTATGATTAGGTAGAGTTTCTTGATGTGTGGCATTCCAATACTAGATACTGCAATAAATGTTTGGATTGATCGAGCATTAAGCTTCATGAAATACTTTCTGCAAGCTGATTTGTTAAGCAGAGTAAAATGATACAGTTCTTGTTAGAATGATAGATATTGAAGCTATGGGTGTGGAATGATGGAAGCTCCCAAGTGTTGTTGTGCAGTGTAAATGGTGCATGTGACTATGTGAGGAACCAGATATGGTTTGTTTTTATTGACTCAGAAAGTTAAACTTGTCTTGTCTTTGTCCCTCTCTCTCTTAATCTTTTCTGCTTTATCAATGTATCTTTTGTGCACCCTTCTTCCATATACATGCATAATAACAATGCAAGGATTCATTGCTTCTATCAGTAGTCAATCAAGTGCAAACTGAGTCATGGAAATGTGATTGGGTAATTGCTTTCTTTCATTTACTGGAGTTCAATTTTGGTCTGGTAAAGAGAAAATGGCAATTTGTCATCCATCTGAGATTGATTATATAGTAGTTAGATTAACATAATAACTAGGTTTCTGCCGATCTGTTATTTAGATCCCATATGAGAAGGGAGACTTGCCGTAAAACCAAAAAGGTTACTCGATTGCGTTGCTAATAGCTGCTTGCTCTCTTGAGAATAGATTGGAATCAGTCTCTCCTTCCCAACTAGATGAATACAGAAATGTGGGTCGTGGGTCACCTTTTGGAAACAGTTAATTGATAATGTCTATGACATCAATGGTGAAGTAGGTTTTCTGAAACTAAAGTTGTAGAGCTGAGCTCTTATCAAATTTTACTTGAACTGTTCTTTTATTACAGGTTTCAAAGCATAACAGCTCTGAAATATTACATCCAGACTGGTTTGGATTCACTGGAAGATTCTAGGAAAACTTTAGTTGATAGACTTCTGGAAATTGATGAGACAATGGGAAATCCAAGAGAGGAGGATATTGAGCGTGTGAGATACTGTCCAAACTGCCAAGCTGATGGTGATGGTCTTGTGTGTGTTCACTGTGAACTAGATGAATTATTTCAGGTGTGATATCTGAATTCCTGTTAAACTTAATATTTTCTACACAACTGTAACTTGTTGAGGAGGAATCAGTTTTTCTTATCTTTCTCAACTAGGTCTATGAAAATGAAGCGCTTTGCGTTAAAGTGATCTGAACAAGAAAATTGCTGGTTCCCTCAAAATGGTTGAGCTTCAGTTGCGTAGGAAGATATATGCTCCATAAGTTATCAAAATTAAGAATTTGCACCGTTAACCGTTTATTGGTAAAGGTTAAGAGCAAGTCTGTGTTCTGCCCTAAGTCACATAATGCATGTGCGCAGACTATTTTGAAGGATTATGCGACTAGGGCTCTGCCAAATGCCATGCCAAAAGCCGAAACTCGGGATCGAGAATGAAATACCCTCTTCACCTATGTGAAAATTTGGCTATTTTCAAACTTGCTCCATCACCTTCAAACTGTTAGAAAGGTGGTTGTGGAGAGGAAAAAAGGGTGGGTACACCAAAATGGCAAAATGGCATTGCAGAGGTGGAGCAACCCTGACATTTCTTTGACAAGATGACACTTTTAGCTCGTCAAAAAATGGCTTCGGCAATGCCATTTTGACACCAACGGGTAGACTTGCTCTAAGTCAATTTTCAAACAAAATTTGGGGAAGATAAATGACTGGGTGAAAAGTCCAATCGAATTAGTGTTGCATTAACTTCATCTAATTTCTACACGGGAAAATTTGGGAAGCGGCGCCGACTGTATGGACTATCTAGCACAAATATCTGTGTTGAGAGCTTTTTTCTAGATTTGTGTGATCCTATAGAAATGGACCATCTAGCTCAAATATCTGTGTTTGAGAACTTTTTTCTGTCTAGTTGCAGTATGTAATCAATAATGGCCAAATGGAACTTCAGAGGCTTAAAGAACTTGCTCGTGTTGTTGGAAAACCGAGGCTCTTGTTGGATCTAAGCTGCAAAAAGAAGATAGGGAGGTTTTTTATGCTAGAACTAGATACTGTTGAGATTTGGGAAGCGGCGCCGACTATATTACGTTCCTTTACAGTGTGTTCTATTATGTATGGGCATCTCCAACCCTTAATCAAATTCAATGTTGATGAAAAATGGGTACACAGAGCTCCAATCCTTTCATTGAACTTTAATCAAATCAAGGGAGAACCAAACCTCTCAGCGAATCAAGGATGAACAGAATCTTCATCAAATCTGTAATTGCTTTAATATGTTAAGTGCTTTAATTTGAAATCATATGTGATGAAATCCTTAAAAGATTAATGTTTGGAGATGATTTTACAAGTGTCATTTTACTATCAATTTTAATGGTGAGACCAATGAAGCCAATTGTAATTTTCGATTGTTTGAGTTTGGAGGAATGGTGTGTAGACATCAACTGATGGTGTTCCATGATAGGGGAGTTCAAAGAATGCTTGACAAGTATGTTTTGAGAAAGTGGAGAAAAAAATGTCAAAAGGGTCCACACTAAAATTCAAATAACCTATGATAACTCATCAAATATAATTGAAGCACATTGGCATGAGAACATGCACAATCTCTTTAATGAGGTAGCCGATTTGGCGGAAGATTGTCAAGAGAAATATGATAAGGTGATGGGATGGCTGCGGGAGCTAAAATAAAGTTGATTGAATCTTCGGTTGTTTGTGGAAGTAATATGGTTTCCAATACTACTAATGATTTCTTTTCACTTGAAGATGGAGTTCTACCTTCCAAAGAGAGCAAGAACATCCTTGACCCGAAACCTCTTTATCGAAAAGGAAGACTGCCGTCTAAAAGAAAGCAAAGTGTTGTTGAAAAAATTGGTTAGACATTGTCCAAGGAAAAATCTAAGGTGTAACTTTTTATTTATTTGTTGCTTACTTGTTAATGTCCATATACATATCTTGGATGAATGTTTAGGGGTCAGTTGCGTATTGGGTTCATTTAACTCCCAACTAGTTGTTTTCATGTCTAACATTATTGGTTCACATCATTAGCCTGTCAACTATGGTTACTTGTGGCTGTTAAAAAAGAAACAAAAAACTATGTCAATGTGCATGATGTTGATGTTTTCTCTGCCTTGTCTTTTACCGGTCTTATATTGGAAGATGTTGATTGACCAAGTTCCAGAGCTATTCAGTCAGCATTGGGTTAATTGATCGATAAAACAAAATTTAGGTAAGAGCCATCTTCGTTCTCGGCACGTGATGCTTAGCTTACAAGGATCTCATTTCTTCTCTTCTTGAATTCTCTTTCTTCTGCCTTTCTCCTAATATCAAACTTGATGTGATTCAATAAGAGATCAGGAACTCTAGGAGTACCTCCAAAGACCCTATGATTCCTTTCCTGCCATATTTAATTGACATAGCAGTCCAAGCAACTTTCCTAGCAGTGCTTGCGGAAAGGCTTGCCACCAAACTTGTCAATAGATAGGCGACTTAATAGGATTTGAGATACTGTTTAGCTCTTTGTGATCTTTGTATCCGAAGGGAATGCTCTAGACATTTTTACTCTTTGTTCTAAAATACTTGGGTTACCACAAAATAAAAAATTGAAACTTCAACCCAGTCACTCTCCCTTGTTTTCAAGTATGGCATCCTAACGCACCCTTTTCCTCGGTACTTTTTCTTGATTATATTTTCATCAATCGTAGCAGTCACACTGCCACTGTTAAAAGAGTGTTCCCTTCCTTTTCTTTCGATGAATATTCATGGTGAAACAGTGAGTGCAAAAGAAAGTGATTCTTGTTTGGTTTTGTACATTGAAAAAGATGTCTTTGGCAACATAAGTACTGACTGAGGTCTACCCCTCATGTTATATGTTGTAGATCTTCTAGATTGACTAAAAATTGTCCACTTTGAGTTGTTTTGATTCTTATCGTGAAAATCCAACATCATCTCATGCGATCCCAAAATGCTTTGACATTTCTATTTGTGTTTTTGACGTTGCCAAACATGTTTCAAAAACTTCTCCTTTTCCTAGCTAACTGAAGCAACAAATTGAAATGAAATTTTGATACTTGGTCCAGCCAAACTGTGGGTGAATGTCTCTGTTTCTGCTTACTCTCTCACTTCTGCTGATTTCTGTTGGCAGGATGACTTGACAACCACACTTGTACATCAGTGTCATCGGTCCCAGTATACTGTCCAGAGAATCATTGAGACTGCAGGGGAACGAAGCCTTACTTTTTGAAGCCTTGAACGTGAACGAAGCCTTACTTTTTGGAGCCCGGCCCGACCCTGCTATGATTCCTGTAGCCGTGGAGCCAGATGATTCGCCCCATTTTGGGAAAGAAGATGCCCTCATCAGAAAATCAGCAACTTCTCAGGCTGCTGGGCTTGCAGGGCAAGAATGAGACGATGGACAATCTCGATGAGATGATTTTTGGCACGAAATCCGGCGGCACATCTGAATCGGGGCAGGACACCTCGAAGAAGGCACAACCCACTAAAGATGATCTGATCTCATTTTGAGCTTTTCTCTTGTATGAAAAACATTTCTGTCGTTGGATTGGATATCTCGATGGTTTAGGAGCAACGGGTTTGGTGCTTGCGATTTCACAACCATCATGAACAGGACCAGGATATTCTCTTTTTTCTTTTCTCTTTCTTACGTTTTCGTGCTTTCACTTGTATTTGTCCATGCACGTCGTTTCAGGGATTTGTGTCTGAATTGGCTAGGTAATTGCTTGAGGAGCTAAATACAGGAACGAACATTATGAACAGCTTATGTGTTGCTTTCGTAACGCTACATGTCTGATCTTAATGTGGTTTGTGGATGATTCTTGTTTGAACCCATTTTTTTTTTCCAGCTAATTGGGACAATTTTTGCTTAGTAAGCCCACCCCAAAGATTAGTGCTCTCCACAGCTCTATCGCTCATGACTATGGATGTTCTCAATCCTTTTTTAAATTGTCTTTCAAATTAAAATATATGGACCATTAGGAAGATCTTTAATCTGAGACAGAAGATTTAGGTGTGGGTTAAAACTGTCGTGGGTAATGGTTTGAATACTTTCGACCCTCTTGGCCCTCTCAAGGCTTGGTTTGGAGATAGATTAGATTACAATTGACTTAGATCTCACTCCTCTTAGACGGCTTCTATCATCCGAGATAATGCTTGGCACTGGGATAGAACAAGAAACCTTGTTGTCAGATCATGAGGAATCAGTTCTTTGGACTTTAACTGCAAGTGGCCAATTCTCCATAAAATCTGCTTGGCAGGGTTTGAGAAGTCCTTCCCCCGAGGTTTTTTAGTACAATCTGGTTTGATTTCGACATGCAGCTCCTAGATGGTCTGCTATTGGATGGTTGGCTATCTTAGCAAGGTTATGTGCAAAAGAAAGAATGCAGGTGTGGAGGATCATTGATAATACTGAAATGCTCTGGGGGTACTACGGAGAATCACTCTTAACTTATTCTTTTCATGCCCTTTCTCTTTTCAAGTCTGGAGTCATATTCTCACCAAGAACAATATTACCAAATCACCTGGAAATCTGATGCAGGAGATGGACTGGTTATGAGTCTTAATATGAAGGGTAATGGATTTTATTTCTACAGTCCTTGTGCAAACTGTCCCTAGCTGCTACCATTTATCACCGATGGAAGGGGAGAAATCTAGAATCTTTCAGCATAAGATGGTAAACGTGGATGAAGTGATGAAGAGAATAGTTACAGATATGAGATTCTGTATCGGTTCTTGGAGGAGAGTGAAGTGAACAATTGCAAATTATCAGTTGTGTTTGGCGTGGCAAATCTATTCTGAACTAATTCATACCGGAGGTATATTACTCGTTATTGTAATAATCAAATCCTAATTTACCCAAGATTACGAACATTCCAAATATAGCCTACTTCAAATTAGCCCCGAACAGTTAAGCTTCAAAAAAAAAGTATGAAATACTTTACAGATGGTGAGTTGGAGAGGAGAGGGCACCGAAAAAGTAATTGGAGCTCACACTTCAATTGCATTCCAAAGACGCGAGTTTTATTCTTGTCATTTCGAAGACGGCGTCGTTGCTAAGCAGTTGAAAGCTTTCATCTTGGGTAGTAAACCAGCGGGTACCCATGCACGAAAAAACTCGTGTTTCAGAAATACAAGTTCTCATTGATCCAAACGCCATTGTTAAGCAAAAGTTTACTGCCAGGTACTAAAATTCCCCGTCCATGAGCGAAAATTCGCAGCCACAGTTTATGTTTTTCACATCGTGTTTTAGAAATGCGAGTTCCCAATAACCCAACTGATGTTGTTGCAAAAGTTGGTGGCTAGGAGCAAAAGTTTGCGGTCACAAGTCTCATGTGTTATTGTTTCTGTTTCTACACTTATAGAAAGAACTCCATTATTGAAAGCGTGATTATCGTTCACTAATCTCGCGTTTTTACATGTCTCTTGGCCGCGACAAATTACGCCTGGCTACGTGGAATTACAACTGGTCGAAAATTATTGAAAGCGTGATTACCATTCGCGAATCTTGTGTGTTTATAGCTTCTTCGACGCTACGAACTACACCTGAACGCTTATAATTATACTTAAACGCGTGTAACTACAACTGGCCGCCAATTATTGAAAACGTGATTATCATTCGTGAATCTATTGTGTTTACAGCTCTTGGACACGACAAATTACACATGACCGCTTATAATTACAATTGGCCACCAATTATTGAAAGCGTGATTACCATTTGCGAATCTATTGTATTTTACTTGCGTTTTGGCGGCGACGAACTACACTTGGCTGCTTATAATTACACTTGGCCGCGTCTAATTACAACTGGCCGCCAATTATTGAAAGCGTAATTACCATTCGCGAATCTCCTATAATTACATGCGTCCTAGCCGCGACGAATTACAGTTGGCCGCTTATAATTACATATGGCCGTGTGGAATTGCAATTGGCCGCCAATTATTGAAAGCGTGATTACCATTCGTGAATCTCTTGTATTTACATTTGTCTTGGCCGCGGCTAATTACAGTTGGCCGCTTATAATTACATATGGACGCGTGGAATTGCAATTGGCCGCCAATTATTGAAAACGTGATTATCATTCGCGAATCTCTTGTATTTACATTTGTCTCGGCCGCGACGAATTACAGTTGGCCGCTTATAATTACAATTGGACGCGTGAAATTGCAATTGGCCGCTTACTATTGAAAGCGTGATTACCATTATGTGTCTTGGCCGCTTATAACTACATCTGGCCGCGTGGAATTGCAAATGGCCGGTGATCATAGAAGCGCGGTTCCGTTTCACGCCTTCGGGAAAATGCGAACAGGCTACGCTTATAGGTGTAGGAAGAAACTCCATCACTCTTCTCTTCCCCTCTCTGCAAAAATGGACGGAAAACACTCCTCCTCCATAACACCCCGGACCAGATCTCGACTCCTCCTTTTACTCCTCTCTCTCCTACCCCCCTCTCTCTCCTCTTCTACACCATCTCCCTGTTCACATCTCCTTCCGATTCCCTCCCGCTCAGCTCCTCCCCAAACTCTAACCCCGGCGCCGACTACTCCTTCGTCGCCTCCCTCGAGAAATTCCTCGCCAAAAAACCAGAGTTCATACATATGAGTCGAGCTATAGCTAACCAGAGTGCGTCTCGTTTACTAAATGAGCCCTTAACGAGCCTCGAGCTACTCACGAATGGTTTGTGTTTTTAATTTATTTTCTCAGGTTGGTAAGAAATTTCCTTGAGCTATGGGATTTGAGAAAAATCCGGGACATTTAGAGATTACTATAGTGTCGTTCCAGAATTTTGATTTTGAAAATGTTAAGTTCGTTGATATTGTTATGGAGTGTGGAGCCTGATAGTATGGTATAGCAAGGCATGTCTCTTGAATCCAATAACATAGGGAACAGTAGGATATTCTACACCTAGCTATATACACTGTAGGGAGAGGAATGCATTCCGTAGTTCTTCTTTTTCATAGGGAAACTGCTGCAGCTATGGTGGCCGAGGCCTTCATGGATGAACCCACATAAATCCAGTGTTCCTTTAAGATTGTGCTTCTGTTTTCTTTTTCTCCTGTATTCATATCTCCAACATTTTGTGTTAGGTTCCATGAACTCACTAATCAACATGAAGTTGTGGTAGGTACCAGTTTGTTGATTTACCTCCCAAGTGTAAGAGGTTTGAGAGGACGTGGAGAGATGGCACATGGGTCTCCAGCTATCAGTCAAGCTGCCCAACCTGTGCCGTTCGGCTATGTAGCACCGACACTCCAAAAGGGCGCCGTGTTCATGCATTGGACACGGGGACACGGCGTGTCCACGGCGGAGACACGCCCAAATACGTATTGGACATGCCACGTGGCATGTCCAATAATTTTTATTATTTTTTGATGGGGGACACGTGGGGGGACACGACTGGAGACACGCCGGGGACACGGTTGGGGGTCAAAATGTAATATATATATTTGATTTTGAGGGGTTAATATGAAATTATTCAAAAATATTTGGGTTAAACTGTAATTATGTCTTTATTTGGACCATGGAAATCTTATACATTCATATAGGACATGTCTTCATCAAAAGTGGAAGAAAAGAAAAAATATATGTGTGTGTGTGTGTGTGTGTGTGTGTGTGTGTGTGTATATATATATATATATATATATATATATATTTATACATGTGGCGTGTCCCACGCCGTGTCTGTATTCCCATTTTTTTAGAATTGCCGTGTCTCGTGTCTGTGTCTGTGCTACATAGCCGTTCGGTGCCATCTGCTTCGACCAACTCATTGACGGAGGCTTGAGTGCCTCTGGCCTTTTCTCATTGTTTCTGTTTGTATCGAATTTGAGTGATTTCTCCTTGGAGCGGGCCAAACCTAGTTACATCTGTGTGTCTGGGTTGTGTGTGTGTGTGACCTTTGACCCCCAACAGCCAATTCGCTATTTGCCTTTTGAAATTGCTATTGTTAAGCTGACATTATATGCACTTTGTTATGAACTTATCAGCCTTTCCTTTTTGTTCCATTTTTTTAGTTGATATCATTTTGCAGAAATTAGCCAAACGTGTCCTTTTGGATAACTGCTAAATGTAGCCTTTCTTGCCTGTGTGTGAGTTGCTATTGTTATTAATCCACATTTGCTTCCTTCTGAAGTTAAAAATCATTTTTATCTTTTTGTTTATGCAGCATTCTATTGACTATTGGCTGTGGACGAACTTGATTGCACCGGAATCTGAAAGGCTTCTGAAAAATGTTGTAAGAGTTAATCGTCAGGAGGGAGCAGACCTCTTCTACATTCCAATTTTCACAACCATCATCTTTTTCTTGATGGAGAAGCAGCAATGCAAGGCACTTTATAGGGTGTGAGTGAATTCCTGATGTTTTCTTTAAATATTTACATTGTTATGTTCTCTTCCGGTGCTTATATAGAAACAACAGAATTACTAAAATATTTCAGTTTTCGGTTCTAGTAGGCTTTTGTTAAAATCTTGCTAATGAGATAGCTGAAACACTTGATGTACAATTTTATTCTGTTGCGTGGTGTAAAGATCTGATTTACTTTTCATTAATCTTATAGGAAGCTTTGAAGTGGGTAACAGATCAGCCTGCATGGAAGCGGTCTGAAGGAAGAGACCATATACTTCCAGTTCATCATCCCTGGTCTTTCAAGTCTGTTTGCAGATATATGAAGAATGCAATTTGGCTGTTACCAGATATGGACTGCACAGGGAACTGGTTAGTATTTGAATCAAGTTGCAATGGATATGTCTAATGTCGCGTAATTTTGGGCTGCTGATGACTAATTAAAGTAACAACTTTCAGGTACAAGCCTGGGCAAGTTTCACTTGAGCAAGACTTGATACTTCCATATGTCCCCAATGTTCATTTGTGTGATCCCAAATGCTTATCGGAAAGTAAAGCCAACAGAAAGACACTGTTATTTTCTCGAGGGAGGCTTAAAAGAAATGCTGTAAGAGTTTTGGTCCAGACTAAGAAGTGAAATACCATTTGTCTATTTTGATTCATTTAAGAGAATGTTTTGGAAAGTTAAAGATAATCCTGGTCAGTTATTTAGATGTGGAATCAAAGATCATGTGATATGATGTTCTGGCAATATTCAGAGACAGTTGTAAACTTGCAGTGAATCCTTAATAAGTACTTGATGAGAGTTTGCTTTGTTTCGTTCTGAAAAATTGAATAGCACACATATAGGCCAAAAAGATGGCAACTTTTCTTTTGAAGGCCAACAAATGGGACTTTCTCAGAGGAATGATATGAAGAAGCTAGATGTGACTTTATTTTTAAGCGTAATAGTGGGCATGATAGCAAGATTGGTAATTGGTCGCGAGATCGTTTAACACTTTTGCCATCTTCCTAATCTTCTCATGTCAAGGCTTTTAGTCTTCCTGTTCCACCTACTCTTCTCATGCATGTGTGCCCTGTCTCTTTTTGAAGCCCTTAGCTCGCTCCAATTGTCCCTCTCTCTCTCTTAATCTTTTCTGCTTTATCAATGTATCCTTTGTGCACCCTTCTTCCATATACATGCATAACAACAACGCAAGGATTCATTGCTTCTGTCAGTAGTCAGTCAAGTGCAAACTGAGTCATGGAAATGTGATCGGGTAATTGCTTTCTTTCGTTTACTGGAGTTCAATTTTGGTATAGATAGAGAAAATGGCAATTTGTCATCCATCTGAGATTGATTATATAGTAGTTAGATTAACATAGTAACTAGGTTTCTGCCGATCTGTTATTTAGATCCCATATGAGAAGGGAGACTTGCCGTAAAACCAAAAAAGTTACTCGATTACGTTGCTAATAGCTGCTTGCTCTCTTGAGAATAGATTGGAATCAGTCTCTCCTTCCCAACTAGATGCATACAGAAATGTGGGTCGTGGGTCACCTTTTGGAAACAGTTAACTGATAATGTCTATGGCATCAATGGTGGAGTAGGTTTTCTGAAACTAAAGTTGTAGAGCTGAGCTCTTATCAAATTTTACTTGAACTGTTCTTTTATTACAGGTTTTCAAAGCATATACATCCAGACTGGTTTGGATTCACTGGAAGATTCTAGGAAAACTTTACTTGATAGACTTCGGAAATTGATGAGACGACGGGAAATCCAAGAGAGGAGGATATTGAGCATGTGAGATACTGTCTAAACTGCCAAGCTGATGGTGATGGTCTTGTGTGTGTTCACTGTGAACTAGATGAATTATTTCAGGTGTGATATCTGAATTCTCATTAAACTTAATATTTTCTACACAACTGTAACTTGTTGAGGAGGAATCAGTTTTTCTTATCTTTCTCAACTAGGTCTATGAAAATGAAGCGCTTTGCGTTAAAGTGATCTGAACATGAAAATTACTGGTTCCCTCAGTTACCTCAGAATGGTTGAGCTTCAGTTGCGTAGGAAGATATATGCTTCATAAGTAATCAAAATTAAGAATTTGCACCGTTAGTTTTGAACTGTTTATTGGTAAAGGTTAAAAGCAAGTCTGTGTTCTGCCCTAAGTCACATAATGCATGGGCGCAGACTATTTTGAAGGATTATGTGACTAGGGTTTTGCCAAATGCCATGCCAAAAGCCGAAACTCGGGATCGAGAATGAAAAACCCTCTTCACCTATGTGAAAACTTGGCGATTTTCAAACTTGCTCCATCACCTTCAAACTGTTAGAAAGGTGGTTGCGGAGGGGAAGAAGGGTGGGTACACCAAAATGGCATTGCAGAGGTGGAGAAACCCTGACATTTCTTTGACAAGAGGACACTTTTAGCTAGTCAAAAAATGGCTTTGGCAATGCCATTTTGGCACCAACGGGTAGACTTGCTCTAAGTCAATTTTCAAACAAAATTTACGGAAGATAAATGACTGGGTGAAAGTCCAATCGAATTAGTGTTGCATTAACTTCATCTAATTTCTACACCTGAAAATTTGGGAAGTGGCGCCGACTATATGGACTGTCTAGCTCAAATATCTGTGTTGAGAGCTTTTTTCTAGATTTGTGTGATCCTATAGTAATGGACCATCTGGCTCAAATATCTGTGTTTGAGAGCTTTTTTCTGTCTGGTTGCAGTATGTAATCAATAATGGCCAAATGGAACTTCAGAGGCTTAAAGAACTTGTCCGTGTTGTTGGGAAAAGGAGGCTCTTGTTGGATCTAAGCTGCAGAAAGAAGATAGGGAGGTTTTTTTTTATGCTAGAACTAGATGCTGTTGAGATTTGGGAAGCGGCGCCGACTATATTACGTTCCTTTACAATGGGTTCTATTATGTATGGGCATCTCCAACCCTTAATCAAGTTCAGCGTTGATGAAAAATGGATACACAGAGCTCCAATCCTTTCATCGAACTTTTATCAAATCAAGGGAGAACCAAACCTCTCAGCGAATCAAGGATGAACAGAATCTTCATCAAATCTGTAAATGCTTTTATATGTAAGTGCTTTAATTTGAAATCATATGTGATGAAATCCTTAAAAGATTAATGTTTGGAGATGATTTTACATGTGTCATTTTACTGTCGATTTTAATGGTGAGACCAATGAAGCCAATTGTAATTTTCGATTGTTTGAGTTTAGAGGAATGGTGTGTAGACATCAATTGATGGTGTTCCATGATAGGGGAGTTCAAAGAGCACTTGACAAGTATGTTTTGAGAAGGTGGAGAAAAAATGTCAAAAGGGTCCACACTAAAATTCGAATAACATATGATAACTCATCAAATACAATTGAAGCACGTCGGCATGAGAACATGCACAATCTCTTTAATGAGGTAGCCGATTTGGCGGAAGATTTCAAGAGAAGTATGATAAGGTGATGGGATGGCTGCGGGAGCTAAAATAAAGTTGATTGAATCTTCGGTTGTTTGTGGAAGTAATATGGTTTCCAATACTACTAATGATTCCTTTTCACTTGCAGATGGAGTTCTACCTTCCAAAGAGAACGGGAACATCCTTGACCCAAAACCTCTTCGTCGAAAAGGAAGACTACTGTCTTAAAGAAAGCGAGGTAAAAATTGGTTAGAAGAAAAGAGAACTAAAAAAAAAAAAAAAAGACATTGTCCAACGAAAAAGCTAAGGTATAACTTTTTATTTAATATGGACATATACATATCTTGGATGAATGGTCACTAGTTATATTGTTTTTCAAATTTCAGGAGGTTGAGGAGAATGCGGATGGCCTGTGTTTGGGACACAAGAGAGTGTTGTAAATGTAAATGTAAGAAACTTTTCTTATTGCTAAGTTCCTACTATAATCCCTTTATTATGTTTCATGTTAAACTTCATTTTTGTTTGGCAGAGTTACCCAAGCTACATGGGGCAATTAATGTGGCCAAACATGATGCCCAAAATATGCAACCAAATATGGCACAAGGCGGAACCATCCTCCCATTTTCTCCAAGTTTATGCCCAACAAGAGTAGGCTTTGGCCAACTTTTTAACAACTTCCCAACTTCACGAAGCAACATGCCAAGTTTACTCAATAGTAAGTTTGGAGAGAACAATCAAGTATTACGGGTAGTCAAGTTTGGGGAGGAGGACAATCAAGTTTGATGGAAAGTCAAAGGCAGGGTTGGGGAGGAGGGCAACAAAGTTTTATAGAAAAGATGAATGCAAGGAATCAGTGCGAAGAGTAGAAGACTTGCTTATTGATATAGGGAGTTTCTTTGTATTTTGTTAGAAATTAATTTATGGTTATTCTCTCATTCATGTTTTGTGGTGAAGTAAAAATTAGATGATCAAATTTGCATGAATATGTTTGGACAACAAAAATTCGAATTTCAAACCCTCATGAGGTGTTTGTATCAGTTTGTTTAATGAAAAAGGTGTCAGGTTCAATGTTGGTTAAAGTTATGTATGCATTTCAGTTTTGAGTTTCTAGAAATTGAGTTTTCTATCATTTCAGTTTTGAGTTTCAACGTTGGTAACACTTGCTTCATGATTAGGTGCTGAAATTGAGTTTCTTGCCATGTCGTGTGTTCATGTCTACGTGTCCTTGTGTCGTGTCGTGTCCGTTTACATGTCCTCATTGTGTCCATTTCCTTATGTCGTGTCCGTGTCTGCATGTTGTAGTGTCGTGTTCTTGAACGTGCCCATGTCCGTGTCGTGTTAGTTACCTTAGCTTGAACTTGTCCCCCATCTTAAAAGTAATCTGTAATTAGGGTTGGCTAGTGGTGTTGATCAAAAATTGAGCAAGATAGAGTCAGATTGTCAGCATGGCCACATCAGGTTGATCAAGATATAACCAGATATAGCCATGATGTTGATCAAAATTTACCAAGTATATGTATCTGAATGGAATACCCATTTTCAACTCAACCGTGGCAGGAAGAATAAAAACTCCTTCCCTGCTATATGAATTTGAATACCCATTTGGTGATGCGTACATAACGCAGCTTGAGTAACTCCCAATTTATATTCACAAATTTGAAAGGAACACCACAAGAATTCCAACATCACAGATGTCGCAACCATTTTCATAACAAATCTTCATTCCATTCATTCATAAACCAGTACAAACATATGTCTATTAACCAAGAACATTATTGCAGCAAAACTAAAAGGCGTTCGCTTCCTTATTGCAGCATAACTAATGTCTATTAACCATGACCAGCAGTGCTACCTTTGTGCTTCACTACTACTATTGACTCTAGTTCGTACTTTATATTCTACAAGGTAACATTTCAGGTTCCGCTTCCTTATTGTTCATGGTTTCGCTAACTTCCGCGAGATGCGTTCGCTTCTGAAGAAAATGTATTGTTTCAGCTGAGCCACTGTCAACTCTCCTTTTTCTTAGGCTTCAACAGCATTAGCAAAACTACAAGACATCCATACTTAGTGCGTCGAATTAACTCAAAACAGGTGTTCAGGTTCACTGCCAAACAGTCTTCGAGTCCATCTCGTCACTCACCTGTACAAAAGTGCAACAATATATATATTTAACACGATTTCAAGCATACAACTGAAAACTAGAAATCTAAGTTCTTCAAATCAAGAGACAAGCCTATGAAAGGCTAGAAATATTATTGATACTTCAACTTCGTATTCCCAGTTCAATCAGTTATTCTTGTTGCATTTTCCACATCAGTTAAGACAAAAGAAAATCTATATGATGATAATTCATTAATCAACTCCCAAACAGAGGCTGAAACAGTTCCTAATGTCCAGTTGCTACACGATCTTTAGATCATAATAAACTGCTAAACATTTCAACCATCACTTGATGTCAAATGATGAGCAATCTCTTCTAGGATATTCAAACCAGTATCGTATAAATGATTGCATGCCATAAATTGAAATAAAAAGATGTTCTATGCCTAGAGCACTATGTTTCTGTACCCAAACAAAAAGAAAAAGGGAAATTGTGAGAGAATGACTTAGGTACCTCGAACAGTAGTATCTGTTTTAAGCTTTCAGCTCCCAATGCTCAACACAATTCTCCAGTAGTTACACAATACAGCAAAGACTGACTGGTGGTGGGACTAGACAATTTAACCTCCCTCAAATCTCATGTGACGGAGGGCAGATGTGCAGAGGAGAATCTGCAATAGGTCCATCTCCCTTCTTTCCCTGTTAATGAGTAAGAATCATGAGATTTTGCACGCCAAGTCACCATACTGACTCGTAGTTAAAGCAGATGAGCAAATATTATTGTAGTGAATAACCATAGCCGCCTGATCCTACACGCATAAAGATCAAGAAGTACATATCAGAGATATTACAAACATACTTGCTCTTGTTGCTAAAGACTTGTCAAAGGAGAATGGCTCTAGTTCGGAAACTTTCCTTCACGAAAACGGTAAAATTTTGTCCTTTGTGGCTCTACAGCTTCCATGGTTGCTTGAGTTGAGTCACAAGGCAGAAAATAGTAAAAAATTAATAGGAGGCTCCGTTTGGGGAAAGCCAGACATTAGTGTGAGAACTCAAGCAGTGGTGACTATTTTATCCTGGTTGGTAAGGAATGGTTTTGCTCCCAGAGATGATTTAATCGCATCTTTAGCAACTAAACGGTTTGTTTTCCAAGAGGTTGCAAGTTCAAATCTAATGAATGGCAAAAAATCCAAACGTTGTGGCCACTGAAAGTTTGCTCGGCCGTTAACTTCGAGGCCTTGAAATAAGACAAGATGCACGCAAACTTGCTCACACATTCGAATATTAAAAAAAATCACTAAAGGCCAGCCTAGAACTACTACTGAAGTACGAAGATGATAAAAATTAATCATTCCAAAGAGATAAAAATTAATTGGAAGCTAAAAGTACCGACGGAGTTAAACAGGGAAGTCAACTCGGAGAGCGGATTGGCAGAGTGAGGAACTCGCCTGCGAACTCAGAGTGTGTTCCATTAACTAAAATAAGAACTTTTTTTTGAATTAAAAGTGATCTATTGTGAGAGAATTAACTCTCTCATGAAGCGTGAAATAATCACGTAAAAAAAATCTTAACGAAACGGAGCCACTTATCAACATTCAACACACTCGGAGTGAAAAAAAAAATGTCTGAAATTCGGCAACACCTTTACTCTCTCACCATCTCCAAACAGTTCTCCTAGGCATAAGCAGCACTCCCATTCATCGACAGCTTTCATTTTCGATGACCTGTGCCGCACAAGCTCTTCGCTTTCGCCAAATGAAATAGACTAAATGGAATAAAACATATGCTTTCAGAAATTTCTAGACATGTCATTCTCGCCACTTACATCAACTAAAATATCAACTAAAATAGTGCGAATTAGAGAAAACAACTTGACTATCACCGCATATAGTCTATTTAGTTCAGCGGAAACTCACACTAAATTGTGGATGAATCGAGCCGTTGGGGTTTTGACGGCGGCGCGTGGGTAACATGGTGGGATGAACTGTGGGCGGCATGGCTGCAGCGGTAGCGGGATTACAGGAAGAGGAAGGTGATTACGAGGAGCATGGCCAAGGATTCGATCGGTTTACCAGAGACTGAGAACCCATAAAAATACAGGGGGTGTGATCCGGTGGTTTCATATCTATTTTCTTAAAAATAAATTCACCAAAACGACCTCCGATTATGAACTAATCAGCATCCAATCAATATGATTGTTGAGACTATCTATCACCTCGACAAGCTTTATAACTTGAACAGCTCCGATCGTACAAATAAACCGGAATGAGTTCACAATTTACCAATTAAACTTTGCTGTATGGAGCATTAATGGTGCACTGTCATTTTGAAACACACGGCTCTGCTCCGGCGCGGTCAAGTCTATTCTCCGAAAAATAAATTCACACCGATCTTCTTCGCTTTTGAACTAATCAGCATTCGATTGATGTGATATTCCATGTGGTTTATCTTCTTGATGAGTTCTACATGTTGAACAATTTCGATGGCAAAAATAAACTGAAATGGGTTCACAATTTTCCAATTACGTCGTTCTAAGGACTTCTCAGGTGTAAGATGCGAAGTCCCAATGAGGCCTGGCGACGTCGTTTTCAGGTACCTCGCGCCTCTTAAGTGCGTGTTCTTAATGGGTACTAACCCAAACACCACTCGTCGTCCCCATTTGCCCCGAGATTTTATCGAAACAACGCTACTGCTCCGGCGACGATGGGCGGCCGCCGTCGGGAACAGGTACGCTTCATTTACATAACTCATCTTTAGTTGTGGAAATTTGCGTTAAAGTGATCTGAAAGAGAGAATTGCTGGTTCCCTCAGTTACCTCAGAATTGGCACCGTTAGTTTTGAACTGTTTATTGGTAAAGGTTAAGAGCAAGTCTGTGTTCTGCACTAAGTCACATAATGCGCGGGCTGTTTCGGGAGCGCGAGCGTGAAAGCGTCTCTCAAAAACCTCCCAAACAACTAAAATTCGCGAGTGCGAGGAGTGAGAGCGCGAGCGTAGAGCAAGGAAAGATGGTTGTGGACGGGAAGGAAAGGTGGCATCCAGAATGAAAAACCATCTTCACCTTTGTCAAAATTGGCGATTTTTAAACTGTTAGAATGGTGGTTGTGGAGGAGAAGGAGGGTGGTTAAACCAAAATGGCATTGCAAAGGTGGAGCAACCCTGTCATTTTTTTGACAAGATGACATAGCCAAAAAATGACTTCGGCAATGCCGTTTTGGCACCAACGGGTAGACTTGCTCTAAGTTGATTTTCAAACAAAATTTAGGGAAGATAAATGATTGGGTGAAAGTCCATGATCATCACCATAAGCAAATTAAGAAGTGGAAATCTGAAGAGCTCTATTTGCATGGGAAGAAGAACAATTAGAAGTGCTAGGGGGGAAGCGATGGGTCTCTACACTATGTCTTTTTTAGTTTTCCTCCTCCAATAAATGTTCTTTCCAAATGCAAGGATACATGACTTGGGCCAACTGACATTTGTTGCAGTTTCAGTATTGTAACTAATTTTGTTTACTTAGAACGTCTTTGATAGCCGAGACAGTCATATTAAATTTCTGATTGCCGATAATTTGACGTGAGGTGGCGGAGGCGAGAGAGCTCCAATGAGAGAGAGAGGAGTTCATTGCTGGGAAAGTGCGACAAACATGAACATTGGAGTACATGTGTAGGTTGTCCAAATTTACGCTGATGAGTAGTTGGTACAATGATCTAGGTTTCCAACCTGTGAAATGTCTTTTCCGCTGTGAAGCTACCCTTTCTACGTTGTTCATTTACCTGGTAGTGTCCTATTAGATGTCATAAGCTGAAAATAGACTATTCACTATGGGGACAAAATCTAGGTCACATAATCATCTGGTACGACTGTTCACGGTAGTCTCCTATTAGACGTCATAAGCAGAAAATAGACTGCATATGTAGTTTCATAATGCACCTTATTTGCAATTTATATAGGCCCATATAGAAGTATGTGTGCTTGTACATTTACGTTGAGACATATACCAATAACATCTAGTATGGGTTATTCCATTGGTAAGTGACGGTTAACCTTCTTGTACTCTAAGAGGCAGGTTTTATATCAGTCCCTTGTTGTCTTTCCAATCACCCAAAGTTCTATGTTTAAAATTATAGACTTTCTCTGCTGAACTTGCTGCGAGGACTGATAACATCCAGGCGATTTTCATGTTGGTGGTGGGATCAATCCAGACAATGCCTTGAGTTATATTGAGGTAGGAGCCAGCCATGTCATTATCACATCAGTATGTTTTCAGTTTTTGCTTTTTCCAAGATCCATCAAAACTCAGAAGTAGCTCAGCAATATTTACCTGTGCTTCAGCCGGTGACTTTGTTTTGTGATGTATTATCAGAATAATCACAAATTGGATTGTCATCCTTGTTCCTCTATCTATCCTCAATCCACATTCACACTCACAGCCCATATTTTTGGCTTTTTGTGAACTTTCGTATAAATCAAGTGATCTGATTTGATTATTTTTGGCTTTTTGTGAACTTTCGTATAAATCAAGTGATCTGATTTGATTCCTTACAACTCAGATTACTTCTAGATTCTAAATTAAGATGTTGCTTGTTCCTGCACGGTGTGCTAATCCAAAAAGTCTTCTGACATTGGATGCCATAAAGTTTTTCCACTAGGGAGTTGGTGAGGACCTTTAGTAAGTCTTGCAGTTATCAAAACAACTATATTTAACCAATGTGGGACAAGCTCCAACAGAGTGCTTCTTTAGAGAGAGCTTTTAACCAAGTCCTTCCAAATTAGATGCAGACATAGAGCACGGATACTGGGTCAAGAGCAGGCCACCCATTCATATAAAGCCCTAACTAATGCTTTGTCCTCTGTAGTCTTCTTTACCACATTGCAATCACAACGAGCGGTTCAGAAATTGTTGACCTAGAATGAGAATTCACAGCCTACGAGCCACCACAACCTGAACAGGCCGCAGTTCATTTTCTGCAATCTACAATGGCAATAACAACAACAACAATCATCAAAAGTATGGGGTACTGTACATTCATCTATTTCCAGTATGCCTGCGTCCATTTTGTTTGCTTCATTGGTACATCCAAATGTATATGTTTATATCTTGTTGAAGCCTTTTAATTTATGCTTTGTGCAGGGCCTCGTCGTGGACTGTGCATCCAATGTGGAGTTCGGTTATGCCCTTGCATTGACATACACAAGGTTGGACTTCTTCACAAGTACCGATTTGTGTTTTCATGTCTCTTTGTTTGAGATATTGAAATGTGAACCTGTTTAAGTAGGGTGAAAAGAATTAGCCAAAGGTAATTATCCTAGCAAGATTTACTAAGTTCTATGTCTGTTGGAACATTTCTTAAAGATTTTCTATCTATTCATTTAATAATTAGTTTAGTAGACGTAAGCTAGGTATATTATTTTCCAGAGACATAGGGTGTTAAATAACTAAGTTTGAAATGTCTCTTGATGGCCTTCTGATTTCACCAGCTGAATGTTGGCCATGCACAATCACTCGCTGGATCTTGGGTTTTTGATAAGGTTGCAGGTCATCAAGGCTGCAATACATCTCAATATCAATTGGCTTTTCCACGTAGTTGTGTCCTTGTGGAGGAATCAGTAAATTGTCATGTAATGGCTGCAACTGATTTTAAAAATGTGAAACTTGCAACAAATCTCAAGCTTTTAAAATGGATTTTTGGTGGTTACCGCTCGACCCCCATGTGGAGGTGGTGTGGCATTCGATGGAGGCACAATGTGTTTAAACTAAGCTTGACAGTCTAAATAATTAAATCAGTCTATGTTGTCTAAAGTACCCAAGTTTGACACTCGACACTTGGGGTAAGGGTATGGGATCCATTTCGGACAAATATAGTTTGTATCCTCACCCCAACAAATTGAGTAATCCAGGTTTACAATATAGGCATGCCTAGAACTCTATAAGTATGCTTGAATTGCTCAACGACACATTATAGCATCATTTTGCAGTAGAAATAACAAAAGTAAGTTGATAATTACGTATATGTTGACATGTCCATACGTGTCCTTGTATTTGAGACATACAAGAATCCAAGACCACCTGGCACCTGCTACCTAGACTTCATGTAACATAGGGGAGAGTTTTTTATGGAGCAGGGACTAGTTGCCCATCACTTAAGCTTATGTGATTCCATTCCCCTTGCGACTCAATTGACCTTACGAATTCAGCTTTCCACTACTCAGTTCGTTTTATATATCTTTATTCCATCTCTGCCTCCCTCCCTCCATCGACAGATTTCTTTTTCTTTTTTCTCCTTCTTTCTTTTTCAAGTTATATTCTTGTTGAATTGGTAGAAGAAGCGTCTGTCATGCGCGTTGTCACCTATAAATGAGCTTATGGAATTTTTAGCTCAAGTACCTGGAATGTTTATTACATATCATATTCATATGGTTCAACTTGCGACTTTCTTGGTGGCTAGCTATTGTGTAGTCTACCCTTTTTTCCTCCCCATCTCCTACTATAAGTAATAAGTCTGTAATATAGCTGCTAGTACAATGGAAAACAAGCGGTGTTTGTCTAAAATAATAGCGCTGCCTAAAATAATAGCACCAAGCCCATGTTGAAATTGGATTCGTCCAGGCAATGACCATAATGATGACACTCGATTTATATGCATGATTTGAATTTTTGGGGAACATTTAAACTTGACTTTTGGAATTTTCTCATATTTTACTGTTGAGAAAAGTTATCCTTGGAGTTCTCTTTGCTACGTCGATTGGACGTTGTACCCATGAGAGACATGTAACTCTATTTTTGTCGAATAGAATCTTTCATGGTTCTCACCTTAGATTTGAGCGATTTTCTTCTCCGTGCTCTAGTGTTGAAGCTGTATAGACAAAGTACTGAGAATTGCCAGAAGAGGCCTGTGCCATGCTAGATGTAGCTTCTGATTAGAAGAATCTTTCCATAAATTAATCTGTTTGGTAAACTCAAAAAGTAGATATGAATTCCAACAACTATAACGGAAATCACAGAGTATATATGATCTGGTCAATCGGTACTTGTCCTTGCCTTCTGGTCATTCCTATTTGTTTGCTAACTTCTTTGGATATCTTAAATCTTCCTTAGTGAATTCTTTACTCTTCTTAGTTCTTAGTCAACACTCAATGAGTTTTTGTCTTTGATGATTGTATAGTCAAAATCTCAAGAGTCGTGTAAATTGTTTGGTTCTAATTGCATTTGCCCAAGCCTAATGGAGATGGAGATCGCCTTAATTCCTGATGGAAACAGCTGATCTGCACATGGAGAACAACCGGAATTGTAGCGACAAGCAGAGGATTCGTTTCTTGATAAACGATAAGCGAGGGAAGGGAAAGTTGAAATGCTTGGATGAGATGCTTGAGAATTGATATGCAAGGTCATTGACTGTGTAGTCGTTTGTGTACTTAGAATTAAAGAGGACTTTCTCGTGTCTCAAAGAAAATAGAAATTGTTTTGAATGGTCAATGATAATGTACCAATTTATAAAACCTTGGGGCACAGAAGGATTTGGTCGGTCATTAACTTCAGGACCCTGGAATTAGTCGAGGAGCGCATAAGCTGACCCGAACATCCGTTATCAAAAAATTGATAATGTACCAATCATGTTCTTAGTATATGCAAATTCCCCAGACAGATTATAACAAATTTTTTATACGTTCATCCAAAACGCTTCTCATTTAACAAATATGTTTCAAAGTTAGGCTACTTAGCATATTTATCATGCCATTTTCTCTCAAAAATGGCACTGAGAGTCGCTCTGCCATTTGTGCCATACCATCAAACTTGACAACCAATTCCAAATGGCATTGCACTATTGCACCATTGATATAAGTTAGTTGAAAAAGGGATACTACGCAAATTTTGAAAAAACAATGGCATTGGAAATAACATTGCACCCACAACGTCATTTTTTGACAAATGTCATTATTTATTGCCAAAAATTGCAATGGCTGGAAGCATTTTGGCTTAACCATTGGACTTGCTCTTAGTGAGGAAATGTCCATGCGAAACATAAATACTTGAATCTTATTCCACAATTTTCACATCATTTCAATGCTGATTCATAAAAAAAGCTCCAGTCTTGACTACAAGTGAAGAGAAAGCCGAAAGAACTAAACTAATGAGAAACTGAGATGCTAAAAACTAAGAAAACAGCTTGATTTGTATGAAACACGAGTAGCATAGCCAATATTATGGGGGTGCTAGAAGCCTTAACAGAGAAACCGAACGAGAGCGACTGATTGCGTGCACATCCACTGTCACACGAGTAAAGAAATGGAACTGAACCAGAACGCGACAGCTTGGAAACTATCTCAGCCTCCATAGCCCAGGTGGTTGCCATTCTAGCAGCAGCCGCTTCACCAATGAAATGAGACCGTTCAAGGGCTCCAGTTCACAATAGATCATGACCTTTGTTCCGAGCAACTATCTCGGTCCGTGCAAATTCGGTGAAAATGAGTGGACGCTCACGTGCCACTCACTCGGTCTGCCACACGTAGCCCATTTAGTTTAGTGGAAAGCCGGAAACGCACGCTAAATTGTGGATGGATTGAGCCCTTCGGGTTTAGACGGCAAGGGTTGGGTAACGTGGCGGGGATGGGCGGTAGCGGCAACGGGATTACAGGAAGAGGAAGGTGATTTACGAGGAGGATGGCCAAGGATTCGATCGATTACCTGAGATCCCACAATAATACAGGGTGTGATCCGGTGTTGTCATATCTATTTTCTCAAAAATAAATTCACAGAAATGACCTCCGATCATGAAGTAAACGAAGTCCGATCGATATGATTTTTAACTCAATTTATCTTGTAGACAAGCTTTATCACTTGAACAGCTCCGATTGTACAAATAAATCGGAATGAGTTCACAATTTACCGATTAAATTTGCAATCCGGAGCATTAATGGTCCGACGTCGTTTAGAAACATATAGCTCCGCTCCAATGCGGCCAAGTCTATTCTCCAAAAAGAAAATTCACATCAATCATCTCCGATTATGAACAAATCGGCATTCGATCGATATGATTTTTGATATGGTTTATCCTCTTGATAGGTTCTACATGTTGATTAGTTTCGATCATAAAAATAAACTAGAATGAGCTCACAATTTACCAATTACGTCGTTCTAAAGACTTCGCAGGTGGCAGATGAGAAGTCACAATGAAACCTGGCGACGTCGTTTTCGGGTACCTCGCGTCTCTTAAGCGCGAGTTTTTAATGGGTACTTCACACCACTCGTCGTCCCCATTTGCCCCGAGATTTATCGAACAACGCTAATGCTGCGGCGACGATGGGCGGCCGCCGATGGGAATAGGTACGCTTCATTTAACATAACTCATCTTAGTTGTGGAGGTTTGGTTGTGAAAATGAAGCGCTTTGCGTTAAAGTTATCTGAACAAGAAAATTGCTGGTTCCTCTGTTACCTCAGAATGGTTGAGCTTCAGTTGCCTTGGAAGATATATGCTCCATAAGTTATCAAAATTAAGATCCCAAGGCAGCAGTTTGGTTTGATTCGCAGTGAACTGGTTTGCTCCCGCCGAAACCTTCTAGAGAGAGAGAAAGAGAGAAGAACCGCGTTCCTTCACATCTCTCCAAGGTATGGCATAAACTCGTGCAACTAATTTAGCTCTACACCTACAGTTTCTTTCAAAGGAAATCTCTTTAGCCTAGAGCGTTAGATTGGAGATTTTGTGACATATTCGATATTGAAGTTCAATTAAGCTAGCCTGAGAATCACCGAACATGGATTTGGTGTGTCTAGTGTTTCGCTATTTGGGTTGTTTTGTTTGTGTGTTTTGGGTAATTCTGTTTGGTTTATTTTGCTATGAACATTGAACAACGTGGTTATGAGTTGATTTGGTTGCTGAGTTTACGAAAGTTGTCTGCTTGAGCAAGCTTGCATTTTTCCTGGGTACTTTCAATAATGGGATGACTCGACAGAGCTCAATGGATTCATGTAGCCATTTCCAAGTGATTGGGACTTGAGGCGATTTGGTTTGGTTTATTTTACTCGTAAGAACTAAGAACAACCTGTAAGGCGATACTTCATATAATGAAGTTTTTGTTTGTGGGGAGGAAGGAAGAGTTTGGCCCAGTATGATGTTGTTTTCCACCTGAGTAAACGTAATTTAGGTATTCTCGTCTCGTGAACATCAGATTTGACAAGTCATATTTTGGGGGTACTTGTTGGCTGTAATTAGGATCTTTTCAGCCTTTATTTCATTTTCAGAAACGAAGTTTTCAGCCTGCAATTGTGGCTTCTCGACTGGAACCCCACTATGTAAATTGAGGGGAAAGATATTAAGATAGGATACTTGCCTCTTAGTTTTGGAGAAGAATGACTTGTGTCATTTTGCTAAATAATTGGGAAACAGTTAAGCAATTCTGGTTGTTCATCTTTTACAGCAAGATGAAAGGCTGTCAGACCACCTTCATATGTGAAGAGATATGTTTTGTGGAATCCTCTTCTTGTCTGAAGTACCCGTGTCCGACACTCGTCCCTTGGGTAAGGGTACGGGATTCGTATTAGGCATTTACAGTCATGTACTCACCTCAAAAAATTAAGTAATCTATGCTTACAATACATGTGCACATAGAACTCTATAACTATGCTTGAATTACTCTATGACACCTTATAGCGTCATTCTATACTTCAAATCAAATAAGTAAATTGATAACCACGTGTATGTTGCCATGTCCATACGTCCTGGGAGCAAGGACTTGAGACTTAGATGAGTGCAACACTTGGACGCTTACCTAGATTCCCTGTAACATTAGGGGGAGAGTTTTTGCTCGTGCAAGGACTTGGTGCCCATCACCTAAGCTTATAGGGTTCCCTTCCCCTTGTGACTCAGTTGGCCTTACATTTTCAGCTTTCCACAAGACAGCTTCGTTTGTACCTCCATGTTCCATATTTGTGAACTGGTGAGTCGGTTTCAGAGTGAAATGGTTTGCTCGCGCTGACAACGTCTAGAGAGAGAGAGAGAGAGAGAGAGAGAGAGAGAGAGAGAGAGAGAGAGAGAGAGAGAGAGAGAGAGAGGACATTGTCACCGTTCAACACTGCTGCTGGCGGCGTAGATAAGAAGAAGAACCTGATTCCTTCACATCTCCCACAAGGTACGGCAGATTATCGTGGAGCTAATTTAGCTTTAGAAAGTTCTTTTTCTAGCTGATTGGTGATTTTCAAACAAATACAAGAGTGGAAATTGAATTTATACTAGGTTGAGAATCCCCAAAAATAGATTTTGTGCGTCTAGTGTTTCTCTATTTGTACGTCCATTTTGATTTGATATGTACAACGTGATAATGGGTTGATTTGGTAGCTGAGAGCCCATGAAGAAAATGTGTAGTTTGCGAAATTATTCTACTCGAGAAAGCTTGCATTTTTCGTTGGTAATTGTAAGAACACGATGCCTCAAGAGAGCTTAGTGGAGAGAACGGATTTATTTAGCCGTGGCCGTGCTTATGGGAATGGGACTTGAGGCCATTTGGTTTGGGTCACTTGTAAGAACTAAGAACTACCTTTAAGGCGTTGTTTCATATAATCAAGTTTGGGTTCATGTGGAGAAGGGAAGACTTTGATTCAATATGTATGTTTTCCATCTGGGTAAACCTAATTTATGATTTCTGTAGAGCACGAGATTTTGTTATCCATATTTGTGGGGTACTTCTTGTCTGTAATTAGGATCTTTTCAGCTTTGTTTTACCTAGAAGAAGTTTCCAGCCAAAAAATTGTGACTCCAAGATTGGAACCACGCGAGCTACATTGGGAAATTGAGGGGACAGATGGGACAATGGTTTGGGTTTTAAAAGAGATTTTTGGGGCCATGAGTGGAGAGAGATAGAAAGAGAAAATTTATTGGGGACTGTGCACTAAAGAGAGGTTGGGTTTTGAGACCTAAAACGAACACATTTAGGGGGGCATTCCAATTTCTTAAAAAAAGAACTTTTAGAAAAGGAAGGTAATTTCAAGCTAAAAAATCATATGTTTACGCAAATAATTTTCCTACAAATATGGATTTTGTTTGATAGATCTTATTGAGATCTTTTAAACGGTGCAAAAAAAAATTGAAATATTATTTTTGATTTTTGTTATATTTGAATTTGAAATTACCTTCTTTTTTTAAAAAGAAGGTTTAGAAAGAAAGCGGAACGGGGCCTTAGTGCTCCAAATTTGCCTTGGAGAAGAAGACTTGTTGTTCAGCTTTTACAGCAAAGTGATAGGCTGATAAACCCCCTTCATAGGGGGAGAGAGATGTTACGTGGACTCCTTTACTTGTCTGAAGTACCCATGTCTGGCACTCAAGAGTTGGGCAAAGGTTATGGAATTCATGTTGGATATTTATAGTCGTACACTCACCCCCAAAAAATTAGCAATCCAAGTTTACAATGTATATATGTATAGAACTCTATCATTATGCTTGAATTGCTTTATCACACCTTACAGCATGATTCTATACAATAAATAAAAGAAGTAAATTGGTAATTACATATATGTTGCCATATCCATATCTCCTGAGAGGCTGGGACTTGAGACCTAAGATGAATCCTGTTGTTTGGAGAGGAAAAGGTGTGTAAGGTGTTAATTAACCTTCACACATAACCATTTATTTATATAAGAAGATAGTTCGTTACACAATATGATTAAGCAATGTGGGACTAAACACAATATACTAGTAGACAAGTATACTAGTATTCCAACACTCCCCCTCAAGCTGGGAAATAGATATCACACAAACCCAGCTTGTCACATAACATCTCCAACCGGGGCTTAAACAATGACTTCGTGAATATGTCAGCCAATTGAACACTTGTAGACGCGAAGGGAGTTGCTATAACACCATCAGTCAACTTCTCTCGCACCAGATGACAATCAACTTCGATATGCTTAGTCCGCTCATGAAATACAGGATTGGATGCAATGTGAATTGCTGCTTGGTTATCACAATACAAATTCATAGGCAATTGCACATTGAATCCTATCTCTTCAAGAAAAGATCGCACCCACACAATCTCACATGTGGTGTGAGTCATGGCTCTATATTCTGCCTCTGCACTAGACCGTGCAACTACGGTCTGTTTCTTACTCTTCCAATTAACAAGATTGCCACCAAGAAAAACACAATATCCAGTGGTTGATCTCCTGTCAGATGGGCCTCCTGCCCAATCAGAATCAGTGAAGGCCTCAATACGCAAATGACCATTAGCTCTATAAAATAGACCACGTCCAGGATGAGACTTGAGATACTTGACAATTCTAAGAACGGCCTCCCAATGTGGCAGACGAGGAGCAGACATAAACTGACTCACAATACTCACTGCAAATGAAATATCAGGACGTGTAATAGTGAGATAATTCAGTTTACCAACCAAACGACGATATTGATCAGGACTAGACAATGCCTCCCCCTGATCAATGCATAGTTTGACATTGGGATCCATAGGGGTATCGACAGGTTTCGCCCCCAACAAACCAGTCTCATCTAAGATATCCAGCACATATTTCCTCTGCGATAAACTAATACCATCTTTAGATCGTGCTACCTCGATACCTAAAAAGTATCGCAATCTACCCAAGTCTTTAGTATGAAATTGACTCTGCAGAAAGACCTTCAACGCATCAATACCTTTTTGGTCGTCACCCGTAATAATAATATCATCGACATACACAATCAATAACACTTTGCCTCGAGTAGATGTGAGAGAGAAAACAGAATGATCAGACTGACATCGATTCATACCAAATTTCAAAACTGCATCACTGAACTTGCCAAACCAGGCCCTGGGAGACTGTTTAAGCCCGTAAAGAGCTTTACGAAGACGACATATCTGAGAACGCTCCCCCTGAGCAACAAACCCAGGTGGTTGCTCCATATAAACTTCCTCAAGAAGGTCGCCATGTAAGAAAGCATTCTTGACATCCAATTGAAATAAGGGCCAGCCAAGATTGGCTGCAAGAGAAATAAGAAGACGGACGGAACCAAGCTTCGCAACTGGGGAAAAGGTCTCAGCATAGTCAACACCATAAGTCTGGGTGTAGCCTTTAGCAACAAGGCGAGCTTTGTAACGCTCAACAGACCCATCAGGATGATATTTCACAGTGAATACCCAGCGGCACCCCACAGTGGATTTTCCAAAGGGTAGAGAAACCAACTCCCAAGTTCCATTATCATGGAGTGCAGAGATCTCCTCCTCCATAGCTGTCCGTCACTCAGAAATAGACAAGGCCTCCTGAACAGTTTTAGGAACAAAGATAGAGGAAACAAAGGCAGTAAAAGCACGAAGGGTGGGGGACAGATGATCATAAGATACAAATTTAGCAATAGGATGAGAGATAGTACACGTGCGAATACCTTTACGAAGAGCAATGGGAGGAGAAGGTGGAGCAGTAGGGGCCAAAGGAGGTGGACTCGGATCTCGCAACGGAGGAGAAGGCTCAGCGGCAGGCGGAGGTGGCAGTGGTGCAGCTTTGGCACGGCGAACATATACCTGCATCGGGGGGTGCTGCTTTTGAGGTTGCCCAGAAGGCACCAAAATATGCATATACTCAGACTGATCTGCATGAGGTAAAGTCGGAAAATAGGGTAACGACTCATGAAACGTAACATCAGCACAGACAAACTCGCGATGCAGAGTTGGAGAATAACACTTATAACCTTTTTGAGTTCGAGAGTATCCCAGGAAGACACACTTGATAGAGCGTGGATCAAGTTTATCGCGGCCGGGATCAAGAGCATGAACATAACACGTGCACCCAAAAATTTTAAGAGGTAAAGAATATAAAGAACAATCAGGGTGTAAAATACTATAGGGAATCTGGCCCCCAAGAACGCGAGAGGGCATACGATTCACGAGATAGCCGGCAGTAAGGACAGCGTCGCCCCAAAAGGATTTGGGAACCGCCCGCTGGATTAAAAGGGCTCGGGCAACCTCAGTCAAATGACGAATCTTGCGTTCGGCAACCCCATTCTGTTGGGGAGTGCGAGAACACGAAGATTGATGAAGAATACCATGCTCATCAAAAAAAGCAGACAAAACATTATAGAAATATTCACCAGCATTATCAGAACGAAAGATACGAAGAGAAACATCAAACTGAGTCTTTATTTCCATATAAAAAGATTTGAAAATGGAGTACAAGTCTGACCGATTTTTCATGAGATAAACATAAGTAAGCCTAGAATAGTCATCCACAAAAATAACAAAATACTGAAAACCACCACGTGATGAAACACGCACAGGACCCCAAATATCGGAGTGAACTAAATGAAAAGGACGAGACACACGACTCTCTACTCTAGGTGGAAAAGAAACACGATGGTGTTTACTGAACTCACAGACTTCACATGGCAAAGACTGAAGACTACGACACGACGGAACTAACTGTTTGAGAGTCTGAAGGGAGGGATGACCAAGACGGCAGTGATGTTCATAGGGAGATACGGAAGCCTGAAGAGCAACAGAGGTAGGAGGTTCGCCAGTGTCAAAATAGTATAGACCACCACGCTCAACACCGCCACCAATCTTCTTCCCCGTCTGGAGATCCTGAAATACACAATAACCAGGAAAGAATGTAACCGAACAATTTAAGGATTGGGTAAGTTTACTAACAGACATAAGACTATGGGGAAAATGAGGAACATGTAAAACAGAGTCTAAGGTAAGAGAAGAATGTAAAATAACAGAACCCAAACCAGCAATGTCAGAAGAGGAACCGTCAGCCAAGGCGACACGAGAGGGCTTTACAAGAGGACGAGAACCAGAGAGGTGGATGGAGTGGCCTGTCATATGATCGGTAGCACCAGAATCAATAACCCACGGAGAATTAGAGGCTAGGCCAGCAAAGGTGGAGCCTTTCTGAGCAAACGTAGCAGTGGAGGAGGATGGCACATGAGAAAGAGGCTCGGAAATCAGGCGATGATACTCATCCTCGAGAATAGTAACAACACGTGGGACGGGGCTAGGCACAGACACAGAGCCATCATCCTCAGAAACGGTAACCTGATGAGCAGATGGGCGGCCATGAAGAATCCAACAAAAATCAACTGTATGATTAGTACCGTGGCAATAGGTGCAGGAACGAGACCCACGACCACGGGCACGACTATTATTACTACCAGAATCACGGCTACCAACAGACTGCACCGGACCACTGCTACCAGAATTACGACCAAAGCCACGGCCAGGAGGGCCACGACTGCCGCCCCCAAAACCTCGACCGCCACGGTCAAAACCCCGATAAGAAGTACCACCACGAGGAACCGTGGTAACCAAAGCCGAGCGGGCAGCAGGGGTCAAATCAACAGCACTGGGGTCAGGAACAGAGGCCTGGCGGACGCGACTGAACACCTCACTGAGAGAAGGTAAATCTCTATCACCCAAAAGATTAGACCGGATAGAATCATAGGCCGGCGAAGGTAACCCAAACAGAAAACGAGCCACCTGCAAGCGCTCACGCTGACGCTCCATAACCTGAATATCGGAAGAAATGGGCTCACAAGTGTTGAGCTCCTCACAAACACCGCAGAACTTGGCATAATACTCCTCCAAGGAGAAGCTGCCCAGTTCAAGAGAAAAGAACTGTTGATGAAGAGCATAAGTCCGACGGAGATTATCAGCCCCAGAAAACATCTCCTTAACCTTCATCCATACCTTTTTTGCAGTAGATAAGAAAACCAGAGTATTCTTAATATTTTCCTCCATACTATTCCAAAGCTCAACACGAATCTTAGCATCTGCAGGAACCCAAGCACCATATGATGCGGCAGTCGCCGCGGGAGGGTCATCAGTAAGGTAATGGTATTCTGATTCTCCCACATAATAGACCTCAACAGCCTTAGCCCAAACAGCATAATTTCGACCATTCAACAAGGTGGAGGTAATAGATAACCTCTCACGAGACCGAGAAGAACGACTAACAGCGGAAGTTACAGTACTACCTGCAGATAGAGAACTAGAAATAGATTCGGTGCCGGAGCCCATGTCAAATATACCAAGTAACCAAATAAGAAATTGAAACAGACAGCAAGAAACTAGGCCAAGAACACAGAGGCAGCCACGAACATCAACAAGTCACAATTACCAGCAAACAACAGTAAAAGAGCAAGACCAAGAGGGAATCATGAACCCGAAGTAGCCAATCAGCAGCAAACAAATAACCCACAATCGAGAAGAACTTAGAATACCATCAGCAAACAGAGGTGACATCAAAAGCTGATTGTAGAAACATAAGTGACATATCAGAGGTGCAAAAAATATTTCACCACAGACCATCGATGAACACCAATCCGCATCGAGGACAACTTGGCACAATCAAGGACGAAGAATGAACAGATTGTATCTTAGAAAATCACCTTAAATCATATCGCCAAGAGACAAGCAAATTAAATAGGGGTTTCTGATCGAAAATGTTAAGATCGACGCCAACACTGGGCATGTTCATACAGCTCAAATTGCAAGTTTCTAGTTGGGTAGTTCTTGTGTAGTCTTCCCTTTTTTCTCTCCATTTCCTTCTATAAATCCCTAATATAGAACCTATTTACAATGGAAGACAGGCGGTGTATGCCTAAAATAAGTGTGCCAAGCTGTTAAAACTGGATTTGTCAACGCAAGAACCACAACAATGACTCTTGCTGTGACAGAAACTCACATGTAACTGTACTATTGTTGAAGGAAATCTTTCATGGTTCTCGCCTTAGATTTGTGGGATTTTCTTCTCCGTGCTCAAGTGCTGAAGCTGTATAGACAAGCGCTGAGGATTGCCAGAAGAGCCCCGGGCCATGCCAGAGGTAGCTTCTGATTTAAATGAATCTTTTCATTATGATCTGTTTTTTAAAATAGACAAGTAGATAGGAATTCCCAGAACTATAATGGAAATCACAGTATGATATTGGTACTTGTTATTGCGTCCTGGTCATTCCTATTTCTTTGCTAACTTGTTTGGATGTTAATCTTTTGTTTGCTAACTGGTTTGGATGTTTTAATCTTCCTTGGTCAATTTGTTCACTCTTCTTGGTCGACATTTAACGAGGTCTTGTTTTTGATGATTGGTATATTCGAAATCTGAAGAGTAGTTCCAAATTGCATGTGCCCAAGCTTGCAGAACTTTATGGTCACGTGTTAGTGTTAGTGTCTAACATCTTTTGCTCACTTCTAATGGAGATTGCCTTATATTGTGATGGATACAGCTGATCTGATGCACATGATTAGACAAGAGATGGAGAACAACCAGAATTGCAGTGACAAGCAGAGGATTCGTTTCTTGATAAGCGAGGGAAAGGGAAAATTGAAAGGTTTGGACGAGATGCTCGATATGCAGGGTCATTGATTGTGTAGTTGTTTGTTTACTTGGAATTTATAGGGAACTTTCTTGTGTCTGAAAGAAAGTGTAAGATTTTTTTGAATGGTAATGATAATGTATCAAACTTGTTTCCAATACGAATAGGGAAATTTCCCCTTGTCTGAAAGATTGTACCCGATTTTTTTCAACCTTCATTCAGAATGCTCATTTAACAAATACTCCGTATGTTTCCAAGTCAGCTTACATAAGTTGTACATAACACTCATGTTATGTAGGACTATTGGTCAAAATCACATTTTTAATTCCGAGATTCTCACCCTTATCCATTGAAGCATGTTGATTTTGGAGACTCTACGCTGTAAGGGTGTACAAGAAAGTGCTATTATCCGCTATTCCTCTTTGTTTTGCTCATTGCCATAATGTCACTTTGCTTAGATGAAGTTCAGTGGCCTGAAAAAGGCTTGCCTGATGCCAGAAAAATGGCAAAATTTTGCAAAAAATGGTGCCCCGATGGTGTGAATTTTGCTGTCATTTTTTGCTTTGGCACCATGTTCTCTCAAAAATGGCAGTGAAAATTGCTTTGCCATTTGTGTGCCACATCATCAAACCCGACAACCAATTCCAAATGGCATTGCACTATCGCACCATTGATAGTAGTCAGTTGTAAAAGGGATACTATGCAAATTTTTAAAAAACAATGGCATTGGAAATGACATTGCACCCAAAACGTCATTTTTTTGGCAAACGTCATTATTCATTACCAAAAATGGAATGGCTCGAGACATTTTGGCTTAACCGTTGGACTTGCTCTTAGTAAGGAAATGCCCATGCAAAACATAAATCCTTGAATCTTATTCCACAATTTTCACATCATTTCTGTTAGACTTGTTCCGCATTGCTCATCTAAGCCACCCAAGCTTAGTTAATATAATCTAGAGGCTACTCTATCTATTGCCAATTGGTTTTAGGTTGAAACCCTCTAAGAAATCTAACATGGTATCAGAGCTAGGTCTTGGGTAATCTCACATCGTGTGGTCAAGTCTCCGTTGCCCGAGTCAACTCATCAATTCATACCTCCGCGTGCATATGGGCTGTACGTGAGGGGTCGCCCGAGTCAAATCTCCTTATTTCCTCAATTCGTACCTCCCCGTGCATCCGGGCTGCACGTGAGGGGTAGTGTTAGAATTGTCTCACATCTCTCATCTAAGTCACCTAAGCTTGGTTAATATAATCTAAAGGCTACTCCACTTATAGCCAATTGGTTTTAGGCTGGAACTCTCCAAAAAATCTAACAATTTCAATGCTGATCCATAAAAAAGCTCCAGTCTTGACTACAAGTGAAGAGAAAGCGAGCCAAACAAAGAAACATCACACAACTCAACAGACCGAACGAGGGTGACTGATTGCGTGCACATCCACTATCACACAGAATAAGGAAATTCAACTGGACCAGAAGCGACAGCTTGGAAATCCCCCTCAAGAGTGACAGTTTCCCAGCATGCCTCCATAGCCCAGGTGGTGGCCATTCTAGCAGCAGCTGCTTCACCAATGAAATGAGACCGTTCAAGGGCTCCGGCTCACAATAGATCATGACCACTGTTCCGAGCAACTGTCTCAGCCTCGATTTTATTGATGTCGAAAGAAGCATAGAGACTTGATTGAACTGTGCTTGGCAAGGGGAAATAAAAGTAGCACCCTCTTCGAGCTCCATCAACCCATAATTCTTCAGAGAGTTCATGCTCCCACTCCCACGAGTTTCCACGACCATTGTTCAAAAGCTACTGTATTTGTTTTACAATACATTCATGTTTTGATACAAAATTGGCAATTGTAAATTCTGAAACAAAAGTCAAAAGAATGGATCATGCTCATTTACAGTGAATTCAAAAAATTTATATGTACAAATACGGTGAAAATGAGTGGACGCTCACGTGCGTCTCACTTGGTCCGTCATAGCCCATTTAGTTTAGCGGAAATCCGGAAACGCACGCTAAATTGTGGATGGATCGAGCCCTTCGGGTTTAGACGGCAACGGTTGGGTAACGTGGCGGGGATGGGCGGTAGTGGCAACAGGATTACAGGAAGAGGAAGGTGATTTACGAGGAGGATGGCCAAGGATTCGATCGGTTACCTGAGATCCCACAATAATACAGGGTGTGATCCGGTGTTGTCATATCTATTTTCTCAAAAATAAATTCACCAAAATGACCTCCGATCATGAAATAATCGGCATGCGATCGATATGATTTTTGACACGATTTATCTTCCCGACAAGCTTTATAACTTGAACAGCTCCGATCGTACAAATAAACCGGAATGAGTTCACAATTTACAGATAAAACTTGGCAGTCAGGAGTATTAATAGTTCGACGTCGTTTCGAAAAACATAGCTCCGCTCCGGTGCTACCAAATCTATTCTTCAAAATAAAAATTCACATCAATTATCTCCGATTATGAACTAATCGGCATTCAATCGATATGATTTTTGATAGGATTTATCTTCTTGATAGGTTCTACATGTTGAATAGCTTCGATCGTAAAAAGAAACCAGAATGAGCTCACAATTTACCAATTACATCGTTCTAAGACTTATCAGGTTGAAGATGAGAAGTCACAATGAAACCTGGCGACGTCGTTTTCGGGGACCTCGCGTCTCTTAAGCGCGAGTTTGTAATGGGTAACTTAACCCCAAAACCATCAGTCGCCGTTCCCATTTGCCCCCAGATTTATCGAACAACGCTACTGCTCCGGCGACGATGGGCGGCCGCCGATGGGAATAGGTACGCTTCATTTCATATTACTCATCTTAGTTGTGCTCACCCTTGATTTAACTTGCATTAGTTTTATAATGTGAATTTCATTCTTCCTTTCTCTCTCTTTTTTGTTGAAGGTTTGTAATGCAATCAGTGATAAAAAAAATCAGCACGCAGTTTGGTGGTTGGAAGCCCTTCAGCTCATTGAACAGAACACTGACTCCTCAAGTGAATTGGTCACAAAGATTGGAGAAGCTGTCTCCGGTACTCTAAATGCTTCAAGGACATCAAAATTTGCATCATGGTAATTGATAGTTATGATTCTCCTCTTTTTATTACATGTGTGATGAAGTTATGCGGCTTTCCTATTTGTGGGTTTAGGTCCGCATTCTTACATGCCTACCTGAAAGCAAACTCAGTCAAATAGGCAAAATTGCAAATCATGGCTTCTTCTGTTTTTGTTGAGCAAAGTAAATTACATTTTTTTGCCCCATTTATAAGTTCTTTAGTTGAGAATCTGTATAGTTGGTTTGAGCATAGTGTCTGCCATGGATCTTCTGTAGTATTTTGTTCGACTTGTTCTTTTAAGTAAGTTTCTCTGAAGATTAGTGTTAATTGTGATCGCATACACGGAGTTACCCGATTCAAAATGGAACAGTAAATTTTTTTGCCCATATCAATCCATTATATTAGTATGATTAGGTAGAGTTTCTTGATGTGTGGCATTCCGAGACTAGATACTGCAATAAATGTTTGGATTGATCGAGCATTAAGCTTCATGAAATACTTTCTGCAAGTTGATTTGTTTAGCAGAGTAAAATGATGCAGTTCTTGTTAGAATGATAGATATTGAAGTTATGGGTGTGGAATGATGGAAGCTCCCAAGTGCTGTTGTGCAGTGTTAAATGGTGCATGTGAGGAACCAGATATGGTTTGTTTTAGTTGACTCAGAAAGTTAAACTTGTCTTGTCTTTGTCCCTCTCTCTCTTAATCTTTTCTGCTTTATCAATGTATCCTTTGTGCACCCTTCTTCCATATACATGCATAATAACAATGCAAGGATTCATTGCTTCTGTCAGTAGTCAGTCAAGTGCAAACTGAGTCATGGTGTGATTGGGTAATTGCTTTCTTTCATTTACTGGAGTTCAATTTTGGTCTAGAAAGAGAAAATGGCAATTTGTCATCCATCTGAGATTGATTATATAGTAGTTAGATTAACATAGTAACTTGGTTTCTGCCAATCTGTTATTTAGATCCCATATGAGAAGGGAGACTTGCCGTAAAACCAAAAAAGTTACTCGATTACGTTGCTAATAGCTGCTTGCTCTCTTGAGAATAGATTGGAATCTGTCTCTCCTTCCCAACTAGATGCATACAGAAATGTGGGTCGTGGGTCACCTTTTGGAAACAGTTATGGCATCAATGGTGGAGTAGGTTTTCTGAAACTAAAGTTGTAGAGCTGAGCTCTTATCAAATTTTACTTGAACTGTTCTTTTATTACAGGTTTCAAAGCATAACAGCTCTGAAATATTATATCCAGACTGGATTGGATTCACTGGAAGATTCTAGGAAAACTTTACTTGATAGACTTCTGGAAATTGATGAGACAATGGGAAATCCAAGAGAGGAGGATATTGAGCATGTGAGATACTGTCCAAACTGCCAAGCTGATGGTGATGGTCTTGTGTGTGTTCACTGGGAACTAGATGAATTATTTCAGGTGTGATATCTGAATTCTCATTAAACTTAATATTTTCTACACAACTGTAACTTGTTGAGGAGGAATCAGTTTTTCTTATCTTTCTCAACTAGGTCTATGAAAATGAAGCGCTTTGCGTTAAAGTGATCTGAACAAGAAAATTGCTGGTTCCCTCCGTTACCTCAGAATGGTTGAGCTTCAGTTGCGTAGGATGATATATGCTCCATAAGTTATCAAAATTAAGAATTTGCACCGTTAGTTTCTTAGTAGCACGAAGCGGGAGCGGGAGCGGAGGCACCTAAAAGCTCCTAAGGTTGGGAGCACCTAAGAAGCGTATATAGATTTCATATAAATACGTATATAAAGTATCTTTAAATACTTAACCATTGAAGGAAAAGTGATTACTTATGAGAATTTTCATGATCTTAAAGGATACTTATAGGAAGTTAGATATTTTCAATTTGCCAAACTTCTTGAGTGATAAGAGTTTCATATTTTTATTTCCACAATGGCATACCTCACTTAAGAATAAGAGAATAGTTTTCCTTAACCACCCAATAAGCTCCCATGTTAGTTGGGAGCGAGCTCCCGTCAAGCTCCCATCTTGGGAGCGCCGATTCGCGCTCCCGTCTTGGGAGCGCACCCATTTTAGAAGAATCCTGCTACTAAGGTTAGTTTTGAACTGTTTATTGGTAAAAGTTAAGAGCAAGTCTATGTTCTGCCCTAAGTCACATAATGCATGAGCGCAGACTATTTTGAAGGATTATGTGACTAGGGTTCTGCCAAATGCCATGCCAAAATCCGAAACTCGGGATCGAGAATGAAATACCCTCTTCACCTATGTGAAAATTTGGCGATTTTCAAACTCGCTCCATCACCTTCAAACTGTTAGAAAGGTGGTTGCGGAGGGGAAGAAGGGTGGGTACACCAAAATGGCATTGCAGAGGTGGAGCAACCTGACATTTCTTTGACAAGATGACACTTTTAGCTCGTCAAAAAATGGCTTCGGCAATGCCATTTTGGCACCAACGGGTAGACTTGCTCTAAGTTAATTTTCAAACAAACTTTAGGGAAGATAAATGACTGGGTGAAAAGTCCAATCAAATTAGTGTTGCATTAACTTCATCTAATTTCTACACGGGAAAATTTGGGAAGCGGTGCCGACTGTATGGACTATCTAGCACAAATATATGTGTTGAGAGCTTTTTTCTAGATTTGTGTGATCCTATAGTAATGGACCATCTAGCTCAAATATCTGTATTGGAGAGGTTTTTTCTGTCTGGTTGCAGTATGTAATCAATAATGGCCAAATGGAACTTCAGAGGCTTAAAGAACTTGCCTGTGTTGTTGGAAAACGGAGGCTCTTGTTGGATCTAAGCTGCAGAAAGAAGATAGGGTGGTTTTTTTATGCTTGAACTAGATACTGTTGAGATTTGGGAAGCGGCGCCGACTATATTACGTTCCTTTACAGTGGGTTCTATTATGTATGGGCATCTCCAACCCTTAATCACATTCAACGTTGATGAAAAATGGGTACACAGAGCTCCAATCCTTTCATCGAAATTTTATCAAATCAAGGGAGAACCAAACCTCTCAGCAAATCAAGGATGAACAGAATCTTCATCAAATCTGTAAATGCTTTAATATGTAAGTGCTTTAATTTGAAATCATATGTGATGAAATCCTTAAAAGATTAATGTTTGGAGATGATTTTACGTGTGCCATTTTAATGGTGAGACCAATGAAGCCAATTGTAATTTTCGATTGTTTGAGTTTAGAGGAATGGTGTGTAGACATCAACTGATGGTGTTCCATGATAGGGGAGTTCAAAGAATACTTGACAAGTATGTTTTGAGAAATTGGAGAAAAAATGTCAAAAAGGTCCACACTAAAATTCAAATAACCTATGATAACTCATCAAATATAATTGAAGCACATTGGCATGAGAACATGCACAATCTCTTTAATGAGGTAGCCGATTTGGCGGAAGATTGTCAAGAGAAATATGATAAGGTGATGGGATGGCTGCGGGAGCTAAAATAAAGTTGATTGAATCTTCGGTTGTTTGTGGAAGTAATATGGTTTCCAATACTACTAATGATTTCTTTTCACTTGAAGATGGAGTTCTACCTTCCAAAGAGAGCAAGAACATCCTTGACCCGAAACCTCTTTATCGAAAAGGAAGACTGCCGTCTAAAAGAAAGCAAAGTGTTGTTGAAAAAATTGGTTAGACATTGTCCAATGAAAAATCTAAGGTGTAACTTTTTATTTATTTGTTGCTTACTTGTTAATGTCCATATACATATCTTGGATGAATGTTTAGGGGTCAGTTGCGTATTGGGTTCATTTAACTCCCAACTAGTTGTTTTCATGTCTTAACATTATTGGTTCACATCATTAGCCTGTCAACTATGGTTACTTGTGGCTGTTAAAAAAGAAACAAAAAACTATAGTCAATGTGCATGATGTTGATGTTTTCTCTGCCTTGTCTTTTACCGGTCTTATATTGGAAGATGTTGATTGACCAAGTTCCAGAGCTATTCAGTCAGCATTGGGTTAATTGTTCGATAAAACAACTTTAGGTAAGAGCCATCTTCGTTCTCGGCACGTGATGCTTAGCTTACAAGGATCTCATTTCTTCTCTTCTTGAATTCTCTTTCTTCTGCCTTTCTCCTAACATCATGTGATTCAATAAGAGATCAGGAACTCTAGGAGTACCTCCAAACCCTATGATTCCTTTCCTGCCATATTTAATTGACATAGCAGTCCAAGCAACTTTCCTAGCAGTGCTTGCGGAAAGGCTTGCCACCAAACTTGTCAATAGATAGGCGACTTAATAGGATTTGAGATACTCTTTAGCTCTTTGTGATCTTTGTATCCGAAGGGAATGCTCTAGACATTTCTACTCTTTGTTCTAAAATACTTGGGTTACCACAAAATAAAAAATTGAAACTTCAACCCAGTCACTCTCCCTTGTTTTCAAGTATGGCATCCTAACGCACCCTTTTCCTCGATACTTTTCTTGATTATATTTTCATCAATCGTAGCAGTCACACTGCCACTGTTAAAAGAGTGTTCCCTTCCTTTTCTTTCGATGAATATTCATGGTGAAACAATGAGTGCAAAAGAAAGTGATTCTTGTTTGGTTTTGTACATCGAAAAAGATGTCTTTGGCAACATAAGTACTGACTGAGGTCTACCCCTCATGTTTTATGTTGTAGATCTTCTAGATTGACTAAAAATTGTCCACTTTGAGTTGTTTTGATTCTTATCATGAAAATCCAACATCATCTCACGCGATCCCAAAATGCTTTGACATTTCTATTTGTGTTTTTGACGTTGCCAAACATGTTTCAAAAACTTCTCCTTTTCCTAGCTAACTGAAGCAACAAATTGAAATGAAATTTTGATACTTGGTCCAGCCGAACTGTGGGTGAATGTCTCTGTTTCTGCTTACTCTCTTACTTCTGCTGATTTCTGTTGGCAGGATGACTTGACAACCACACTTGTACATCAGTGTCATCAGTCCCAGTATACTGTCCAGAGAATCATTGAGACTGCAGGGGAACGAAGCCTTACTTTTTGAAGCCTTGAACGTGAATGATGAAATCCAGAAAGTCTTCTCGAGGTATGAAGATTTGAAGAAACATTCTGTTGTTCATCGGGAGCCCGGCCCGACCCTGCTATGATTCCTGTAGCCGTGGAGCCAGATGATTCGCCCCATTTTGGGAAAGAAGATGCCCTCATCAGAAAATCAGCAACTTCTCAGGCTGCTGGGCTTGCAGGGCAAGAATGAGACGATGGACAATCTCAATGAGATGATTTTTGGCACGAAATCCGGCGGCACATCTGAATCGGGGCAGGACACCTCGAAGAAGGCACAACCCACTAAAGATGATCTGATCTCATTTTGAGCTTTTCTCTTGTATGAAAAACATTTCTGTCGTTGAATTGGATATCTCGATGGTTTAGGAGCAACGGGTTTGGTGCTTGCGATTTCACAACCATCATGAACAGGACCAGGATATTCTCTTTTTTCTTTTCTCTTTCTTACGTTTTCGTGCTTTCACTTGTATTTGTCCATGCACGTCGTTTCAGGGATTTGTGTCTGAATTGGCTAGGTAATTGCTTGAGGAGCTAAATACAGAAACGAACATTATGAACAGCTTATGTGTTGCTTTCGTAACGCTACATGTCTGATCTTAATGTGGTTTGTGGATGATTCTTGTTTGAACCCATTTTTTTTCCAGCTAATTGGGACAATTTTTGCTTAGTAAGCCCACCCCAAAGATTAGTGCTCTCCACAGCTCTATCGCTCATGACTATGGATGTTCTCAATCCTTTTTTAAATTGTCTTTTAAATTAAAATATATGGACCATTAGGAAGATCTTTAATCTGAGACAGAAGGTTTAGGTTTGGGTTAAAACTGTCGTGGGTAATGATTTGAATACTTTCACCCTCTTTGCCCTCTCAAGGCTTGGTTTGGAGATAGATTAGATTACAATTGACTTCACTCCTCTTAGAGGGCTTCTATCATCCGAGATAATGCTTGGCACTGGGATAGAATAAGAAACCTTGTTGTCAGATCATGAGGAATCAGTTCTTCGGACTTCAACTGCAAGTGGCCAATTCTCCATTAAATTTGCTTGGCAGGGTCTGAGAAGTCCTTCCCCCGAGGTTTTTTAGTGCAATTTGGTTTGATTTCGACATGCAGCTCCTAGATGGTCTGGTATTGGATGGTTGGCTATCTTAGCAAGGTTATGTGCAAATGATAGAATGCAGGTGTGGAGGATCATTGATAATACTGATTGTGTCCTATGCTCTGGGGGTACTACGGAGAATCACTCTAACTTATTCTTTTCATGCCCTTTCTCTTTTCAAGTCTGGAGTCATATTCTCACCAAGAACAATATTACCAAATCACCTGGAAATCTGATGTAGGAGCTGGACTGGTTATGAGTCTTAATACGAAGGGTAATGGATTTTATTTCTACAGTCCTTGTGCAAACTGTCCCTAGCTGCTACCATTTATCACCGATGGAAGGGGAGAAATCTAGAATCTTTCAGCATAAGATGGTAAACGTGGATGAAGTGATGAAGAGAATAGTTACAGATATGAGATTCTGTATCGGCTCTTGGAGGAGAGTGAAGTGTACAATTGCAAATTATCAGTTGTGTTTGGCATGTCAAATCTCGTCTGAACTAATTCATACCGGAGGTATATTACTCGTTATTGTAATAATCAAATCCTAATTTACCCAAGATTACAAACATTCCAAATATAGCCTACTTCAAATTAGCCCCGAACAGTTAAGCTTCAAAAAAAAAGTATGAAATACTTTACAAATGGTGAATTGGAGAGGAGATGGCACCGAAAAAGTAATTGAAGCTCACACTTCAATTGCATTCCAAAGACGCGAGTTTAGTTCTTGTCATTTCAAAGACGGCGTCTTCACTAAGTAGTTGAAAGCTTTCATCTTGGATAGTAAACCAGCGGGTACCCATGCACGAATAAACTCGTGTGTCAGAAATACAAGTTCTCATCGATCTAAGCGCTATTGTTAAGCAAAAGTTTACAGCCAGGTACTAAAATTCCCCGTCCATGAGCAAAAATTCGCAGCCACAGTTTATGTTTTTCACATCGTATTTTAGAAATGCGAGTTCCCAAAACCCAAATAATGTCGTTGCAAAAGTTGGTGGCTAGGAGCAAAAGTTTGCGGTCACAAGTCTCATGTGTTATTGTTTCTGTTTCTACACTTATAGAAAGAACTCCATTATTGAAAGCGTGATTATCGTTCACTAATCTCGTGTGTTTACATGTCTCTTGGCCGCGACAAATTACGCCTGGCTGCGTGGAATTACAACTGGTTGAAAATTATTGAAAGCGTGATTACCATTCGCGAATCTCGTGTGTTTATAGCTTCTTGGACGCTACAAATTACACCTGAACGCTTATAATTATACTTAAATGCGTGTAACTACAACTGGCCGCCAATTATTGAAAACGTGATTATCATTCGTGAATCTATTGTGTTTACAGCTCTTGGACACGACGAATTACACATGACCGCTTAAAATTACAGTTGGCCGCATATAATTACAATTGGCCACCAATTATTGAAAGCGTGATTACCATTTGCGAATCTCTTGTATTTTACATGCGTCTTGGCCGCGACGAACTACACTTGGCCGCTTATAATTACAATTGGCCGCGTTTAATTACAACTGGCCGCCAATTATTGAAAGCGTAATTACCATTCGCGAATCTCGTGTAATTACATGCGTTCTAGCCGCGACGAACTACAGTTGGCCGCTTATAATTACACTTAGACGCTTGTAACTGCAATTGGCCGACAATTATTGAAAGCGTGATTACCATTGTCGAATCTCTTGTATTTTACATGCGTCTTGGCCGCGACGAACTACAGTTGGCCGCTTATAACTACATATAGCCGCGTGGAATTGCAATTGGCCGCTAATTATTGAAAGCGCGATTACCATTCGCGAATCTATGGTATTTTACATGCGTCTTGGCCGCGATGAACTACAGTTGGCCGCTTATAATTACATATAGCCGTGTGGAATTGCAATTGGCCGCTAATTATTGAAAACGTGATTACCATTCGCGAATCTATGGTATTTTACATGCGTCTTGGCCACGATGAAGTACAGTTGGCCGCTTATAATTACATCTGGCCGCATGGAATTGCAATTGGCCGATGATTGTAGAAGCGCGGTTCTGTTTCACGCCTTCTGAAAAATGCGAACAGGCTACACTTATGGGAAGAACTCCATCACTCTTCTCTCCCCTCTCTGCAAAAATGGCCGGAAAACACTCCTCCTCCGTAACACCCCGGACCAGATCTCGACTCCTCCTTTTCCTCCTCTCTCTCCTACCCCCCTCTCTCTCCTCTTCTACACCATCTCCCTCTTCACATCTCCTTCCGATTCCCTCCCGCTCCGCTTCTCCCCAAACTCTAACCCCGTCGCCGACTACTCCTTCGTCGCCTCCCTCGAGAAATTCCTCGCCCAAAAACCAGAGTTCATACATATGAGTCGAGCTATAGCTAACCAGAGTGCGTCTCGTTTACTAAATGAGCCCTTAACGAGCCTCGAGCTACTCACGAATGGTTTGTGTTTTTAATTTATTTTCTCAGGTTGGTAAGAAATTTCCTTGAGCTATGGGATTTGAGAAAAATCCGGGACATTTAGAGATTACTATAGTGTCGTTCCAGAATTTTGATTTTGAAAATGTTAAGTTCGTTGATATTGTTATGGAGTGTGGAGCCTGATAGGATGGTATAGCAAGGCATGTCTCTTGAATCCAATAACATAGGGAACAGTAGGATATTCTGCACCTAGCTATATACACTGTAGGGAGAGGAATGCATTCCGTAGTTCTTCTTTTTCATAGGGAAACTGCTGCAGCTATGGTGGCCGAAGCCTTCATGGATGAACCCACATAAATCCAGTGTTCCTTTAAGATTGTGCTTCTGTTTTCTTTTTCTTCTGTATTCATATCTCCAACATTTTGTGTTAGGTTCCATGAACTCACTAATCAACATGAAGTTGTGGTAGGTACCAGTTTGTTGATTTACCTCCCAAGTGTGAGAGGTTTGAGAGGACGTGGAGAGATGGCACATGGGTCTCCAGCTATCAGTCAAGCTGCCCAACCTGTGCTGTTCGGCTATGTAGCACCGACACTCCAAAAGGGCGCCGTGTTCATGTATTGGACACGGGGACACGGCGTGGACACGCCCAAATACATATTGGACACGCCACGTGGCGTGTCCAATAATTTTTATTATTTTTTGATGGGGGACACGTGGGGGGACACGACTGGGGACATGCCGGGGACACGGTTGGGGGTCAAAATGTAATATATATATATATATATATATATTTGATTTTGAGGGGTTAATATGAAATTATTCAAAAATATTTGGGTTAAACTGTAATTATGTCTTTATTTGGACCATGGAAATCTTATACATTCATATAGAACATGTCTTCATCAACAGTGGAAGAAAAGAAAAAATATATGTGTGTATATATATATATATATATTTATACACGTGGCGTGTCCCACGCCATGTCCGTATCCCCATTTTTTTAGAATTACCGTGTCTCGTGTCTGTGTCTGTGCTACATAGCCGTTCGGTGCCATCTGCTTTGACCAACTCATTGACGGAGGCTTGAGTGCCTCTAGCCTTTTCTCATTGTTTCTGTTTGTATCGAATTTGAGTGATTTCTCCTTGGAGCGGGCCAAATCTAGTTACATCTGTGTGTCTGGGTTGTGTGTGTGTGTGACCTTTGACCCCCAACAGCCAATTCGCTGTTTGCCTTTTGAAATCGCTATTGTTAAGCTGACATTATATGCACTTTGTTATGAACTTATGAGCCTTTCCTTTTGTTCCATTTTTTAGTTGATATCATTTTGCAGAAATTAGCCAAACGTGTCCTTTTGGATAACTGCTAAATGTAGCCTTTCTTGCCTGTGTGTGAGTTGCTATTGTTATTAATCCACATTTGCTTCCTTCTGAAGTTAAAAATCATTTTTATCTTTTTGTTTATGCAGCATTCTATTGACTATTGGCTGTGGACGAACTTGATTGCACCGGAATCTGAAAGGCTTCTGAAAAATGTTGTAAGAGTTAATCGTCAGGAGGGAGCAGACCTCTTCTACATTCCAATTTTCACAACCATCATCTTTTTCTTGATGGAGAAGCAGCAATGCAAGGCACTTTATAGGGTGTGAGTGAATTCCTGATGTTTTCTTTAAGTATTTACATTGTTATGTTCTCTTCCGGTGCTTATATAGAAACAACAGAATAACTAAAATATTTCAGTTTTCGGTTCTAGTAGGCTTTTGTTAAAATCTTTTTAATGAGATAGCTGTAACACTTGATGTACAATTTTATTCTGTTGCGTGTTGTAAAAATCTGATTTACTTTTCATTAATCTTATAGGAAGCTTTGAAGTGGGTAACAGATCAGCCTGCATGGAAGCGGTCTGAAGGAAGAGACCATATACTTCCAGTTCATCATCCCTGGTCTTTCAAGTCTGTTCGCAGATATATGAAGAATGCAATTTGGCTGTTACCAGATATGGACTCCACAGGGAACTGGTTAGTATTTGAATCAAGTTGCAATGGATATGTCTAATGTCACGTATTTTTGGGCTGGTGATGACTAATTAAAGCAACAACTTTCAGGTACAAGCCTGGGCAAGTTTCACTTGAGAAAGACTTGATACTTCCATATGTCCCCAATGTTCATTTGTGTGATCCCAAATGCTTATCGGAAAGTAAAGGCAACAGAAAGACACTGTTATTTTCTCGAGGGAGGCTTAAAAGAAATGCTGTAAGAGTTTTGGTCCAGACTAAGAAGTGAAATACCATTTGTCTATTTTGATTCATTTAAGAGAATGTTTTGGAAAGTTAAAGATAATCCTGGTCAGTTATTTAGATGTGGAATCAAAGATCACGTGATATGATGTTCTGGCAATATTCAGAGACAGTTGTAGACTTGCAGTGAATCCTTAATAAGTACTTGATGAGAGTTTGCTTTGTTTCGTTCTGGAAAAATTGAATAGTACACATATAGGCCAAAAAGATGGCAACTTTACTTTTGAAGGCCAACAAATGGGACTTTCTCAGAGGAATGATATGAAGAAGCTAGATGTGACTTTATTTTTAAGCGTAATAGTGGGCATGATAACAAGATTGGTAATTGGTCGCGGCCTATATGAGATCCTTGTTAGAGAATCCAAAGAGTGTTGGATGTATCATTTGGTGAGCCTCAGCAATGCCACCTCATTGGAGGTTGTCTTTGTGGAGTTTGTACACTTCTCATTAGGAGTATTTTCAATGCAATCATAATAAAATTGGAGCTGATCATTTTCTCATATCTAGGTGATTTGTTTCATCTTTTGAATGCAGAAATACGAAATTGAAACAAAAATGACAGGACCAAATTAGGATTTTGTAATTTGAGTAGTTAAATTAACCATAAAAGCCATAGTATGAGGAGATCCGTATCCAGTTGTTTGTCCTTTCAGTTCATCACGTGCGCATACAAAGTATGATTGTGTAATTTGAGTGCTTAGTAGAGCCAGCAATGTCAGAGACCATAGCCAGTGATTTTTCTTTTCTATTAAGAGCAAAGGAAACTTCATATACTGCTTCTTTTCGTTGATTGTTGTGACAGTTCTGACATCTGATTGGCTTGTGCTTATTTTGTGTGTCCTTTCATTTTCTTGGTTCTTAATCTATCTTGTTTCACTTTCAGGGAGGAAAAATACGTTCTAAACTTGGGGCTGAGCTTAGTGGTGCTGAGGGTGTTAAAATAGAAGAAGGGACGGTTGGAGAAGTGGCTCAGGATGGCATGTGCAAGTAAATTACAAAAGACGTTATGAATTCTGTTTCAGACTGTACGTTTGGTGGTGCACTCTTAAGTAATTTTCCTTTTGGTATCGGTCCATCTTTTGCCTGAGTCCAGCTGGCAATACTCCGTCATCTGCCAGATTGTTTGATGCTATTGTGAGTGGGTGCATCCCTGTTATAGTTAGTGATGAACTAGAGCTTCCTTTTGAAGGAATACTTCATTATCGGAAGGTCTTTATCTCGTCATTAAGATTTTCCGTTAGTTTCTTTGTTCGATGCATCTTTTGAGGTCAGGATCCTATGGAAAATAAAGTATAAAGGAAAAGATAGCGATGATAAAGTTTGAGGTTCGTTTGCATATGTAGAGAAAAATCCGGTTCTTTTGGAAAGTTTTGTGTGAATTGTATCGACCCTCATGTTGGCAGAATCTGCTTTAGTTGATGCTTTATGAAGGTCTAACTCTTACACGTTTTCAGGTTGTGCTTCACAATTGGTAGAATGGGCCAGAGCAATAAACATGATTTTCCAATGTACGATGTGAGCTCTTGGTTTTAATTGGTTGTGGTTGGTTTGGTAAAGCAGATAGCTCTGTTTGTTTCCTCCAGTGATGCTGTGCAGCCGGGCTGGCTTTTAACATTCCTTAGAAGTATTAGTCGTTCTCAGATCAGAGAAATGAGAACCAATCTAGCTAAGGTTTGTGGCTCTTAGGAATCAAAATGTTTGCAATGGTTCATGTGTTGCGCACCAAATCATTGTTCCAGCCAATTATTTATTTGGTGCAACTGCATGCAGTTTGCTTTAATTTACTATCAATTTGTTTATGGAAACTTTTTTCTTACCCGGTGCTGCTTTTGTCACCAATCTTATATGAATATCTGGATTCTTCTGTAATGTGCACACGAGTAGAGGACTGATTCTATTGTTATTTATCCTTTCTCAGTACGCAAGGCATTTCTTGTACTCCATCCTGCTCAACCTTTGGGTCCTGAAGATTTGGTTTGGCGAATGGTTTGCTTCTCTCCCCTGCGTACATTCATCTGGAGTTTGATTCAGTTAGTATGTTCTAAGAAGTCTGATTGAATAAATGAATCTGGTTTGACCATCACTGGCTTCTAGTTTCTTGATTGACTGTTATTTTATTTTTTGCACTTTTTAATTTTTAGAGTAAATTACACTAAGCCCCCTCCCCCCCAACTAACCCGCATTTTCATTTAACCCCCTAAGACTACAAAACCCGACATTGTGCACCCTCTAACTATCCAGAGTTGACACTTAACACCCTTCTGTTAGGTCTCCGTAGGAAAAATGCAACGACGGCCGTCTCTGGCCACCGGACGGCCGATCCGAGCTGTCCAAAAAATTAAAAAAAAAAAACCGAGTGGACTTCCGCGGGAATCAACGGCATCCGACGTGCGTAGATGCTCGATCCAAACACCCCACTTAAATTTTTTGGGTGTTTGGATCGAGTATCTACGCATGTCGGATGCCGTTGATTTCCGCGTGAGCCCACTCGGTTTTTTTTTTAAAATTTTTGGACTGCTCGGATCGGCCGTCCGGTGGCCAGAGACGGCCGTCGGTGCATTTTTCCTATGGAGACCTAACAAAAGGGTGTTAAGTGTCAACTCTGGATAGTTAGAGGGTGCACAATGTCGGGTTTTGTAGTTTGAGGGAGTTAAGTGAAAATGCGGGTTAGTTGAGGGGGGCTTAGTGTAATTTACTCTAATTTTTATTACAAACCTGTTGGGAAGGCTTTCTTTCTGGAATATTCAAGGACTTCTGCTTTGTCGTTTAGTAGGAAAATTAGATAGACTAACGTTGTTACACATATTCTACTCACAAACTTTACATTTTTCAAAAAATCAATCAGAGAACCTCGTTTTATTTGTTTCTCTGGGGAACAAGAGATGAAGAGAAGTTGACAGTTGATACACTGGTTCACTTCTCCAAGTCGATGCCTCTGTGACCACGCAATCAGAACACCTAAATCGACGCTGCGACAGATAGAAAAGGTACAGTAGGATTTCACAATAGTTTACTACTTTCGGGGGTGTTAGTTAAATCTGAGTTTGTCTGTGGGCTTAGTAACTTTGTACAAGTATTGTGATGGGCTCTATTGTGCGAATGTTGTTTCTGTTTGGTTGTGATGGTGATACATATTAGACCTTTGCCCCACATGAGCTCTGCTCTTGTGGACAGGGCAATCGCTAATTATGGCTACTTTGGTGCAGCTCCAGATGCCTCAGATGTAGCTAATAGTAGGATTTGCCATGATGATTTCTTGATACTTTTTTCTTTTGGTAATTTGATAGCAACACAGCCAAATGCTAATGTCATAATATTGTCGGAAAGTACTGTAATCGATCCGTTTTTATCTGTGTATAGAACAAGTACAGTTCATTTTGGGGGCACTGTAGAAATACTGCATATCTGAGTTGCTCCTTATGGACCAGTTTTACTGTAGTTGTCCTAAAAGTTGAATTGGTGGTCCGTTTTCCGTCTTTACTATAGTCACAGTGCAAACGGATCAATGAGATGCTTGTCAAGAAAAAGGATAACTTTGTTTGTTTGGCGTTTTTATACGCATATAATAATCTGATTTACTGTTGTTTTGCTGGTGTGAACAGATGGCTGTTTTGCTGGTGTGAACAGATGGCTGGTAAGTTGGTGAACATCAAGCTTCAGCTGCTTCACACTCGGAGATCGCAGCGGGTGGTGAAAGAACCTAGAAGCCTGTGCACTTGTGATTGCAGGCGTGCCAACCTCACAAGTCCAGGTTCCTCTTCTTGATTGTTGAGGAAGAATGGTTTTCGGTTACTCTTCTATCACGTGAGGGCATCATGGCTACAAATGCCAGAATAGGAGTTACTACTTGGTCTTCTTTTGCAGTGTAATTTATGTAAATTGCTTTAGTTAGGCGAAAGAGAGATATGTGGGCCATTTTCTTTGTACAAACAGAGGTGATCTCCATCATCACTTGACTGACAATACCAGATCAAGAAGATGATGATGATTCTTTGTGATTGCATAGTGAGCCTCTTTTTAAGCCAAAAAAAAAAAACTTTCATAGCTTGATGTGTCAACGAACTTCTTGTGCCTCACTCTTATCAAGCAAGTCCTTATCAAGCAAGTCCTTCATCGCTTGATATTGCCACAAAAAAAGTTAACTTGGTCGGTAAGTCTGATGGCTTATTCTTTTAGTAAGCACGTTCTCTCAGAGCTTGATAACTTCACGACATAACCAGGCAAGTGCATCGGCAAATGGTAATACCTGGCTAGATGATGCAGAAACAGGCTGCATTCTGTTCTGTTTCCTCGGACGTGCGAAGCCACAAAACTTGAACGTAGATTCGGCATTGTGCAAGGCGGGAGGGTGGATGGATGTAGATTCGACATCATGTCATGTTCGTGTCCCACAAGTTCGGATTCATATTAGAATCTTCTCAATTCGAAACTGACCCAGTTGATCAAGTTCACCGTGTCATTTATTTGATCTGTCGTTGCTGTTGTCGTTATCAAATCATTCACAATGATTTACGTATGATTTACGTTTCAACCTTGTTGTGTCGTGACATTAACTTATTTACAATGGTTTATTTGATCAACAACGCTAAAAATGCAAGTTCGGATTCATATTAGAATATTCTCCGAGAATGACTATTTCAATTTAACAATTTTGGTTAGTTAAGAACTTTTGTTGATGTTTCAAGAGAAATGTGGTAGGATATAGGGATTGGACCATTGAAGGGCCTTTCATCAAAAACATAGGTGCACTAATGGTGCCCGGTGAAACTACCTGCAGATCAATAAAAATGGATAGTTGAAGATGCTCAACTACAAGAGAATTCTAATAGAATTCTCCAAAATAGATTGTATCTTGGTTTGGGTGGCAAGGTTGTGGTGGTGAAGGAGGAAGGGAGGATGAGGAGAGAAGTCATGGTTGATGAGGAGTGAGTGAGACGGAGGAGAGGAGGCGTGGTGGATGAGGGGTAAGACAGTAGAGGTGACATTGTTGTATAATGCGCCTCAGGCGCACTTACATGCACCACGGGCACATTGTATTGCGCCTGGGCGCATCATTGTAACCGCACACAAGGCCAAACTTCACAGGTTCGCTAGGTACACTCTCGAACTCCAATTTCTGTGTGGTTTGAACCGTTGAAAAACTTGATAAGCCTACTTTTTCTAACCGCACAAATTTGGACCCAAAATTATTGTCACTTGAAATGATATGACGAGTTTACCCTCCGTGGGTCAACAAACAAAACATTTTGATGAGAAAATCTCGCGTCCCCCGCATTTTGAATCAGATAAAAATTTATTCTTTATGGATAAAGAGGGTTTTACACGTAATATAAGATGGTGGAATTCAACAATTAATTAACGTAATTACTGTTTGCTAATTAAAAATAGGTCAAAAGCAGTACAATTCAAAGATCATTGGAGCCACTAGACTGAAACATGCTTCCGCAACCTTCTACGCATTCTAAGTTTCATTCGGCACTCACATTCCTAGTTTGAAGGTAATCCTTAATTTCTAAGAGTTTCACAGAATACATAATACTTTCTACACTTCATCAAAGCATATGAAGACCATCTAATCATCGAAATTTGCCCAATGTGGTACTTATTATCACAAATCCAATTTTTGGTGTCCACACCACCAACACTATCACACAACCCCTACGACTACCACCAGACCACCTCCACCACCTTTTTTGAGGTCCTCTTCATGCCATGGGTGTTGTCGCGACCACCTCATTGCACTTCACCTTCATCGCCTCCCCTATTTTATATATCACCACCACAACCACCTCTTTAGCACTCAACCATGTTCACTTCACCACCACTTCCACCATTATTTCCATGTCATCGAGACCATGAAATTAATTTAAAATAAGTTCTAAATAGTGGAATATCTACCAACATTTTGCAATCACAACCTGCACTATGACAAAATGCATTTAAAATATTTTGCAGTCTAACAAATTGAGAATGTTCTCAATTTTTTGGATTGAGACTACTTTCAATGTCATCGTCAACACTGCAAAATCACCATCACCACCAAAACAACGTCAATGATATTCTCAATTCAAAAATATCAAAAATATTTGCCATTTCAATTTCCTTCAATGCACCACATTACAATGGCCATGACGACCACCACCAGTGCAATGATCAACGGAATAAAGACTGAGAACTATTTCATACTTCAGAGATTGAAAAAAATACTCCCTCCGTCTTTTTTTAAGTGTCCTGCTTCGTAACTCCAACTTATTAAAAACACATCATCATTATACCTTTCACATCAACTTTTTCCTCCACTTTCTCTACTTACCCATCATCATTACACTTTTACTCACTTATTTTTCAAAATGGAATCTACTTTTAGGGATGAAATAGACAATGCACCAACTTTTACCCACTAACTTTACAAAATGGACACTTATTAAGGGACAGCCCAAAATGGAATACTGGACTCTAAATAAGGGATGGGGGGAGTAATTTTTTTTTATTCTACAATTTTTTAAGTTCACCACCTCACGAACACCACTATAGCCGCCACAAAAATGCATGAGAAATTTGTTGTGGTAAAAGGTGTAGGCGGAGGTTTGGTAGTTTTCATATTGAGTGGTGGTGGACCTGGTGGTTATAATGGAAGTAGATAAATGATGACTGTGATGCAGTGGTAGTTGTGGTAAAGTGATGGTGGTGTATGTGATAGGAAGGTACAGTAAGTGGTGAAGTGATGGTGGTGGATGGGTGGTGTTGCGGTTGCAGTGTTAACGAGGTAATGTGGTTGAGGAAGTGTGGTAGTTGTGGCAGTAGTAAGATAGTACATGATTGTAAGGTGGCGGGGGTGGTAGGGTACGGGTGGTGAAGGAATTGTAGTTGTGGTGATAAACTGATGCTGGCATTGAAGACGAAATAAGTGCATGGTGATAAGGTGGAGATGTGGTAGTCAAGTGATGGTGAGTAAGTGGTAATGTTGGAGGTGGTTGTGGTGGATTGGAGGTGCATGTGGTGGTGAAATGATGGTGTGTAGCTAGGTGGTAGTGGTGGTGGAGGTGTGGTGTTGATAGTGGTAGCCAAAATGCTGATTGAGATGATAGTGATGGTAGTGGTAGCGGTAGGAAGATAGCGGTTGTGAGGGGGAAATAGTTTAGTGGCCGGTGACATTGGAAATCATCATATGGGGTGATAGTCGTTGTGGCGAATTTATGGTGGTGGTGGTAGTGGTCATGGTAGTGGCGGAGATGTGGTGAAACGATTGCGATTGTGGTGAAATGATAACGGTGATGTAGTGGTAGTGATGGAGATGTGGTGGTAGTAATGGTAAAGCGGTGCTGGTGGTTACACCATGATATGGGGAACTAAAATTCGTGAATTGGTTCTCTGTTTCGGTGGCGAGATGGTAGTGGTGGTGGCGGCGGAGAGGAGGGAGGAAAAGGAGAGGAGGCATGTTTGACAAGAATTGAGAAAGAGGAGAGTAGGCATTGTGTATGATGCACCTCGGAGGCAAAGTTACATGCGCCCCGGGCGCATCCAAGCATCCAGTAATGTGCCTCCGACGCATTTTATTGCGCCCGGGTGCATCCTCTTAACTTCACATAAGGACAAACTTTGTAGGTTTGCAACGTACACTCCCAAACTCCAATTAGTGCGTGGTTTGAACCGTTGAAAAGCTTGAAGAGTCTAAAACTATTTTCAGTGAAATGATATGACGATTTTACCCTAACAAATTAGACTTGACAAAAGCCAGCAAATCTGAAACCACAAAACAGACCCCATAAGAGCAACTGAACTGCAGCACAAGATACACCCATCTACCAAAAAAAACCAAAGCCTAGGAAGTCTCAAAGACATAGCACACAAGGATGCACACAAGCAAGTAAAATGAAAGAAAACATATGCTCTGCGCTTTCAGGATCAGCAAGCATGGCAAATGCGACATCACATGAACCATCTCTTCCGTGAGTGCCCTAAAATCAAAGATCTATGGTCCAACATAGGTGGAGCAGGATGGACTAGAAACTTGCTTATGTTTGGGTCACTGTTGATGTGAAATCCACTTGTCCCTATCGTTTAGATGGTGATCTCCCCTGGAGAGTGGTGTTTGTGGTCACTCTTTGGCAAATATAGAAAGATACAAACAAAAAAAAAAATTTGATAACGTTGGCATTCCCACATCTCTGAGCATCAACATCTTCAAAGCTTATGCCAAAGAAATTGTGGAGGCTTTCAAAGCCCTTCTTTAGACTGATACCCTTCTAAATCCTTTGATTGTTTGGATTTTACCGTTTGCAAGTGAGATAAAACTAAATACTGATGGATGCTGGTATGACCTGAACAATGGAGCTGGATTTGGAGGATCTTTCAGAGATCATACGGCAACACGGATCCTAGGACTCTTTTGGAGGCTGAACTGTAGCTCAAGTCTTGAAGCTGAAATTTGGGCAATTTGCACTTTTGCAGAGGCCTAAAGATCATCCTTGAGAATGGATTACCCAATGTTAAAACTTAAAATTGAATTGGACTCGAGTGTTGCAGTGAAACTCATCAACGAAGGACGAAGGTGCCTCTATGGATCATCCCCAACACCCTCTAGTGGAAGATGCAAAGATGCTTGCAGCTAGAACTAATACAAGGATTGGGCTTACATATCGCCAAGTGAATCAAACTGCGGACTGTCTTGCTCGCTTGGGAGCTGAGCAAGATGAAAGCTTTATTGTTTTAGAGCAAGTTCCCTTCACTGTGAGGGAGTTTGAGCTTGCAGATCGCCTTGGAGTTGGACACCTAACGTTGTTGTGGTTTGTAGTTTGCATGTTTGTCTCTATGACTCTGCTGTTGTTTAGCCAGTTAATAAAATTTCCGCCGTTGCCCACCCCACCCCCAAAAATGCGACATCACATGATGCAGCTACTCTTTGGGAGATGAGTTATTTATCCTGGATTCAGCCTATCGAACCGATGTGCAACAGTACCCGATAAACTATAAAACCATTAAATCACTTGCTACATAGTAAGGGTTCAACGTCAAACTATTATGGACGGAAAACCCAAGTACAAGGCATTGCTAGGAAGGAGTTGAGGAAGATTTTGCTGCCACTGTACAGGTTATAATTAGTTCAAACTTTTCACATAGGCACAATAGTAAATATCTGTTTTATGATCAAAAAAAGGACTGCTCGTACCTTGTACTTATCCTTACTACAAACATGGGAGACAAGAAGAGAAACTTGCAAAGTACATGCCCAACCCAAAACAGAAAAAAAAAAAAACACACACACACACACACACAAACATCAACCAAGAGCAACAAGGAGAACAAATTCTAATCCTTTGATTGGTTTTGCAACGTTCCTTTTAGTGCTTTGCCGCTTCGGTGACAGCCGAGAAGTCCTTGTCCCCAAGGCCGCAAGATTTACCCACCTTGCACAGTTTGTTTGTAGGGGCTGCAATCTGTGCAGGTTAGGAAATATATTCAGCTAATCCCAGAGCAAGCTGCAAGTCCTCCCTCATAAAAATTTGCACTAAAATGGCACATCAGATTTATACAAGCTACAACATCGACAATCTTGGTTAGTTAAGAACTTTTCTTGATGTTTCAGGAGAAATGCGGTAGGATACGGGATTGGACCATTGAAGGGCCTTTCATCGAAAACATAGGTGCACTAATGGTGCCCGGTGAAACTACTTGCAGATCAATAAAAATGGATAGTCGAAGATGCTCAACTACAAGAGGATTCTGATAGAATTCTACAAAATGGATTGTATCTTGGTTTGGTTGGCAAGGTTGTGGTGGTGAAGGAGGAAGGGGAAGATGAGGAGACAAGTCGTGGTTGATGAGGAGTGCGTGAGATGGAGGAGAAGAGGCATGGTGGATGAGGGGTAAGACAGAGTAGAGGTGACATTGTTGTATAATGCGCCTCAGGCGCACCACCTTCTTGCGCCCCGGGCGCATTTTATTGCGCCTGGGCGCATTATCGTAATTGCAACTAGGCCAAACTTCGCAGGTTCGCCATGTACACTTCCGAACTTTGATTTGTGCATGGTATGAACCATTTGAAAGCTTGATAATTCTACTTTCTAACCCCACTACTTTGGATCCAAAATTATTGCCACGTGAAATGACATGATGAGTATACCCTCCATTGGTCAACGAACAAATCATTTCGGGAAAACCTCGCGTCACTCAGATTTTAAATCGGATAAAAACCTATTCTATATTGATAAAGAGGGCTTTACAAGTAATATAAGATGGTGGATTTCAACAATAAAAGTAATTGCTGTTTGCTAATTAAGAGTAGGTCAAAAGTAGCATAATTCAAAGATCATCAAAGCCACTAAGACTGATACATGCTTCCGCACCCTTCTACGCACTCTAAGTTCCATTCGGCACTCACATCCCTAGTTCGAAGGTAATCCTTAATTTTGCACGAGTTTCACAGAAAACATTAGACTTTCTACACTTCATCAAAGCATGCGAAATCCATCTAATCATCGAAATTTGCCCAATGTGGGACTTATATATCATGACTCCAATTAATTGGTATCTACACCCCCAACACTATCACTCAACAACTACCAGACCACCTCCACTACCAAGGTTTGATGTCCTCTTCACGCCAAGGGTGCTGTCGCCACCTCCTCATGGCAATAACCGTTGTAATTTCACCACTTCATGTTCACTACCACCCCTATTATATACTCCTATATGATACAAAATCACCAGCACAATCACCTCTTTAGCACTTAACCACCATCACGTCACCACCACTTCCACCATTATTTCCACGTCATGGAAACCACAAAAGTGATTTAAAATAAGCTCTAAACAGTGGAACCTACCAACGACATTTTGCAATCACAACCTGCACTATGACAGAGTACATTTAAAATCTCCGAAGTCTACATAGATGAGCTTGGGAATATAATAAATTGAGAATGTAACATCCCGCCCCATATCGGAAGTCTACATAGATAATTTTGGGCATATAACAAATCTTGTGGGTTACTACTAGTACATTGGGCTTATGTTTTTGGGCCATGTGTTGTGGCTTATGTATCAAAAATTAAGGTATTGGGTCAGAGGTCTACCTAGGGTGTTACGGAGAAAGTTCTCAATTTTTTGGATTGAGACTACTTTCAATTTCAATGTCATCATCAACACTGCAAAACCACCACCACCAAAACAACATCAAGAATATTCTCAATTCAAAAATATCAATAATATTTGCCATTTCAATTACGTTCAGTGCATCACTCTACAGTTGCCACGATGACTACCATGAGTGCAATTATCAACGGAAAAAAGTTTGAGAACTATTACATACTTTAGAGATTGGAAAAAAAAATACATGAGAAATTCTCCACCTCACAGACACCACTACAACCGCCACAAAAATACATGAGAAATTTGTCGTGGTAAAAGATGTAGGTGGAGGTTTGGTAGTCTTCATATTGGAGTGGTAGTGGTTATGGTGGAAGGAGATAAATGATGGCGGTGATGCGGTGGTAGTTGTGGTGAAGTGATGGTGGTGTATATGATAGGAAGGTACTCTAAGTGGTGAAGTGATGATGGTGAATGGGTGGTGTTGCTGTTACAGTGTTAGCAAGGTGATGTGGTTGAGTACGTGTAGTAGTTATGGCAGTAGGAAGATAGTGATTGTAAGGTGGCGGGAGTGATAGGGTAGGGGTGGTGGAGGTATGGTAGTTGTGGTGATAAACTAATGGCATTGAAGACGAAATGAGGGCATTGTGATAAGGTGGAGGGGTGGTAGTCAAGTGATGGTGAAATGATGGCTTTGAGGTGGTGGTAGTGGTGGAGATGTGGTGAAACGATTGTGATTGTGATGAAATGATAACGGTGATAGTAGTGATAAAGTGGTGGTGAGGTTATGCCGTGATATGAAAAACTAAAATTGGTGGTTTGGATCTTTGTTTGGGTGGTTAGATGGTAGTGATGGTGGCGGCGGAGAGGAGGGAGGAAAAGGAGAGGAGGCATGTTTGAGAAGGAGTGAGAAATTAGGAGAGCAGGCTTTGTGTATGATGCACCTCAGGCGCAGTTAGATGCACCCCAGGCGCATCCAAGCATCCAGTGATGTGCCTCAGGCGCATTGTATTGCTCGTAACTGCACTAAGGCCAAACTTCGTAAGTTCACCACGTACACTCCCAAACTCCAATTAGTGCATGGTTTGAACCGTTGAAAAGCTTGATGAGTTTACTTTTTAACCCCATTAGTTTGTGTCCATGACGATTTTACCCTTTATGGGTAAAAGTACAAATCAAACTTGACACAAGCCAGCAAATCTAATACCACAAAACAGACCCCATAAGAGCAACTAAAACTGCAGCACAAGATACACCCATCCACCGAAAAAACCAAAGCCTAGGAACTAGGAAGCCTCAAAGACTCTACACAAGATGTTCCAATCTGGACAAAACAATCTATTCTCATCAGACTTCCTCACATGCCTCCATGAGCTCACATAAGCCCTGGTGTCTGAGATAACAGGCCCAATGATTGTGCTAATTCCCATCCATATTTCAAACAGTCCACGCTAGAATTGAAAAAGCCATGACTGAACATTAATAAATGGTCTATTACTGATAACTACTCTAATGGTAGAACTTATGATACCTCGAATTACTCAACTTTGGGGGGGTTGATTAAAATCAAAAAGCCATCATCATGGAAGAGTGACTCTTTATCCATGGGGGCATTATGCTCATCTGGATCCATTGGAATATGTCTTGCCGATTCATGTTCCTGGAAGAATAAAAATTATGTGAAAATGCACTACGACAAACATTCTAATAACAACAACGAAATCACGGACACTAAACGGCTGAAACGATTGCGGATGGATAGTATGATGTTTGGGAAGACAAAGGCGGATTAGTAATGTCGTGTGTGACAAAGTTATTCCCGGTGTACTTCATCACTAGTGGCTGATAAGGTGTTCGAATATCCTCATCACAAAAAACATCAGTACAAGCAATTACACTACACATAGCTTCTGAACTAAAGAGAAAACAATAAAAGCTAGTCAATGTGAAATCAAGTTGTAAAGATATTTTAACCGACTCTTCCTGTTCCACCTACTCTTCTCATGCATGTGTTCCTTGTCTCTTTTTGAAGCCCTTAGATCTCTCCAATTGTCCCTCTCTCTCTTAATCTTTTCTGCTTTATCAATGTATCCTTTGTGCACCCTTCTTCCATATACATGCATAATAACAATGCAAGGATTCATTGCTTCTGTCAGTAGTCAATCAAGTGCAAACTGAGTCATGGTGTGATTGGGTAATTGCTTTCTTTCATTTACTGGAGTTCAATTTTGGTCTAGAAAGAGAAAATGGCAATTTGTCATCCATCTAAGATTGATTATATAGTAGTTAGATTAACATAGTAACTAGGTTTCTGCAGATCTGTTATTTAGATCCCATATGAGAAGGGAGACTTGCTGTAAAACCAAAAAAGTTACTCGATTACATTGCTAATAGCTGCTTGCTCTCTTGAGAATAAATTGGAATCAGTCTCTCCTTCCCAACTAGATGCATACAGAAATGTGGGTCGTGGGTCACCTTTTGGAAACAGTTAACTGATAATGTCTATGGCATCAATGGTGGAGTAGGTTTTCTGAAACTAAAGTTGTAGAGCTGAGATCGTATCAAATTTTACTTGAACTGTTCTTTTATTACAGGTTTTAAAGCATAACAGCTCTGAAATATTACATCCAGACTGGTTTGGATTCACTGGAAGATTCTAGGAAAACTTTACTTGATAGACTTCTGGAAATTGATGAGACAATGGGAAATCCAAGAGAGGAGGATATTGAGCATGTGTGATACTGTCCAAACTGCCAAGCTGATGGTGATGGTCTTGTGTGTGTTCACTGTGAACTAGATGAATTATTTCAAGTGTGATATCTGAATTCTCATTAAACTTAATATTTTCTACACAACTGTAACTTGTTGAGGAGGAATCAGTTTTTCTTATCTTTCTCAACTAGGTCTATGAAAATGAAGCGCTTTGTGTTAAAGTGATCTGAACAAGAAAATTACTGGTTCCCTCAGTTACCTCAGAATGGTTGAGCTTCAGTTGCGTAGGAAGATATATGCTCCATAAGTTATCAAAATTAAGAATTTGCACAGTTAGTTTTGAACTGTTTATTGGTAAAGGTAAAAAGCAAGTCTGTGTTCTGCCCTAAGTCACATAATGCATGAGCGCAGACTATTTTGAAGGATTATGTGACTAGGGTTCTGCCAAAAGCCGAAACTCGGGATCGAGAATGAAAAACCCTCTTCACCTATGTGAAAACTTGGCAATTTTCAAACTTGCTCCATCACCTTCAAACTGTTAGAAAGGTGGTTGCGGAGGGGAAGAAGGGTGGGTACACCAAAATGGCATTGCAGAGGTAGAGAAACCCTGACATTTCTTTGACAAGAGGACACTTTTAGCTAGTCAAAAAATGGCTTTGGCAATGCCATTTTGGCACCAACGGGTAGACTTGCTCTAAGTCAATTTTCAAACAAAATTTACGGAAGATAAATGACTGGGTGAAAGTCCAATCGAATTAGTGTTGCATTAACTTCATCTAATTTCTACACCGGAAAATTTGGGAAGTGGCGCCGACTATATGGACTGTCTAGCTCAAATATCTGTGTTTGAGAGCTTTTTTCTGTCTGGTTGCAGTATGTAATCTATAATGGCCAAATGGAACTTCAAAGGCTTAAAGAACTTGTCCGTGTTGTTGGGAAACGGAGGCTCTTGTTGGATCTAAGCTGCAGAAAGAAGATAGGGAGGTTTTTTTTCTGCTAGAACTAGATACTGTTGAGATTTGGGAAGCGGCGCCGACTATATTACGTTCCTTTACAATGGGTTCTATTATGTATGGGAATCTCCAACCCTTAATCAAATTCAGCGTTGATGAAAAATGGGTACACAGAGCTCCAATCCTTTCATCGAACTTTTATCAAATCAAGGGAGAACCAAACCTCTCAGCGAATCAAGGATGAACAGAATCTTCATCTAATCTGTAAATGCTTTAATATGTAAGTGCTTTAATTTGAAATCATATGTGATGAAATCCTTAAAAGATTAATGCTTGGAGATGATTTTACGTGTGTCATTTTACTGTCGATTTTAATGGTGAGACCAATGAAGCCAATTATAATTTTCGATTGTTTGAGTTTAGAGGAATAGTGTGTAGACATCAATTGATGGTATTCCATGATAGGGGAATTCAAAGAGCACTTGACAAGTATGTTTTGAGAAGGTGGAGAAAAAAATGTCAAAAGGGTCCACACTAAAATTCGAATAACCTATGATAACTCATCAAATACAATTGAAGCATGTCGGCATGAGAACATGCACAATCTCTTTAATGAGGTAGACGATTTGGCGGAAGATTGTCAAGAGAAGTATGATAAGGTGATGGGATGGCTGTGGGAGCTAAAATAAAGTTGATTGAATCTTCGGTTGTTTGTGGAAGTAATATGGTTTCCAATACTACTAATGATTTCTTTTCACTTGAAGATGGAGTTCTACCTTCCAAAGAGAACAGGAACATCCTTGACCCAAAACCTCTTTGTCGAAAAGGAAGACTGCCGTCTAAAAGAAAGTGAGGTAAAAATTGGTTAGAAGAAAAGAGAACTTAAAAAAAAAAAAAAAGACATTGTCCAACGAAAAAGCTAAGGTATAACTTTTTATTTATTTGTTGCTTACTTGTTAATATGGACATATACATATCTTGGATGAATGGTCACTAGTTATATTGTTTTACTAATTTCAGGAGGTTGAGGAGAATGCGGATGGCCTTTGTTTGGGACACAAGAGAGTGTTGTAAATGTAAGAAACTTTTCTTATTGCTAAGTTCCTACTATAATCCCTTTATTATGTTTCATGTTAAACTTCTTTTTTGTTTGTCAGAGTTACCCAAGCTACATGGGGCAATTAATGTGGCCAAACATGATGCCCAAAATATGCAACCAAATATGGCACAAGGCGGAACCATCCTCCCATTTTCTCCAAGTTTATGCCCAACAAGAGCAGGCTTTGGCCAATTTTTTAACAACTTCCCAACTTCACGAAGCAACATGCAAAGTTTGCTCAATAGTAAGTTTGGAGAGAACAATCAAGTATTACGGGTAGTCAAGTTTGGGGAGGAGGACAATCAAGTTTAATGGAAAGTCAAAGGCAGGGTTGGGGAGGAGGGCAACAAAGTTTTATAGAAAAGATGAATGCAAGGAATCAGTGTGAAGAGTAGAAGACTTGCTTATTGATATAGGGAGTTTCTTCGTATTTTGTTAGAAACTAATTTATGGTTATTCTCTCATTCATGTTTTGTGGTGAAGTAAAAATTAGATGATCAAATTTGCATGAATATGTTTGGACAACAAAAATTCGAAAATCAAACCCTCATGAGGTGTTTGTATCAGTTTGTTTAATGAAAAAGGTGTCAGGTTCAATGTTGGTAAAAGTTGTGAATGCATTTCAGTTTTGAGTTTCTAGAAATTGAGTTTTCTATCATTTCAGTTTTGAGTTTCAATGTTGGTAACACTTGCTTCATGATTATGTGCTGAAATTGAGTTTCTTGCCATGTCGTGTGTTTGTGTCTACGTGTCCTTGTGTCGTGTCGTGTCCGTTTACATGTCCTTGTTGTGTCCATTTCCTTATATCGTGTCCGTGTCTGCGTGTTGTCGTGTTGTGTCCGTATTCTTGAACATGCCCATGTCCGTGTCGTGTTAGTTACCTTAGCTTGAACTTGTCCCCCATCTTAAAAGTAATCTGTAATTAGGGTTGGCTAGTGGTGTTGATCAAAAATTGAGCAAGATATAGCCAAATTGTCAGCATGGCCCCATCAAGTTGATCAAGATATAGCCAGATATAGCCATGCTGTTGATCAAAATTTACCAAGTATATGTATCTGAATGGAATACCCATTTTCAACTCAACTGTGGCAGGAAGAATAAAAACTCCTTCCCTGCTATATGAATTTGAATAGCCATTTGGTGATGCTATATAACGCAGCTTGAGTAGTAAAGTTTTCTGCTATGAATGCAGTATCGTACATTCGGCTATGAAATTTAGGGTCAAAGATTTGACTCCCAATTTATACAGACAAATTTGAAAGGAACACCACAAGAATTCCAACATCACAGATGTCGCAACCATTTTCATAACAAATCTTCATTCCATTCATTCATAAACCAGTACAAACATATGTCTATTAACCAAGAACATTATTGCAGCAAAACTAAAAGGCGTTCGCTTCCTTATTGCAGCATAACTAATGTCTATTAACCATGACCAGCAGTGCTACCTTTGTGCTTCACTACTACTATTGACTCTAGTTCGTACTTTACATTCTACAAGGTAACATTTCGGGTTCCACTTCCTTATTGTTCATGGTTTCACTAACTTCCGCAAGATGCGTTCGCTTCTGAAGAAAATGTATTGTTTCAGCTGAGCAACTGTCAACTCTCCTTTTTCTTAGGCTTCAACAGCATTAGCAAAACTACAAGACATCCATACATAGTGCGTCGAATTAACTCAAAACAGGTGTTCAGGTTCACTGCCAAACAGTCTTCGAGTCCATCTCGTCACTCACCTGTACAAAAGCGCAACAATATATATATATATATATATATATATATATATATATTATAGAGGAATTTTCAAGTGAGGGATCCCTCATTTTAAAAAAATGAGGGACTTTCATTTCCAGATCAAATTTTGAAAATCGGAGCCGCTCAATGTGTGCAGAACGTGATTTTAAGGGTACCCACGAGAAATTAGCAAAAAAAATGACCGGTAAGGGCTTCATCCGAGCAGTTTTTTTTAAACCGTTCAATGAAAACTGCTCGGATGAAGCCCTTCCCGGTCATTTTTTTTGCTGATTTCTCGCGGGGACCCTAAAAATCACGTTCTGATCACTTTGAGCGGTTCGGATCATCGAAATTCAATCGGGAATAGAAGTCCCTCATTTTAAAAAAATGAGGGATCCCTCACTGGAACCTAACTCTTATATATATATATATATATATATATATATATATATATATATATATATATATATATATATATATATATATATATATATAACACGATTTCAAGCATACAACTGAAAACTAGAAATCTAAGTTCTTCAAATCAAGAGACAAGCCTATGAAAGGCTAGAAATATTATTGATACTTGACACTACTTCAACTTCGTATTCCAAGTTCAATCAGTTATTCTTGTTGCATTTTCCACATCAGTTAAGACAAAAGAAAATCTATATGATGATAATTCATTAATCAACTCCCAAACAGAGGCTGAAACAGTTCCTAATGTCCAGTTGCTACACGATCTTTAGATCGTAATAAACTGCTAAACATTTCAACCATCACTTGATGTCAAATGATGAGCAATCTCTTCTAGGATATTCAAACCAGTATCGTATAAATGATTGCATGCCATAAATTGAAATAAAAAGATGTTCTATGCCTAGAGCACTATGTTTCTGTACCCAAACAAAAAGAAAAATGGAAATTGTGAGAGAATGACTTAGGTACCTCGAACAGTAGTATCTGTTTAAGTTTTCAGCTTCCAATGCTCAACACAATTCTCCAGTAGTTACACAATACAGCAAAGACTGACTGGTGGTGGTACTAGACAATTTAACCTCCCTCAAATCTCATGTGACAGAGGGCAGATGTGCAGGGGAGAATCTGCAATAGGTCCATCTTCCTTCTTTCCCAGTTAATGAGTAAGAATGATCATGAGATTTTGCACGCCAAGTCATAGTACTGACTCGTAGTTAAAGCAGATGAGCAAATATTATTGTAGTGAATAACCATAGCCGCCTGATCCTACACGCATAAAGATCAAGAAGTACATATCAGAGATATTAGAAACATACTTGCTCTTGTTGCTAAAGACTTGTCAAAGGAGAATGGCTCTAGTTCGGAACTTTCCTTCGCGAAAATGGTAAATTTTTTTCCTTTGCGGCTCTACAGCTTCCATGGTTGCTTGAGTTGAGTTACAAAGCAGAATATGGTAAGAAATTAATTGGAGGCTCAATTTCGGGAAAGCGAGACGTTAGTGTGAGAACTCAAGCAGTGGTGACTATTTTATCCCGGTTGGTAAGGAATGCTTTTGCTCCCAGAGATGATTTAATTGCATCTTTAGCAACTAAATGGCTTGCTCTCCAAGAGGTCGCAAGTTCAAATCTAATGAATGCCAAAAATTCCAAACGTTGTGACCATTAAAGGTTTGCTAGGCCGTTAACTTCAAGGCCTCGAAATAAGACGAGATGCATGCAAACTTGCTCGCACATTCGAATATTAAAAAAAATCTCTAAAGGCCAGTCTAGAACTACTACTGAAGTATGAAGATGATAAAAATTAATCATTCCAAAGAGATAAAAATTAATTGGAAAAAGTACCGACGGAGTTAATAAACAAGGGAATCAACTGGAAGAGCACATCGGTAGAGTGGGGAACTTGCCTGCAAACTCATGGTGTGTTCCATTAACTAAAATAAGAACTTTTTTTTGAATTAAAAGTGATCTATTGTGAGAGAGTGAATTTTCTCATGAAGCGTGAAATAAGTACTTAAAAAATAAGAATCTTGACGGAATGGAGCCACTTATCAACATTCAACACATTCAGAGTGAAAATAAAAATGTCTAAAATTCGGCAACACCTTTACTCTCTCACCATCTCCAGACAGTTCTCCCTAGGCATAAGCAGCACTCCCATTCATCGACAGCTTTCATTTTCGATTACCTGATTGAAAAACTCTTCGCTTTCACTAAATGAAATATAGACTAAATGGATTAAAACATATGTTTTCACAAATTTCTAGATATATCATTCTCGTCACGTACATTTCTATTATAAAACAGGAGAGTGTGAGTACAAGTTATTAGAACGGCATTCGTTTGATCCAAAGGCTTACTTCCCAGTTCCCAAGTTCCCAGTTAAGTGTCCATAGTTTTAACCTAAATCACACAACTGTCATCCCCTTCCAACAGGAAAGCGTTGTGCCATAGGCACAGATTAACACTAGTAAACTAAAATAGTACGAATTAGCGAAAACAACTTAATATGACCACATATAGTCTATTTAGTTCAGTGGAAACTCACACTAAATTGTGGATGAATCGAGCCCTTCGGATTTTGATGGCGGCGCGCGGGTAACGTGGCGGGATGAAGTGTGGGCGGCATGGCGGCAGCGGTAGCGGGATTACAGGAAGGTGATTACGTGGAGTATGGCCAAGGATTCAACCGGTTTACCGGAGACTCAGATCCCATAATAATGCAGGGGGTGTGATTCGGTGGTGTCATATCCATTTTCTTAAAATTTATCGAAATGACCTCCGATTATGAACTAATCGGCATCCGATCAATATAATTTTTGACAAGATCTATCTTGTCGACAAGCTTTATAACTTGAACACCTTCGATCGTACAAATAAACTGGAATGAGTTCACAATTTACCGATTAAACTTCGCACTTCGGAGCATTAAGGGTGCGATGTAATTTCAAAACACACAGCTTCGCTCCAAAACACACAGCTTCGCTCCGGTGCGGCCAAGTCTATTCTCCGAAAAATAAATTCACATTGATCATCTCCGATTATGAACTAATCGGTATTCGATTGATGTGATATTCGATATGGTTTATCTTCTTGATGGGTTCTACATGTTGAACGATTTCGGTGGAAAAAATAAACTGGAATGAGCTCACAATTTTCCAATTACGTCGTTCTAAGGACTTCTCAGTTGGAAGATGCGAAGTCTTAATGAGCCCTGGCGACGTCGTTTTCAGGTACCTCGCGTCTCTTAAGCGCGTGTTCGTAATGGGTACTAACCCATACACCAGTCGTCGTCCCCATTTGCCCAGATTTTATCTAACGACGCTACTGCTCCGGCAACGATGGGCGGCCGCCGACGGGAACAGGTACGCTTCATTTAACATAACTCATCTATAGTTGTGGAGGTTTGCGTTAAAGTGATCTGAACGAGAGAATTGCTGGTTCCCTCAGTTACCTCAGAATGGTTGAGCTTCAGCTGCGTAGAAAAATACATGATTCATAAATAATCAAAATTCAGAATTGGCACCGTTAGTTTTGAACTGTTTATTGGTAAAGGTTAAGAGAAAATCTGTGTTCGGCACTAAGTCACATAATGCGCGGGCTGTTTCGGGAGCGCGATCGTGAAAGCGTCTCTCAAAAACCTCCCAAACAACTAAAATTCGCGAGTGCGAGGAGTGAGAGCGCGAGCGTAGAGCAAGGAAAGATGGTTGCGAACGGGAAGGAAAGGTGGCATCCAGAATGAAAGTCCCTCTTCACCTTTGTCAAAATTGGCGATTTTTAAAGTGTTAGAATGGTGGTTGTGGAGGGGAAGGAGGGTGGTTAAACCAAAATGGCATTGCAAAGGTGGAGCAACCCTGTCATTTTTTTGACAAGATGACATAGCCAAAAAATGGCTTCGGCAATGCCATTTTGGCACCAACGGGTAGACTTGCTCTAAGTTGATTTTCAAACAAAATTTTGGGAAGACAAATGACTGGGTGAAAGTCCAATTGAATTAGTGTTGCATTAACTTCATCTGATTTCTTTACGGGAAAATTTTTGGGGGGTGAATTTCATGATCATCACCATAAGCAAATTAAGAAGTGGATTTCTGAAGAGCTCTATCTGCATGGGAAGAAGAACAATTAGAAGTGCTAAGGGAGAAGCGATGGGTCTCTACACTATGTCTTTATTAGTTTTCCTCCTCCAATAAATGTGCTTTCCAAACGCAAGGATACATGACTTGGGCCATCTGACATTTGTTGCAGTTTTAGTATTGTAACTAATTTTGTTTACTTAGAATGTATTTGATAGCCGAGACAGTCATATTAAATTGCTGATTGCCGATAATTTGACGTGAGGTGGGGGAGGCAAGAGAGCTCCAACGAGAGAGTGAGGAGTTCATTGCTGGGAAAGTGCGACGAACATGAACATTGGAGTACAATTGTAGGTTGTCTAAAATTATGCTGATGAGTAGTTGGTATAATGATCTAGGTTTCCAACCTGTGAAATGTCTTTTCCGCTGTGAAGCTACCCTTTCTACGTTGTTCATTTACCTGGTAGTGTCCTATCAGATGTCATAAGCTGAAAATAGACTATTCACTATGGGGACAAAATCTAGGTCACATAATCATCTGGTACGACTCTTCAGGGTAGTCTCCTATTAGACGTCGTAAGCTGAAAATAGACTGCATATGTAGTTTCATAATGCACCTTATTTGCAATTTATATAGGCCCGTATGGAAGAATGCGTGCTTGTACATTTACGTTGAGACATATACCAATAACATCTAGTATGAGTTATTCAATTGGTAAGTGACGGTTAACCTTCTTGTACTCTAAGAGGCAGGTTTTATATCAGTCCCATGTTGTCTTTCCTATCACCCAAAGTTCTATGTTTAAACTTATAGACTTTATCTGCTGAACTTGCTGCAAGGACTGATAACATCCAGGCGATTTTCATGTTGGTGGTGGGATCAATCCAGACAATGCCTTGAGTTTTATTGAGGTAGGAGCCAGCCATGTCATTATCACATCAGTATGTTTTCAGTTTTTGCTTTTTCCAAGATCCATCAAGACTCAGAAGTAGCTCAGCAATATTTACCTGTGCTTCAGCCTGTGACTTTGTTTTGTGACGTATTATCAGAATAATAACAAATTGGATTGTCATCCTTGTTCCTCTATCTATCCTCAATCCACATTCACACTCGCCGCCCAAATTTTTGGATTTCTCTGAACTTTCGTATAAATTGAGTGATCTGTTTTGATTCCTTACAACTCAGATTACTTCTAGATTCTCAATTAAGATATTGCTTGTTCCTGCACGGTGTGCTAATCCCAAAAGTCTTTTGACATTGGATGCCATAAAATTTTTCCACTAGGGAGTTGGTGAGGACCTTTAGTAAGTCTTGCAGTTATCAAACCAACTATATTTAACCAATGTGGGACAAGCTCCAACAGAGTGCTTCATTTTAGAGAGAGCTTTAACCAAGTTTCCTTCCAAATTAGATGAAGACATAGAGCATGGATACTGGGTCAAGAGCGGGCCACCCAAGTCTTAGCATTCATATAAAGCCCTAACTAATGCTTTGTCCTCTGTAGTCTTCTTTACCACATTGCAATCACAACGAGCGGTTCAGAAATTGTTGACCTAGAATGAGAATTCACAGCCTACGAGCCACCACAACCTGATCGGGCCGCAGTTCGTTTTCTGCAATCTACAATGGCAATAACAACAACAACAACAACAATCATCAAAAGTATGGGGTACTGTACCTTCATCTATCTCCAGTATGCCTGCATCCATTTCGTTTGCTTCATTGGTACATCTAAATGTATATGTTTATATCTTGTTGAAGCCTTTTAATTTATGCTTTGTGCAGGGCCTCGTCGTGGACTGTGCTTCCAATGTGGAGTTCGGTTCCACCCTTGCATTGACATACACAAGGTTGGACTTCTTCACAAGTACCAATTTGTGTTTTCATATCTCTGTGTTTGAGATATTGAAAATGTGAACTTGCTTAAGTAGGGTGAAAAGAGTTAGCCAAAGGTAATTATCCTAGCAAGACTTACTAAGTTCTATGTTTTTAGGAACATTTCTTAAAGATTTGCTATCTATTCATTTAATAATTAGTTTAGTAGACGTAAGCTAGGTATATTATTTTCCAGAGACATAGGATGTTAAATAACAAAGTTGTAAATTTCTCTTGATGACCTTTTGATTTCACCAGCTGAATGTTGGCCATGCATAATCACTCGCAACAAATCTCAAGCTTAAATTAGAAAGCTGCAACTGATTTTAAAAACGTGAATACTTGCAACAAATCTCAAGCTTTTAAAATGTATTTTTGATGGTCACCGCTCGACCCCCATGTAGAGGTGGTGTGGCATTCGATGGAGCACAAAGTGTGTAAACTAAGCTTGACAATATTAAATCAGTCTATGTTGTCTAAAGTACCCATGTTTGACACTCGACACTTGGGGTAAGGGTATGGGATCCATTTCGGACAAATATAGTTGTATACTCACCCCAACAAATTGAGTGATCCAGGTTTACAATATAGGCGTGCCTAGAACTCTATAAGTATGCTTGAATTGCTCTACGACATATTATAGCGTAATTTTGCAGTCGAAATAACAAAAGTAAGTTGATAATTACGTATATGTTGACATGTCCATACGTGTCCTTGTATTTGAGACATACAAGAATCCAAGACCAGGACACACCTGCTACCTAGACTTCATTTAACATAGGGGAGAGTTTTTGATGGAGCAGGGACTAGGTGCCCAGCACTTAAGCTTATGTGATTTCATTCCCCTTGCGACTCAATTGACCTTACGAATTCCGCTTTCCACTACTCAGTTCGTTTTATATATCTGTATTCCATCTCTGCCTCCCTCCCTCCATCGACAGATTTCTTTTTCTTTTTTCTCCTTCTTTCTTTTTCAAGTTATATTCTTGTTGAATTGGTAGAAGAAGCGTCTGTCATGCGCGTTGTCACCTATAAATGAGCTTATGGAATTTTTAGCTCAAGTACCTGGAATGTTTATTACATATCATATTCATATGGTTCAACTTGCGACTTTCTTGGTGGCTAGCTATTGTGTAGTCTACCCTTTTTTCCTCCCCATCTCCTACTATAAGTAATAAGTCTGTAATATAGCTGCTAGTACAATGGAAAACAAGCGGTGTTTGTCTAAAATAATAGTGCCGAGCTCATGTTGAAATTCGATTCGTCCAGGCAATGACCATAATGATGACACTCGATTTATATGCATGATTTGGATTTTTGGGGAACATTAAAACTTGACTTTTGGAATTTTCTCATATTTTACTGTTGAGAAAAGTTATCCTTGGAGTTCTCTTTGCTATGTCGATTGGACGTTGTACCCATGAGAGACATGTAACTCTATTTTTGTCGAATAAAATCTTTCATGGTTCTCGCCTTAGATTTGCGATATTTTCTTCTCCGTGCTCTAGTGTTGAAGCTGTATAGACAAAGCACTGAGGATTGCCAGAAGAGGCCCGTGCCATGCTAGAGGTAGCTTCTGATTAGAGGAATCTTTCCGTAAATTAATCTGTTCGGAAAACACGAAACGTAGGTATGAATTCCAACAACTATAACGGAAATCACAGAGTATATATGATCTGGTCAATCGGTACTTGTCCTTGCCTTCTGGTCATTCCTATTTGTTTGCTAACTTGTTTGGATGTCTTAATCTTGCTTGGTGAATTCTATACTCTTCTTGGTCAACATTTATCGAGTTTTTGTCTTTGATGATTGTATAGTCAAAATCTCAAGAGTCATCTAAATTTTTTAGTTCTAACTGCATTTGCCCAAGCCTAATGGAGATGGAGATCGCCTTAATTACTGATGGAAACAGCTGATCTGATGCACATGGAGAACAACCGGAATTGTGGCGACAAGCAGAGGGTTTGTTTCTTGATAAACGATAAGCGAGGGAAGGGAAAGTTGAAAGGTTTGGATGAGATGCTTGAGTACTTAGAATTAAAGAGGAATCTCTCGTGTCTCAAAGAATATAGAAATCGTTTTGAATGGTCAATGATAATGTACCAATTTATAAAACCTTGGGGGCACAGAAGGATTTGTCTGGTCATTAACTTCAGGGCTCCGGAATTAGTCGAGGTGTGCGCATGCTGGCCCGAACGTCTGTTATCCAAAAATTGATAATGTACCAATTGTGTTCTCAGCATATGCAAATTCCCCAGATAGATTATGACAAATTTTTTATATGTTCATCCATAATGCTTCTCATTTAACAAATATGTTTCAAAGTTAGGCTACTTAGCATATTTATCTTGCCATTTTCTCTCAAAAATGGCATTGAGAATCGCTCTGCCATTTTTGCCACATTATTAAACCTGACAACCAATTCCAAATGGCATTGCACTATCGCACCATTGATAGAAGTTAGTTGAAAAAGGGATACTAAGCAAATTTTGAAAAAACAATGGCATTGGAAATGACGTAATTGAAAAAACAAATTGGCATTGGAAATGACATTGCACCCACAACGTCATTTTTTGGCAAATGTCATTACTCATTGCCAAAAATGGCAATGGCTCGAGACATTTTGGCTTAACCATTGGACTTGCTCTTAGTGAGGAAATGTCCATGGGAAACATAAATCCTTGAATCTTATTCCACAATTTTCACATCATTTCAATGTTGATCCATAAAAAAAGCTCCAGTCTTGACTACAAGTGAAGAGAAAGCGAGCCTAACAAAAAAACAACACAGTAACACAACTCAACAGACCTTTTTCCCAAGTTTTGGAGGGGAAACCATAATGTAGTTGAAAGGCGAAAGAACTAAACGAATGAGAAACTGAGATGCTAAAAACTAAGAAAACAGCTTGATCTGTATGAAACACGAGTAGCATAGCGCATATTATGGGGGTGCTAGAAGCCTGAACAGAGAAACCGAACGAGAGCGACTGACTGCATGCACATCCACTGTCACACAAAGTAAAGAAATGGAACTGGACCAGAACGCGACAACTTGGAAACTATCTCAGCCACCATAGCTGTGTTCACCACATTTTAGCAAGATGGTCATTACTAATCGACTGGGCTAAATAATGACATGTGGCAATGGTTAATGAGCCAATTTAATTACAGCTTGTATCAAATGGACAGAATGTGCATCATAGTCAGGGACGCGTGGCAATTGGACAAAGGACAAGTGAAACACATCTAGATCGTGGAAAGAGGCAGTTGAAGACGAAGCACATGACGGGATTTTCTGTCAAAATAACTGCCTCATGTAGATCATGGAGCAAGATGAGGAAGTAAGGAAGTAACCGCTCAATTCAAATCAAAGGAGGGAATTCCATCTGGTTTGAATTTCAAGTCGAAGACGGCCTATAAATACAAGAACAGAAGACATTTCGAACCCCACTCAATTGCCTAAAAGGCTTCTACTTTTTATCTGTATTTTACTTTTCTCGTTTTAGAAGTAGATTGTAACGTAACCGTTTATTCGATTATGTTCTCACCGTCGACTGACTTCTACTTCGAAGAATAATAAAATCCATTTTTGTTGTTCTTCTTTCATCTCCATTCACTTCATTAAATTTACTTCCAGAGAAATCTTAAAATACGGCAAGGAACCAAACTCTAACACCACAAACACCCACATTCCAACACACACAACAATTCTCAGTCGATCATCAACTATAAGTGAAAAATAGACAAACAATAGCCCAGGTGGTTGCCATTCTAGCAGCAGCTGCTTCACCAATGAAATGAGACCGTTCAAGGGCTCCGGCTCACAATAGATCATGACCACTGTTCCGAGCAACTATCTCAGCTTCGATTTTATTGATGTCGAAAGAAGCATAGAGACTTGATTGAACTGTGCTTGGCAAGGGGGAATAAAAGTAGCACCCTTGTTTCCATGCTCAGAGAGTTCATGCTCCCGCTCCCACTAGTTTCCACTACCATTGTTCAAAAGCTATTTGTTCTACGATACAAATTACAATCATGTTTTAATTCAGAATTCGCAATTGTAAATTCTGAATTGAAAGTCAAAAGAATGGATCAAGCTGATTTACATGGATACTAAGGTGAATCTAAAAAATTTATATGTACAAATTCGGTGAAAATGAGTGGAGGCTTACATATACCTCACTCGGTTCGCCACATGTAACCCATTTAGTTCAGTGGAAAGCCGGAAACGCACGCTAAATTGTGGATGGATCGAGCCCTTCGGGTTTAGACGGCAACGGTTGGGTAACGTGGCGGAGATGGGCGGTAGCGGTAGCGGCAACGGGATTACAGGAAGAGGAAGGTGATTTACGAGGAGGATGGCCAAGGATTCGATCGGTTACCTGAGATCCCATAATAATACAGGGTGTGACCCGGTGTTGTCAGATCTATTTTCTTAAAAATAAATTCACAGACATGACCTCCGATCATGAAGTAACCGGAGTCCGATCAATATGATTTTTGATGCAAATTATCTTCTCGACAAGCTTTATCACTTGAACAGCTCCGATCGTACAAATAAATAGGAATGAGTTCACAATTTACCGATTAAACTTTGCAGTCCGGAGCATTAATGGTCCGACGCCGTTTAGAAACACATAGCTCCGCTCCAGTGCGGCCAAGTCTATTCTCCGGAAAAAAAATTCACATCAATCATCTCTGATTATGAACAAATCGGCATTCGATTGATATGATTTTTGATATGGTTTATCTTCTTGATAGATTCTACATGTTGATTAGTTTCGATCGTAAAAATAAACTAGAATCAGCTCACAATTTACCAATTACGTCGTTCTAAAGACTTCTCAGGTTGAAGATGAGAAGTCACAATGAAACCTGGCGACGTCGTTTTCGGGTACCTCGCGTCTCTTAAGCGCGAGTTTTTAATGTGTACTTAACCCGAAAACCACCACTCGTCGTCCCCATTTGCCCCGAGATTTATCGAACAACGCAACTGCTCCGGCGACGATGGGCGGCCACCGATGGGAATAGGTACGCTTCATTTAACGTAACTCATCTTAGTTGTGGAGGTTTGGTAGTGAAAATGAAGCGCTTTGCGTTAAAGTGATCTGAACAAGAAAATTGCTGCTTCCTCAGTTACCTCAGAATGGTTGAGCTTCAGTTGCCTTGGAAGATATATGCTCCATAAGTTATCAAAATTAAGATCCCAAGGCAGCAGTTTGGTCTGATTCGCAGTGAACTGGTTTGCTCCCGCCGAAAGCTTCTAGAGAGAGAGAGAGAGAAGAACCGCGTTCCTTCACATCTCTCCAAGGTATGGCATAAACTCGTGCAACTAATTTAGCTCTACACCTACAGTTTCTTTCAAAGGAAATCTCTTTAGCCTAGAGCGTTAGATTGGAGATTTTGTGACATATTCGATATTGAAGTTCAATTAAGCTAGCCTGAGAATCACCGAACATGGATTTGGTTCGTCTAGTGTTTCGCTATTTGGGTTGTTTTGTTTGTGTGTTTTGGGTAATTCTGTTTGGTTTATTTTGCTATGAACATTGAACAACGTGGTTATGAGTTGATTTGGTTGCTGAGTTTACGAAAGTTGTCTACTTGAGCAAGCTTGCATTTTTCCTGGGTACTTTCAATAATGGGATGACTCGACAGAGCTCAACGGATTCATGTAGCCATTTCCAAGTGATTGGGACTTGAGGTGATTTGGTTTGGTTTATATTACTCGTAAGAACTAAGAACAACCTGTAAGGCGATACTTCATATAATGAAGTTTTTGTTTGTGGGGAGTGGGGAAGAGTTTGATCCAGTATGATGTTGTTCTCCACCTGAGTAAACGTAATTTAGGTATTCTTGTCTCGTGAACATCAGATTTGACAAGTCATATTTTGGGGGTACTTGTTGGCTGTAATTAGGATCTTTTCAGCCTTTTTTTCATTTTCAGAAACGAAGTTTTCAGCCTGCAATTGTGGCTTCTCGATTGGAACCCCACTAAGTAAATTGAGGGGAAAGATATTAATATAGGATACTTGCCTCTTAGTTTTGGAGAAGAATGACTTGTGTCATTTTGCTGAATAATTGGGAGACAGTTAAGCAATTCTGGTTGTTCATCTTTTACAGCAAGATGAAAGGCTTTCAGACCACCTTCATATGTGAAGAGATATGTTTTGTGGACTCCTCTTCTTGTCTGAAGTACCCGTGTCCGACACTCGTCCCTTGGGTAAGGGTACAGGATTCTTATCTGGCATTTACAGTCATGTACTCACCTCAAAAATTAAGTAATCTATGCTTACAATACATGTGCACATAGAACTCTATAACTATGCTTGAATTGCTCTATGACACCTTATAGCGTCATTCTATACTTCAAATCAAAGAAGTAAATTGATAACCACGTGTTTGTTGCCATGTCCATACGTCCTAGGAGCCAGGACTTAGAGACTTAGATGAGTGCAACACTTGGACGCTTACCTAGATTCCATGTAACATTAGGGGGAGAGTTTTTGCTAGTGCAAGGACTTGGTGCCCATCACCTAAGCTTGTAGGATTCCCTTCCCCTTGTGACTCAGTTGGCCTTACATTTTCAGCTTTCCACAAGACAGCTTCGTTTGTACCTCCATGTTCCATATTTGTGAACTGGTGAGTCAGTTTCGGAGTGAACTGGTTTGCTCCCGCCGACAACGTCTAGAGAGAGAGAGAGAGAGGACACTGTCACCGTTCAACACTGCTGGTGGCGGCGCAGATAGAAAGAAGAACCTCATTCCTTCACATTTCCCACAAGGTAAGGCCGATTATTGCGGACCTAATTTAGCTTTAGAAAGTTCTTTTTCTAGCTGATTGGAGATTTTCAAACAAATACAAGAGTGGAAATTGAATTTAGACTAGGTTGAGAATCCCCAAAAATAGATTTTGTGCTTCTAGTGTTTCTCTTTTTGTACGTCCATTTTGATTTGATATGTACAACGTGATAATGGGTTGACTTGGTAGCTGAGAGCCCACGAAGAAAATGTGTAGTTTGCGAAATTATTCTACTCGAGAAAGCTTGCATTTTTTGTTGGTATGTAACAACACGATGCCTCAACAGAGCTCAGTGGAGAGAACGGATTTATTTAGCCATGGCCGTGCTTATGGGAATGGGACTTGAGGCCGTTTGGTTTGGGTCACTTGTAAGAACTAAGAACCACCTTTAAGGCGCTATTTCATATAATCAAGTTTGGGTTCATGTGGCGAAGGGAAGACTTTGATTCAATATGTATGTTTTCCATCTAGGTAAACCTAATTTATGATTTCTGTAGAGCATGAGATTTTGTTATCCATATTTGTGGGGTACTTCTTGTCTGTAATTAGGATCTTTTCAGCTTTGTTTTACCAAGAAGAAGTTTTCAGCCAAAAAATTGTGACTCCAAGATTGGAACCACGTGAGCTACATTGGGAAATTGAGGGGAGAGATGGGACAATGGTTTGGGTTTTAAAAGAGATTTTTGGGGCAATGAGTGGAGAGAGATAGAAAAAGAAAATTTATTGGGGACTGTGCACTGAAGAGAGGTTGGGTTTTGAGACCTAAAACGAACACATTTAGGGGGGCATTCCAATTTCTTAAAAACAGAACTTGTAGAAAAGGAAGATAATTTCAAGCTAAAAAATCATATGTTTACGCAATGCAAATAATTTTTCTACCAATATGGATCTTGTTTAATAGATCTCATTGAGATCTTTTAAACGGTGCAAAAAAAATTGAAATATTATTTTTCATTTTTGTTATATTTGAGTTTGAAATTACCTTCTTTTTTTAAAAAGAAGGTTTAGAAAGAAAGCGGAATGGGGCCTTAGTGCTCCAAATTTGCCTTGGAGAAGAAGACTTGTTGGTCAGCTTTTACAGCAAAGTGATAGGCTGATAAACCCCCTTCATAGGGGGAGATAGATGTTACGTGGACTCCTCTACTCGTCTGAAGTACCCATGTCTAGCACTCAATAGTTGGGCAAAGGTTATGGAATTCATGTTGGATATTTATATACACTCACCCCCAAAAAATTAGCAATCCAAGTTTACAATGTATATATGTATAGAACTCTATCATTATGCTTGAATTGCTCTATCACACCTTACAGCATGATTCTATACAATAAATAAAAGAAGTAAATTGGTAATTACATATATGTTGCCATATCCATATCTCCTGAGAGGCTGGGACTTGAGACCTAAGATGAATCCGACACTTGAATGCTTACCATGATTCCATGTTACATTATGGGGGAGAGTTTTGGCTGGCGCAGGGACCTGTTGTTCAGCACCTAAACTTAAAGGATCCCCTTCCTTCCCCTTACCACTGAGTTGAACTTACACATTCAGCTTCATTTGTACGTCCATGTTCCATCTCTGTCTCCCTTCCTCCATAGACATTTCTTTTGTGTTTTTCTCCTCCTTTCTTTTCAAGTGATATTCTTATTGACTCAGTTTATGCTTTTGTTTCTATATCCCTGGGCCTCCTCATATATCTTTGAAAAGCCATTTACACGTATTGATTGGTAGAAGAAGCAACTATGAAAATTTTTAGTACAAATACTGGGCATGTTCATACAGCTCAAATTGCAAGTTTCTAGTTGGGTAGTTCTTGTGTAGTCTTCCCTTTTTTCTCTCCATCTCCTTCTATAAGTCCCTAATATAGAACCTATTAACTATGGAAGACAGGCAGTGTATGCCTAAAATAAGTGTGCCAAGCTGTTAAAACTGGATTTGTCAATGCAATAACCATAACAATGACACTTGCTGTGACAGAAACTCACATGTAACTGTACTATTGTTGAAGGAAATCTTTCATGGTTCTCGCCTTAGATTTGCGGGATTTTCTTCTCCGTGCTCAAGTGCTGAAGCTGTATAGACAAGCACTGAGGATTGCCAGAAGAGCCCCGGGCCATGCTAGAGGTAGCTTCTGATTTAAATGAATCTTTTCTTTATGATCTGTTTTGTAAAATAGACAAGTAGATAGGAATTCCTAGAACTATAATGGAAATCACAGTATGATCCTGGTACTTGTTCTTGCCTCCTGGTCATTCCTATTTCTTTGCTAACTTGTTTGGATGTTAATCTTTTGTTTGCTAACTTGTTTGGATGTTTTAATCTTCCTTGGTCAATTTGTTCACTCTTCTTGGTCAACATTTAACAAGGTTTTGTTTTTGATGATTGGTATATTCGAATCTGAAGAGTTGTTCCAAGTTGCATGTGCCCAAGCTTGCAGAACTTTATGGTCATGTGTTAGTGTTAGTGGCTAACATCTTTTGCTCACTTCTAATGGAGATTGCCTTATATTGTGATGGATACAGCTGATCTGATGCACATGATTAGACAAGAGATGGAGAACAACCGGAATTGCAGCGACAAGCAGGGGATTCGTTTCTTGGTAAGCGAGGGAAAGGGAAAATTGAAAGGTTTGGATGAGATGCTCGATATGCAGGGTCATTGATTGTGTAGTTGTTTGTTTACTTGGAATTTATAGGGAACTTTCTTGTGTCTGAAAGAAAGTGTAAGATTTTTTTGAATGGTAATGATAATATATCAAACTTGTTTCCAATACGTATAGGGAAATTTCCCCTTGTCTGAAAGATTGTAACCGATTTTTTTCAACCTTCATTCAGAATGCTCATTTAACAAATATGTTTCCAAGTTAGCTTACATAAGTTGTACATAACACTCAGGTTATGTAGGACTATTGGTCAAAATCACATTTTTAATTCCGAAATTCTCACCCTTATCCATTGAAGCATGTTGATTTTGGAGACTCTACGCTCTAAGGGTGTACAAGAAAGTGCTATTATCCGCTATTCCTCTTTGTTTTGCTCATTGCCATAATGTCACTTTGCTTAGATCAAGTCCAGTGGCCTGAAAAAGGCTTGCCTGATGCCAGAAAAATGGCAAAATTTTGCAAAAAATGGTGCCCGATGGTGTGAATTTTGCTGTCATTTTTTGCTTTGGCACCATGTTCTCTCAAAAATGGCAGTTAGAATTGCTTTGCCATTTGTGTGCCACATCATCAAACCCGACAACCAATTCCAAATGGCATTGCACTATCACACCATTGATGGTAGTTAGTTGTAAAAGGGATACTATGCAAATTTTGAAAAAATAATGGCATTGGAAATGACATTGCACCCACAACGTCATTTTTTGGCAAATGTCATTATTAATTGCCAAAAATGGCAATGGCTCTAGACATTTTGGCTTAACCATTGGACTTACTCTTACAGCCCCTTTGGATGAAGTGATTTCGAGAGAAAAGAAAAGAAAGAATTTTGGTTTCTAGCCAAATCACTCATTTGGATCGACTATTTCGGTGAGAAAAGGAGAGAAAAGTACAAACATGAATTGTCTTGATTGGCTTGTCCCCTTTCTCACCCAATCTCGCCAAAAATGGTAAGATTGTGAGAAAGGGCTCCCCTTTTTTATCTCATCCTTTCTCACCATCCAAAGGAGCTGTTAGTGAGGAAATGCCCATGCGAAACATAAATCCTTGAATCTTATTCTACAAGTTTCGCATCATTTCAATACTGATCCATAAAAAAAAGCTCCAGTCTTTACTACAAATGAAGAGCAAGCGAAACAAAGAAATATTACAGAAACACAACTCAACGGACCTTTTCCCAAATTTTGGAGGGGAAACCATAGTGTAGTTGAAAGGCGAAAGAACTAAACGATGAGAAACTAAGATGCTAAAAACTAAGAAAACAGCTTGATCTGTATGAAACATAAGTAGCATGGCGCATATTATGGGGGTGCTCGAAGCTTGAACAGATAAACCGAACGAGGGCGACTGATTGCGTGCACATCCACTGTCACACAGAGTAAAGAAATGGAACTGGACCAGAAGCGACAGCTTGGAAACCCCCCTCAAGAGTGACAGTTTCCCAGCATGCCTCCATAGCCCAGGTGGTTGCCATTCTAGCAGCAGCTGCTTCACCAATGAAATGAGACCGTTCAAGGGCTCCGGCTCACAGTAAATCATGACCTCTGTTCCGAGCAACTATCTCAGCCTGGATTTTCTTGATGTCGAAAGAAGCATAGATACTTGATTGAACTGTGCTTGGCAAGGGGGAATAAAAGGAGCACCCTTTTCGAGCTCCATCAACCCATAATTCCTTAGAGAGTTCATGCTATTTGTTTTACTTTTGATTCGGAATTCACAATTGTAAATTCTGAATCAAAAGTCAAAAGAATGGATCAGGCTCATTTACATGGGACCTAAGATGAATCTAAAAAATTTATATGTACAAATTCGGCGAAAATGAGTGGAGGCTCACTTGCCCCTCACTCGGTCCACCACTTGTAGCCCATTTAGTTTAGCGGAAAGCCGAAAATGCACGCTAAATTGTGGATGGATCGAGTCCTCCGGGTTTGGACAGCAACGGTTGGGTAACGTGGCGGGGATGGGCAGTAGCGGTAGCGGCAACGGCAGCGGGATTACAGGAAGACGAAGGTGATTTACGAGGAGTATGGCCAAGGATTCATCGGTTTACCTGATAATAATACTAGGTGTGATCCGGTGTTATCATATCTATTTTCTTAAAAATAAATTCACCGCAATGACCTCTGATTATGAATAAATTTGTATGTGATCAATATGATTTTTGACAAGATTTATCATCTCGACAAGCTTTATAAGTTGAACAGCTTCGATCGTACAAATAACCCAGAATGAGTTCACAATTTACCGATTAAACTTTGCAGTCCGGAGCATTAATGGTCCGATGTGGTTTAGAAACACATTGCTCCGCTCCAGTGCGGCTAAGTCTATTTTCCGTAAAAAATAGTCACATCAATCATCTCCGATTATAAACTAATCGACATTTGATTGATATGATTTTTGATATGGTTTGTTGTCTTGATAGGTTCTACATGTTGAATAGTTTCGATTGTAAAAATAAATTGGAATGAGCTCACAATTTACCAATTACGTCGTTCTAAAGACTTCTCAGGTTGAAGATGAGAAGTCACAATGAACCCTGGCGACGTCGTTTTCCGGTACCTCGCGTCTCTTAAGCGCGAGTTTGTAATGGGTACTAAAAGCCGGACACCAGTCGTCTTCGTCCCCATTTGCCCCGAGATTTATCCAACAACTCTACTGCTCCGGCGACGGTGGGCGGCCGCCGATGGGAACAGGTACGCTTCATTTAACGTAACTCATCTTAGTTGTGGAGGTTTGGTAATGAACATGAAGCACTTTGCGTTATCTGAACGAGAGAATTGCCTGTTCCCTCAGTTACCTCAGAATGGTTGAGCTTCAGCCGCGTAGGAAGATATATGACTCCATAAGAAATCAAAATTCAGAATTGGCACCGTCAGTTTTGAACTGTTTATTGGTAAAGGTTAAGAGCAAGTCTGTGTTCTGCCCTAAGTCACATAATGCGCGGGCCAGTTCGGGAGTGCGGGCGTGAAAGCGTCCCCCAAAATCCTCCCAAACAACTAAAATTCGTGAGTGCAAGGAGTGAGAGCGCGAGCGTAGAGCAAGGAAAGGTGGTTGCGAAGGGGAAGGAAAGGTGGCATCGGGAATGAAAAACCCCTCTTCACCTTTGTCAAAATTGGCGATTTTCAAACTGTTAGAAAGGTGGTTGCGGAGGGGAAGGAGGGTGGTTAAACCAAAATGGCATTGCAAAGGTGGGGCAACGCTGTCATTTTTTGACAAGATGACTCTGTAGCTATCCAAAAAATGGCTTCGGCAATGCCATTTTGGCACCAACGGGTAGACTTGCTCTAAGTCGGTTTTCTAACATGATTTAGGGAAGATGAATGACTGGGTGAAAGTCCAATCGAATTATTGTTGCATTAACTTCATCTGATTTCTGTACGGGAAAATTTTCGGTGGGTGAATTTCATGATCATCAACATAAGCAAATGAAGAAGTGGAATTCTGAAGAGCTCTATTTGCATGGGAAGAAGAACAATTGGAAGTGCTAAGGGAGAAGTGATGGGTCTCTACATTATGTCTTTATAAGCTTTCCTCCTCCAATAAATGTGCTTTCCAAACGCAAGGATACATGACTTGGGCCATCTGACATTTGTTGCAGTTTTAGTATTGTTACTAATTTTGTTTACTTAAGAATGTATTTGACAGCTGAGACAGTTATATTAAATTGCTTATTGCCAATAATTTGACGTGAGGTGGGGGAGACGAGAGATCTCCAACGAGAGAGTGAGGAGTTCATTGCTGGGAAAGTGAGAAGAACATGAACATAGGAGTACATGTGTAGGTTGTCTAAATTTATGCTGATGAGTAGTTGGTATAATGATCTAGGTTTCCAACCTGTGAAATGTCTTTTCAGCCCTGAAGTTACCCTTTCTACGTTGTTCATTTACATGGTAGTGTCCTATTAGATGTCATAAGCTGAAAATAGACTATTCACACTGTAGCGGGCCGAGCTCAACTATGACTCAACCGGGGGCCACCTTTGCTCCACTGCCACCGCCAGCTGCCGCACGTGGTAACAAACCCACTCCACCAGGGCTCAGCCTTGGCCGAGGCAGGCTGATCGTCGGTTCTACCTTTACCTAGCGTCCGGCGACGAAGAAGATTGTGTCGTGCTCGGCCACCATTTGGGGGCGGCCCCGTAGACGATGTTTGCCTAGCCCGAATTCCCTTCGGGCTTGGCTACCCTTCAAGCTTGGCAACCGCCATAGTCTTCCGGGCTCGGCCTGAGCCAAGGCATACCAGTCGTCGGCTTTGCTTATGCCTCGCGTCCGACGACGGAGAAGATTGTGTCGTGCTCGGCCACCATTTGTCGGCGGCCCCGTAGACGATGTTTGCCTAGCCCGAATTCCCTTCGGGCTCGGCAACCCTTCAAGCTCGACAACTGCCATGGTCTTCCGGGCTCGGCCTGAGCCAAGGCATACCAGTCGTCGGCTTTGCTTATGCCTCGCGTCCGACGACGGAGAAGATTGTGTCGTGCTCGGCCACCATTTGTCGGTGGCCCCGTAGGCGATGTTTGCCTAGCCCGAATTCCCTTCGGGCTCGGCTACCCTTCAAGCTCGGCAACCGCCATGGTCTTCCGAGCTCGGCCTGAGCCAAGGCATACCAGTCGTCGGCTTTGCCTATGCCTCGTGTCCGGCGACGGAGAAGATTGTGTCGTGCTCGGCCACCATTTGGGGGCGGCCCCGTAGACGATGTTTGCCTAGCCTGAATTTCCTTCGGGCTCGGCTACCTTTCAAGCTCGGCAACCGCCATGGTCTTCCGGGCTCGGCCTGAGCCAAGGCATACCAGTCGTCGGCTTTGCCTATGCCTCGTGTACGGCGACGGAAAGATTACGTCATGTTCGGCCACCTGTCGGTTGGCGATTCCGCAGACAACTTCTGCCCGGGCCGCGCGCCCTCGGCCTCGGCCACCCGTCGGTTGGCGATTCCGCAGACAACTCCCGCCCGGGCAGCGCGCCCTCGGCCTCGGCCACCCGTCGGTTGGCGATTCTGCAGACAACTCCCGCCCGGGCCACGCGCCCTCGGCCTCGGCCACCCGTCGGTTGGCGATTCCGTAGGCAACTCCCGCCCGGACCGCGCGCCCTCGGCCTCGGCCACCCTCATGCTTGGCATTCTCCATTACCTGATATGCTCGGCCATTCGCGCGGCCACCCGTGAGGTCACGCGCCCACCCACGTGCGAAGACGGTTACGCCTGATAATCATGAGCGCACATGGGTCATGCCAGCTCACCCCCCAAAAGCGGTTACCAGATCTGGACGGTGACGTCACGATGATGCCGCTTAGCCCGTGCAAGGCATGTGCTCGTGCTTGGAGAGCAAGTCAAGGGGACTCTATAAATACCAAAGGATAACGCCTCTGGGAAGGTACGCAACCATAAACGCACTCATACGCGAATACTCACCCAATACCCTAGTCTCTTCCCTCTCTCTCTGCACATACTCATCCTCTCGCCGGAGGGCCTTGCCGGGCAACCCCCGGCCAGGTCTTAGTCGTGCGTTCATTGTGCAGGTTAGGCGGAGAAGGCTAGGCAATCACCGGACCAGCGGAGGAAGGAAGCGGATCGAGGATCACGGGCCACACACACACTATGGCGACAAATCTAGGTCGCATAATCCTTTGGTACGACTCTTCACAGTAGTCTCCTATTAGATGTCATAAGCTGAAAATAGACTGTGTATGTAGTTTCATAATGCACCTTATTTGCAATTTATATAGGCCCGTACAGAAGTATGTGTGCTTGTACATTTACGTTGAGACATATACCAATAACATCTAGTATGGGTTATTCCATTGGTAAGTGACGGTTAACCTTCTTGTACTCGAAGAGGCAGGTTTTAATATCAGTCCCATGTTGTCTTTCCTATCACCCAAAGTTCTATGTTTAAACTTAAAGACTTTCTCTGCTGTACTTGCTGCGAGGACTGATAATATCCAGGCGGTTTTCATGTTGGTGGTGGGATCAATCCAGACAATGCCTTGAGTTACATTGAGGTAGGAGCCAGCCATGTCATTATCACATCAGTATGTTTTCAGTTTTTGCTTTTTCCAAGGTTCATCAAAACTCAGAAGTAGCTCAGCAATATTTACGTTGGTCTGTGCTTCAGCCTGTGACTTTGTTATGTGATGTATTATAAGAATAATCACAAATTGGATTGTCATCCTTGTTCCCCTTTCTATCCTCAATCCACATTCACCCTCACCCCCCATATTTTTGGATTTTTGTGAACTTTCACATAAATTGAGCGATGTGATTTGATTCCTTACAACTCAGACTACTTCTAGATTCTCAATTAAGATGTTGCTTGTTCCTGCACGGTGTGCTAATCCCTAAAGTCTTTTGACATTGGATGCCATAAAAATTTTCCACTAGGGAGTTGGTGAGGTCCTTTAGTAAGTCTAGCAGTTATGAAACCAACTATTATTTTTATTTGTTATTTTGTGATAACCAGTTATACTGATACTGAGGACTGAGGAGTCTTCTAGATTTGTTTGAAGGTTATATTTAACTAATGTGGGACAAGCTCCAGTAGAGTGCTTCATTTCAGATAGAGCTTTTAACCAAGTTTCCTTCCAAATTAGATGAAGACATAGAGTTCGGATACCGGGTCAAGAGCGGGCCACCCAAGTCTGAGCCTTCATATAAAGCCCTAACTAATGCTTTGTCCTCTGCAGTCTTCTTTACCACATTGCAATCACAACGAGCAGTTCATGAATTGTTGACCTAGAATGAGAATTCACAGCCTACGAGCCACCACAACCTGATCAGGCCGCAGTTCGTTTTTTGCAATCTACAACGGCAATAACAACAGCAACAATCATCAAAAGCATATGGGGACTGTACCTTCATCTATCTCCAGTATGCCCGTGTCCATTTCGTTTGCTTCATTGGTACATCTAAATGTATATGTTTATATCTTGTTGAAGCCTTTTAATTTATGCTTCGTGCAGGGCCTCGCCGTGGACTGTGCTTCCAATGTGGAGTTCGGTTCCACCCTTTCATTGACATACACAAGGTTGGACTTCTTCACAAGTACCGATTTGTGTTTTCATATCTCTGTGTTTGAGATATTGAAATGTGAACTTGTTTAAGTAGGGTGAAAAGAGTTAGCCAAAGGTAATTATCCTAGCAAGACTTACTAACTTCTATGTTTGTTGGAACATTTCTTAAAGATTTGCTATCTATTAATTAAAGATTTGCTATCTATTCATTTAATAATTAGTTTATTAGACGTAAGCTTGGTATATTATTTTCCAGAGACATAGGATGTTAAATAACAACGTTGGAAATTTCTCTTGATGACCTTTTGATTTCACCAGCTGAATGTTGGCCATGCACAATCACTTGCTGGATCTTAGGTTTTTGATAAGGTTGCAGGTCAAGGCTGCAACACATCTCAATATCAATTGGCTTTTCCACGTAGTTGTGTCCTTGTGGAGGAATCTGTGTGGAGGAATCAGTAAATTGTCATGTAATGGCTTTAGATAATGGCTGCAACTGATTTTAGAAGCATGAAACTTGCAACAAATCTCAAGGTTTTAAAATGGATTTTTGATGGTTACCGCTCGACCCCCACGTGGTGGTGGAGTGGCATTTGATGGAGCACAATGTGTTTAATCTAAGCTTGACACTCTAAATAAACCAGCTCTATGTTGTCTAAAGTCCCCATGTTCGACACTCAACACTTGGGGTAAGGGTATGGGATCCATTTCGGACAAATATAGTTGTATACTCACCCCAACAAATTGAGTAATCCATGTTTACAATATAGGCGTGCCTAGAACTCTATAAGTATGCTTGAATTGCTCTGCGACACGTTATTGCATCATTTTGCAGTAGAAATAACAAAAGTAAGTTGATAATTACATATATGTTGACATGTCCATACGTGTCCTTGTATTTGTGATATACAAGAATCCAGACCTGGACGCATATCTGCTACCTAGACTTCATGTAATGTAGGCGAGAGTTTTTGATGGAGCAGGGACTAGTTGCCCATCACTTAAGCTTAAGTGATTCCATTCCCCTTGCCACTCAATTGACCTTACGAATTCAGCTTTCCACTACTCAGTTTGTTTTATATATCTGTATTCCATCTCTGCCTCCCTCCCTCCATCGACAGATTTTTTTTTTTTTTTCTTTTCTCCTTCTTTCTTTTTCAAGTTATATTCTTGTTGAATTGGTAGAAGAAGCGACTGTCATGTGCGTTGTCACCTATAAATGAGCTTATGAAATTTTTAGCTCAAGTACCTGAAATGTTTATTACATATCATATTCATATGGTTCAACTTGCGACTTTCTTGGTGGCTAGCTATTGTGTAGTCTCCCTTTTCTCCTCCCCATCTCCTACTATAAGTAATAAGTCTGTAATATAGCTGCTAGTACAATGGAAAACAAGCGGTGTTTGTCTAAAATAATAGCGCTGAGCTCATGTTGAAATTGGATTCGTCCAGGCAATGACTGTAATGATGACACTCGATTTATATGCATGATTTGGATTTTTGGGGAACATTTAAACTTGACTTTTGGAATTTTCTTGTAAAAGTTGAGAAAAGTTATCCTTGGAGTTCTCTTTGCTATGTCGATTGGACGTTGTACTTGTACCCATGAGAGAAACTAACATTTAACTCTATTTTTGTCAAATAGAATCTTTCATGGTTCTCGCCTTAGATTTGCGGGATTTTCTTCTCCGTGCTCTAGTGTTGAAGCTGTATAGACAAGCACTAAGGATTGCCAGAAGAGGCCTGTGCCATGCTAGAGGTAGCTTCTGATTAGAAGAATCTTTTCATAAATTAATCTGCTTGGTAAACATGAAAAGTAGGTATGAATTCCAACAACTATACCGGAAATCACAGAGTATATATGATCTGGTCAATCGGTACTTTTCCTTGCCTTCTGGTCATTCCTATTTGTTTGCTATATCTTGTTTGGATGTCTTAATCTTCCTTGGTGAATTCTTTACTCTTCTTGGTCAACATTTAATGAGTTTGATTGTATAGTCAAAATCTCAAGAGCCATCTAAATTGTTTAGTTCTAATTGCATTTGCCCAAGCCTAATGGAGATGGAGATCGCCTTAATTCCTGATGGAAACAGCTGATCTGATGCACATGGAGAACAACCGGAATTGTAGCGACAAGCAGAGGATTCGTTTCTTGATAACTGATAAGCGAGGGAAGGGAAAGTTGAAAGGCTTGGTTGAGATGCTTGAGAATAGATATGCAAGGTCATTGACTGTGTAGTCGGTTGTGTACTTCATTGAAGAGGACTTTCTCGTGTCTCAAAGACTATAAAAATTGTTTTGATGGTCAATGATAATGTACCAATTTATAAAATCTTGGGCCACAGAAGGATTTGTCCAGTCATTAACTTCAGGGCCCCGAAGTTAGTCGAGGTGCGCGCAAGCTGGCTCGAACATCTGTTATCAAAAAATTGATAATGTACCAATCTTGTTCTCAGTAAATGCAAATTCAATGCAAATTCAATGCAAATTCGCCAGACAGATTATACCAAATTTTGTAAATGTTCATCCAAAATGCTTCTCATTTAACAAATATGTTTCATAGTTAGGCTAGTTAGCATATTTTAAGTTGTGCATAACTTTTACCGATTTCATATTTGACCCTTTATGGTAATGAAATTTTCTTTTGCTGGCAAAAAAAAAGCTTCATAACTTTCAAGGAATCATATCCAGAAGAGGTTATATAGGATTATTGCTCAAAACCACATCTTTGAGTTCCAAATTTGTCATCCTTATCCATTGAAGCATGTTGAATTCAGAGACTCTGCACTCTCAGGTTGTGTATAAAAGAAAGACCTATTACAGTAGGAACAAGCTAGTTGGGTGTAAACTAGAATCAAAGAAATAAGCAGTGTAATTATTAGATCATGCGGAAATAACATGGCACTTGCTAGTTGATTGGAATTCAACCATCAAGGAACTGGACCAGAAGTGAGCTTGGAAATTCCCCTCAAGAGTGACAGCTTCCAGAATGCCTCCACAGCCCAGGTGGTTGCCATCCTACCAGTAGCTGCTTCCCAAGGGAATCGTATTGTTAAAAGGCTCCAGCCCACAACAGATCATCATATTTTTCAAGGAACTACAGCAGCCTCGATTTTATTGATGTTGAAAGAAGCATATAGACTCGGTTGAACTGCGCTTGGCAAGGGGAAATAAAAGTAGCACCCCTTTTGAGCTCCTTCGTTGACCCATCATCCCTCAGAGACTTCATGTTCTATTCTTCTACGATACCATGACAATCTCCCATTCGGGCAATATGAACAGAGCCACTATTATTCCAGGATACAATGCTAACATTCACTCTTGACAACAGTAAACATCTGAACTTAATAACTTGATAATTTTTCCAAAACTTGTACATGAATCTCTGAGATATCATCCAAATTCCCAACTTTTAAGCAACCATAACACAGTGCCATGAAAGAACTCAGTATGCTAGCTATGATAGAGTTAAAGATTACAAAACATCATGCTCCTTCTACAATGGACGAGTAACAAACCCCCTATCCACCATTTTCTCTACCAATTCCTCATGCTTCTTTATCTGCCCTGCATTCCTCAGCACTTGCAAGACCATTTCATAAACTGATTGACCCGGTTTCAAACACTTCTCCTCGATCATCTCTTTGAAGTATTTATAAGCATTGTTCCAATGCCCCATCGAACAATACATAGAAATTAGAACCCGATAAGTATTCACGTTAGGCTCAGTTTCACTATCATCCATTTCTCTCTTAAGCTTCAGAACCATGTCAGTTGATTTCGAATCAGCAAACATCCGCATCAGCATATTATACGTCACCGTGTTGGGCTTACATTTCAACTCTTTCATCCTGGCAAACATCCTATGAGCGGCATTCACATCCTTTGACTTCAAAATACACCCAAAGATTGGATTGAAGGTATACACATTAGGAGTACACCCTTTCTTGACCATCGTATTGAGTATCTTAACTGCATCTTCTATATTCCCATCTCTACAATAACTCTCTATGATAAAATTATACGTAATCGTATCAGCTGGACAAGAAAGCCTCTTCATCTGATTATACACTTGCAAGACCTTCTCAGTCCGGCCAGCCTTAACATGCACCCTCATCATATTATTAAAAGTAACCGAATTCGGTTCACACCCAACATCAATCATCTCCGCGAAAACATCATGGGCACGTGTAATCTGACCATTTCTACACAACGCATCAATCACAGAACTATAAGTATACACATTCGGCTTAACCCCAGCCGTCTTCATTTCACGAAACACCCTCTCGGCCTCAGAGATGTTGCCTGCCCTACACCACCCATGAACTAAGCTACTGTAAACAACCACATCAGGTTCAAACTTCTCTTTCAAGTTATCGAAAAACGATTGGGCTTCAGTAGCCCTTCTCTTCTTACAAAGAATGCTAATCACCACAGAAAACGCCATCCGATCAGGCTCACATCCATATTCCTCCATCCTGTTAAACGCGTGGACTGCCTCAGCGGCCAATCCAGCCCTCACGTACCGCCGTATCAGAATACAGAAAGTTTCAATCCCAATTTCGACGCTAAGCGATTTCATCAAATCTATCAAGTGCCAAGCGATGTCGAATTGGCGTACCTTCCCGGCAAGGTCAATCATCTCGTTGTAGGGTTCAGGAGAGGTGGGGAAACCGGTGTTCGCCGTCGCCCAGTTGAAGAAAGCTAGGGCTTGGGGGAAGGGGATGCCGTGGCGGACGGCGCCGCATTTCTCGACAACGTGGCGGACGACGGAGGCGGAGAGGGGTAGGGTTAGGGCTTGGGAGAAGGACAAGGAGAGAGATGGGATGGTGAGGTTAGGGCTAGGGTTAGGGTTTGGGTCGGGGTTTTTGCGGTGGTGGTCTTTGATGAGGGAGTGAAATTGATCGGCGAGTAGAGTTTCTGACGGAGAGAGGAGAGGGGTGGGAGTGGTGGGTGATTCGTCGTCGTTTACGGCGTCGTGTTGGAGGGGTGGTTGTGGAGACGGGGAAGAAGAGAAGTGGGATTTAAAGGTGAGGGTGTGTGTAGGGAGAGGAGAGAGAAAACGAGGAGGAAGGTATAAGTGTAGCTTTGATTTGATGATCGCCATTGCTGTCTTTTCTTCGGAGCTTCACTGGTTTTAGCAGGCGAAGCGGCGACGGCTACGAAATGTTGAAGCTTAGTGAAGGTGTAGAGTACCTCCTCATTGATTTTCCCCAATTCCAATAGTAACCCCTCAGGTACTGAAAAATGGAGAATTCTACCATCAGCCCTTTGATTGATTGATTCCGTTTTTGATTGATCTCAGTTCAATTTGAAAGACTTTTGCACAAAATGATGGCAGGAACATGGCTATTTGAGGATTAACTTTATTTTGTTTCCATAGATTCCAACTCAAGTTGTAGATTTTTGCACAAATAGTAGTAATATGGGTAGTTGGGAAGTAATTTTGTAAAGAAAGGTAAACTGTTTATGCAAATTGATGGTTATTTTGGATACCCAATTGTAAGTTAAATTGGAATATAATTTGCATTTTATTTTTGTATGTGTCTTGCTATTGATGTTGGAAATGTGCGATTTTTGTATGGATTTAAAGCCTTGAATAGTTTAGTATAAGATTTGATGAATTTTATGCATTTTGTGATTAGTTTTGAAAAAATCACTCTTAAGGGCAAAAAGAAGTCAATAAATACAAAAAAAGAAGACGAATAAAAGTAAACCTCGAGGGGTTAGCCTAGTGGGTAAAGTCTAAGACTTAGGGTTTGGTTCTTCCAAAGGTATCAGACTCGAAACCTCACAAGTGCTATTAATTTTTTTGTGGTTAGTTCATACATGACGGTGGAATTAGGCCTTCATGATTAGCTGAACTGCGCGTAAGATAATATTGACACTTGAGTTATAAAAAATTTTAAAAAAAAGCAAAAAGTAGACTTGAATATTAAAAAAAAAAAAAAAGAAGTGGCCGTGGACTTGCTACAACAAAATGTAAAGGTGAACAAATAGGGGCAAAATTGACATTTAGGTAAAATAAAAAGTACATTTGATATTTAGAAAACAAAATGGACTTCTTGCTCCTGTCCAACTCTCTCTTTTTGACATGTGAATTTATATTATAAAATAATACGTATTAATGTCAACCCAATGGGTTGATTATAGAAGAACCGCTGAAAAATTACACTCTCCTGCTCATGTTTTGGTTCTCCGTATAATGATAGCCCCCATCCTTTTGTTCGGAACTTATTAAGGAAAAGAAGGAAAATTAAAAAAAAAATTCCTTTTATTATTTGGTTGGAAGAGAAAGAAAGAATAAAATAAAAATTTTAAGTTTAGTAAAGAGTAAATTTTTCTCTCATTTTTCGCCCATTTTCTTTTCCTTTCCTTTATTTTCTTTTTCTTAGATTCTAACAGAGCCTAGTCTACCTTTAAATTTTGTGATATTGCATTAATTGACCTCCACTCTCCATCGGAGAGTAATTTTGTTCACCCTCATCTTGGGTGGTGAGTTAACTTCACCCTTTCGATGAAATATGCAGTCAGTTTTGATTTGTTAATTAGAACAAAAAAAAATTTATCGACAAAATGAAATCGGTACTGCTTATTTTAGGGGTGATAAACGAGTCTAACGCATCATGAGCTTGGTTTGAAAATTCAACGAGCTTCAAAATATATTCAATCTTAGCTTATATATAAAATGAACCGATCTCAAACAAGTTTTAACCGGGCCGAATGCAAGTCGATATTGAGTATCTTGAATTTCTTATAATTTATAAGCCGCTCGAGCCGACCATAAGCTAGTTGAAGCTTGTTTTAAAAGCTTAACAAGTTTCAAAAATTATAGAAATTTAGAGCCCATTTCAAAACACTTTCTTAAAAAATAAGTACTTATTTTCATATTTTCAAACTCAAAAATAATGTAAAAAATAATAAATTTTTTATCTTTTGTATTGTATAAAAGATCTTGATAAAATCTATCAAATAAGATCCATATTGTTAGAAAAATTATTTGCATAAACACAATTTTTTTTACCTTGAAATTATATTTTAAAAAATAAGTATTTAAACAGCGTTCTGAAAAGGGGCTAGTTTGTTCAAGAAGCAGGTCCATTTGGATAAATTTTTAACCAACGAACACGAACTCGACCTCGACGCGATTGGTGCTTTATCAAAAATCGAAGGGAAGAAAAAAAGTCGAACGCTGCTACTGGTACAGCAGGAGGTGCACAGCAGCCACGCACAAACCCCTTTTGCGCCGGTCTCGGGTCCCGCAAAGATGATCGAAGCCTCTCATTTTGTTTAAAATACTTCGTTTAGTGTCCCTGTAAAAAATCACCTCAATCCGATATCGGAAATGGTGTTTACAAACCATCCAATTTTGCTTCAAAATTTAGCCAAACGAAATATTTTAAACAAAATGAACGGCTCCGATCATCTTTGTGGGACCCGAGACCGGCGCAAAAGGGGTCTGTGCGTGACTGCTGTTCACCCCTTTGCTGTACCAGCAGCTTTTTTGAAAAAAGTCCACGATAGAGATTAGAGACCAGAAGGGAAAAATTAGTTTCCATTCGCTCTTTGACCCCAACCGCCCAAAGCAGCGGAGCGAAAATGCGCCCCGCCGTCGGGACCTGCAGAAACCTCGCAATTTCTCTCCATCACGTCCCCACCAACCCATTCCTCCTCCACGGTCGACTCATCCACCACGGCCCAGACACAATCGACGAGCTGTTAGACCGACACGTCGTCAAGAACGAGAAAACCCGCGACGACGAAGAAGCCGACCTGCTAACTCGGCAGCGACTCACCAGCACGCGGCGCGAGGCGCTGAGCCTCTACCGAGACATTCTCCGGGCCACCCGGTTCTTCGTCTGGGCCGACTCGCGAGGCGTGCTGTGGCGCGACGTGCTTAGGGAGAACGCCAGGAAGGAGTTCGAGGCGGCCCGGTTCGAGAGGGATCCGGAGGTCGTGACCCGGCTGTTGATTGGAGGGCGTGATGCTGTGCAGTCGGCTCTCGATAAGCTTGCCCAGAAACAAAGGGAGCAGATTGATAAAGAGAAAGGGGATCGGAATCGACGATGATTATGGTAAATTTTTCAATTTTAAACCCTAAACGATGGATAAGTATTTAGATATGTCTCAATGTGCTTGATTGTTGCATCAATGAATTACGAAGCTGATTTTCTTCAACGGGTTGGCCTGATGGCTAAGGCATGTGTCTTACGGGTTTGCTCCTTCCAGAGTTGTCAGGTTCGAAACCTCACATGTGCTATCAACTCCTTTGGGGCCAGTCCACATGGAGCAATTGCTCTGGCTTTAATTGCCTCCCCGCAAGTAGGCGGTGGGATTGGGCCACAATATTAGTCGAGTGCGCGTAAGCTAGCCCGGACACTTGAGTTATAAAAAAGAGGAAGCTGATTTCTGATTTGTCAATCATGAAATCTATTTCATTTTGGGATCTTCCACACAGCCTGTTTCGGTCTGGATAAAAAGGAGAATTTAGCCTTAGGTAGCTGCCACCAAGCACATACAGGACCACCTTAGATGAATCTGAATCATCTGATTATGAATGATTATGAACGTGGGATATGCTGAGGTACTTACTTCATGGTCCATCGCAATGCAAGGAAACTAATTCACCTAGCATACCCTAATTAATTGAGACTTAACCAAGTGAATTAAAGCTCAGTTTGGTTATGTTTAGGGAAGCTGGTGGAGTTTGAGTGTGACAAACCTTATTGATCTACTTAAGTTTTTCCACGTATTGTTTTAGATGTATGCCCCTTAGGCATTGTCTAAACAAAAAGGATTGCGAAATATAATGCAGGTCACTGCAAATCTGGATTTTGGAACTCAGAGAAATTGCGGGCTTTTTATCTCTATCTTGTTTGATCATAGGATGAGCCAGGTGCATTGCAGGGAATGAGTTGCAGAAATTTGTTAGTTCTGCTTGTTGTTAGCTGTTGGGGTACTGGTGTTTTGGTTGGAAAATTCAGGATTTCTCGGGGAAGGTCATCCCGTCAGAGAGAAAAGATTGGGGCATGGTAAAAAGGAGGGGAATGGTATGTGCAGGTTTTTAGGAAATAAAAGTTGTAAAACAAGCGGTTAACCATAATAAAAAAAAAAAAAAGTTGTAAAACAAGCTGTTCTAATATAACTCCTAGAATTGATTGGACTTCACCACCACATTACAAGATGAGATTCAGCAGATAGCAAGTTCGGTATGTTTGATGCCTTGATATGTTTGGTTTTCTTGTGATCTGTTGTGCCATTTAGAAACAAGAGGAAATTCTCCTAAGGGCCAAACTCTTCTTTTATCTTCGTTTAAGTGGACCAAGTACATCAATAGGTATCCAGCGTGACATTTTTCCTGTTATTATTGTTTGATAACCGGGTGTCTGGGTCAGTTTACGCAACTCAACTACTTATGAGACCATGAAATTAATAACCGGACAAACTCCTAGTGGCAGTTATAGTTTTTCAAACTGGTGGCAGGTGTCAAAACTGCAACCGACGAAGGGGGAGCTAAGCTCAATTTCCTGCTATTATTATTACGATGGCTTCCTTGTTTCTTGCTGCTTATTGTTATGAGAATGCTGTTCTTTGCTTCAAGATTTAACTTTTGTTTCGCAAATTCTTCCTTTTTTCTGGTAGTGCTGTGGTTGAACTTAAATTTCAAGACTAATGCATGTGTTTGTTTTCTTGTTACCGTAGATGTGTTGCTTAAGGTGGTTGGTGAAAGTTTTGTGAGGGAGAACTGGGCTGAAGAAAGGTAGAAATTGTGCAACATAAAGAGGTGGGGTTCAATTCTTGTAGAGACCTTCCAAAAGAATGAAGATGACGAGGGGAGAATGTGAGAGGACTTGGAATGCTGAACAGGGAGATAGCTCGGCTCGTTGCCCTAGTCATAGTAAACACCCTTGTATGATCTTCACACTTTCACTTCAATTTCTGAGCAGAAAGTAAAAGGTGTATGTCGATCCGAAATTCAGAGTATTACTCGATATTTGTTCAATCAAAAAAGAGAAATAAATAGTGTATTGTGAACAGAATTCTTAGTTTCTGTTTGATATGTCAACTGGATTACTAGTTTTTGTTAAATCAATGGGCTGTTCGTTTGACCAAATAAGGAGTTAAATATGTATTTTAGTTGACTAAATAACCGGTATTTGGTTTTTGTTTTTAGTTCGGATTAAATAGCTATCGGATGAGGTAAAAACAAGGAAAGATTATGCATTTGAAGAAGAAATATGATTTTTGTACTCCTTTTATTTTCTTGCGCCTTTTTTCCTTGATTTTATTCATATGAAATTATCAAACTACATATACTAATTGAAGTCTCTTTTCACGTAGGAAGATCATAAAAACAAGGAAAAAAGTGCATAAAGATAAAATAGACTAATACTCCGCTATATGATTTTCGGGTAGTGATTATGTCAAAACCGTTTTTGTTGGTACCAAAATTTCAGCGCATGAAAGTCTTGTACATTGCGTATGGTATAAGCCTTTTGTGCACTAGAATTTTGGCATAAAAAAACAAGGAAATTGATAATGCCAAAATTCTTTTTGTTCCTGCCAAGTGCCAACACTCATTCATTGCATGACTTAATTGCCCTCCACTACATCACTTACTTTACAAAATTACCCCTTAAAATCCCATAAGTGCAATGCATTTTCTAGTTCCACGTTTCAAGCAAAAATGAAAGGATTCATGAGCAAATTCTAGAACTAATTTTAGAAAAGAAGCAAACAAAAATTAAACAAGAAGTAAAAATGCAATTCTTGAGCAAAACAAGAGATAATTGGAGACGAGACGTAATCAAAAACAATCCCCTAGATGTGAAGGGGCAATTTCGTAAAGTAAGTGGTGTAGTGAATGACAATTAAGTCATGCAATGAATGAGTTTTAGCAAGAACAAAAAGAGTTTTGACATGAACAAAAATAATTTTGACATTATCAACTCCCAAAAAGAATTTTAACATTATCCCCATAATTTCCCTTTAAGAAAAACTCCTCCGTACTTCCCCTCATAGGTAAGTTACATATTGTGCGTGCGACATCAAATACGATTTGAGCTATTATGAAGAAATAGGTAAAGCATAGCTTAGCACATCTCAACCGTTAATTTGACAAATCAACGACAGAAAAGAGTGAAACATGTCCCGTCCCGATTAGAGTCGGACAGGAGATCTCGGTCCCAAAGCATAGGACACTAGTCAAATTTCAAGTCTTTTCAACATAAAATTTCTCGTACTTTATCCCGACGTTTCATTTATGCCCACCGAAACCGACAGTTAAACCAGGAACAAGAGGTAGAATCGAAATCCAACACTTCTTCCACTTCCAATTCTTCCCACGGATCCTATTTCTTCTTCAAAAAAACCTAGGATTTGTATCAAACAATCGAACTCCAAATCTTGAATCAGGCCGATTCCAATGGCGAAGGGAAGGAACACTAGTACGCGGCATCACCACGCCAAGAGATCGTCGTCCACCGTCGCCCTCGTCCTCTCGATGCTCCTGATGCTGACCTTAGTCCTCTTGATTCTTCTCGCTCTAGGCATTCTCTCTCTCCCCGTTAGCTCCGACGACGCTCCTCCCGGGATCCGCGGCAGCTTCAACTTCGGCCGCAGGGCTGGGGTTTGGTACGTATTCCGAATTTGTTTTTATTCGCTTCGAATTAATTGTGTCTGTTTAATACTCCCTCCGTCTCATTTTGTTTACTTCCGGTGGAGAAAAGCGTATTCTTTTGGCTATATAATGCCAAATAAGTGTTTGAATTTCGATACACACTTCACAGTAACAATCCAATCTCACGGATATTAGTACTCTCTCCGTTCCTAAATGGTTGTCCACCATGTTTTTATATGCAATTTTCGAACCAATATATAAGTTACTTTCGTGCATAATTTTTTGAATTTCTTAACACCATATTGATGGTGTCAACAAATTCAAAAAATTATGCAAGTACCTTATATTTTTCAGATATGAATACACTTTTTAACAAATGCATTTCCTAAAAGAGTAAGGCCTCAAAAATAACGTGCTTTGAAGATAATTTTCCTAACTTCTTTGACGAGAAGTATTTATTGTAAAATGACACGGCATTTCATAGATAGTATACAAAATCAGACAGAAGGAGTATGAAGTATGTGTATTCATTTTTATTTGAGTGGTGTTGTAGGGGTGGTGGTGATGAGTTGGGGAAGAGAGGAGAGCAGTGGACTGAAATCATTTCTTGGGAGCCTAGAGCGTTCGTTTATCATAATTTCTTGGTGAGTTCCCTATTCACCTTCAAGATACAGTTTGTTAGTTTTTCGCCCTGATTGAGGGCTTAAAATTTCACAAAAAATGGAATAAGATCAATCTGCGTTATTCCTGATAAAAAATGCTTTGGATTGATGAATTTGATAAGAAAAGAAAAGAAAGGGTTAGGGTTTAGTGAGAAATGGAGAGAAAAGTGCAAAATTGATATTTTTTGATTGTTTCTTTCTCCTTTTTCTCCCAATCTCGTACCATTTGATGAGAAAGGGCTCGCCTTTCTTATCAAACCCTTTCTTACGATCCAAAGGGGCTGTTAGTTATAATATTAGTAGTCCTAATTCTAGTAGGAACCAAACAAAGCTATTTCTTGGTAACCATGTGAACAAAAAGGAGCAAATAAGAACTCATAACAAAATTGGCAGCTTTGAGTTTAAGCGCAAAATCTGGAAACTTCTTAATAATAATAAGACGTGCTAAAAACAAGGAACACAGTTAGATATTGGTAAAAGGAAGACTTTTCATAAAAGAAAGCTCCTAAAACTTCCTAAATTTCTCTATTGTCAACGTGACTTTTGTGATTGTGATTGCTAAGAAATGCTAAATTCAGAATCAGAATTGTAGAAGAATTGGTTATTAAGCATATAGAACTTTGCCCTGCTTGAAAAATTAGACTGTTTGGAGGTGTGTGCGCCAGTTTCTGGTTTGTATTGATTCTCAACAATTTATGCCTGTTTTTTTTTCCCTGCTGCCAATATGAATTTTTCTGGTTGTCACCCTATTAGGCAGCCAGTTGGTAAATAAAGTATGTTCCGCCCCCCCCTCCCCCCCCCCCCCCCCCAACAACCTAGAATGGTGTATCTGATTGACTGAAATGAGAATTGTATCTTGAATATTTAGAAGTAGATTTCTGGAACTTGAAGAGCTCTCTTTCCGCTCTGCCTTTCTTTGCCCCCCACACCATTCCTCAACTAAAGCAGCCAGTGTCTCAATCTTTGGTTGTTTTTGCTTGATTCATTTGTTGAGATGAACCTCGACTTTGAATTGTTCTGCACCTATTTTATTTTTTAATTTTTAAGGTTGCATTGTCGTGAAGTGAATGAATGTTGGATTTTGATACTATTTTCAACAGTCCAAGGAGGAATGCGAATACTTAATAAAACTTGCCAAGCCTCATATGGCAAAGTCAACTGTTGTTGATAGCAAGACTGGTCAGAGTAAAGATAGCAGGTTTGAGTTCCAACCCTCCTGCCGGTGCTCTCATTGCATTGTGAAACAAATATGATGGAAAAATGATTTACTTTTGTGCTTCTTATTCCTTTTTTGTTCAAGTATCATTGTGGCACTAATTAATTTTTTTTTTTTTCTTTTGCAGGGTGCGGACGAGTTCTGGAATGTTTTTGAAGAGGGGACGGGATAAAATCATCAGGAACATAGAGAAAAGGATAGCAGACTTCACTTTTATTCCTGTAGGTATGACAAATTGATTTTTTTTTTTTTTATTTGTTCGGAATTTGAGATTTTCCTTATATTCTTCTATGTTTGCCTTTTGATGATAACTAGCTAAGTGATGGAGTTCGTAATGCACAAAACCTTTTGTTCAGATTTGAGTGTAAGATTTTTGGGTTAGATGATATATTTTCATCAGGAAGGTAGCTTTATGTAATTTTGATCAATTTCTGGTTTTGATTAGTGCGTAGGCTTGCAGTTGTTTATTGGTTTCTGATTTTTCATTCCTGTTTCTGAACCAAACCTTCTTGGTTTGACATTATGCCAACACAGGGAGTAAGTTCAGTATATCTCTATGACTACAAATAGAGAGTTGATGGCTGCCTGGCTGGCAATAGGACACCACCACAACCACCTGAGTCAGTCACCAAATATAATTAGCCTACCCATGCTAAACTGAAATAAAAAGCCGGGAAATAAGTGAATGAAAGTGCTGCAAATGATGACATATGGAAGAAAAATCCCTTGGTGCAATGTCCCAGCCCTATAAGCTAAACTTGGTGTGAACCTTTTGTGAATACTTTCTCAAAATCCCTTTGATCACTTTGTGATAAATATCGGCATGAACTGCTTAGTTGTAATCTTTAAGACAACATTTTGTTTTTGTGATTGCACTTACTGGTTTTGCAGCTACCTGCGAAAATGAATGTGCGTTAACACTTGACATATAACATACACTGGCTAGCCTTTCTGCATGGTTTTTACTTTGGTTTCTGTATTTCCATTGATTAAACTTACAGAGCATGGAGAAGGACTGCAAATTCTCCACTATGAAGTTGGACAGAAATATGAGCCTCATTATGACTACTTTCTTGATGAGTTTAACACAAAAAATGGGGGCCAAAGAATAGCGACCGTCCTCATGTATTTGTAAGAGTTTTAACTCGTCTCCTTACATTTTTCTTCACCTGGAAAAAATTGCACAATGTTGGCTTTTCCCCCAAATGTGTCTTGTGGAGATTTAGTAAAATTGTAAATAACTCTTACCCTTGCATTCATTTTTCTTGTTAACGATGTAGGTCAGATGTAGAAGAAGGGGGTGAGACCACCTTTCCTGCAGCTACAGGAAACTTTAGTTCTGTGCCATGGTGGAATGAGTTGTCTGAATGCGGTAAAAAGGGCCTTTCGGTGAAGCCAAGGATGGGTGATGCATTGCTCTTTTGGAGCATGAGGCCTGATGCCACACTAGACCCATCCAGTTTGCATGGTAAGCATTTTGAATCCCTGCCCTACAATTAGTCAAGAAATATAATCAGAGGTTTACTAATGATATTGCAGAATGGTTAAATCTGATGTGTCGGATTTGGTCTTGTTCAGTGTTCTAAATGGCGCTAGTCGGGTGGTGACCCACCTCCAAGCGCCAAGCTGCCTAGGCGGCGCCAAGCAATTGGGGGGTTTTTTTTTTTTAACACTAATGGGGTTCTGTTAGGTGTACACAGAACCATATGTAAGTCTATGCTTGAAAGTCAAGACTGTCAATGGATGAGAAAAGATTGGTAAGATATACAGAGGAGAGCAAGGCATAGACGAGGGAGAGAGAGAAGACAGAAGAGAGAGACGGGTGCGAGAGAGAGAAGAGAGAGCCGAGAAAGAGAGACAGTGACATACCTGCGAGTCGGCGTCTGACCGATGCCGACGCGGATGGACGATGGGACCTCGTTCACTGGGCCGGGGCTAGGGCTTCAGTTCTTCAATCGACTGGAGGTGGAGGATGGGGGTGGGAGTATTATGTAATTATCTAATTGTAGTGTGTGTGTGTGTGTATATATATATATATATATATATATGATTTTGTAAAAATTACATATTAAGCCCTTTTAGTTTAATACAAATACATTTTAGGCCACCGAAGGCCTCCAACGCCGCCTCCGCCACCGAGGCCCGCCAAGCCTCCTAGGATGCCAAATCAAACGCCAAGGGGTATAGGCGTGTCAGGAGGGTGGCGCCATGCGCCGCCATTTGGAACACTGGTCTTGTTTACCACTGTTGACCATTACGTACTTCATTTTGCTGCTGTTTTGTCTCAGTTGTATAGGCACATAATTGTTTTGTACTGTTCATCAGGTGGTTGTCCCGTTATTAGTGGAAACAAGTGGTCGTCTACTAAGTGGATGCATGTCGAGGAATACAAGGCCTAACCCATAATTATCCAGGTAGCCGAAAAAGCTCTTGGCTTCATGTGTTGTCAATGAATTTATCATTCTTGGCTAATGACGTATAGTTATTGCTGTTGAAACCCAATTTCTTGGTAGTTGATGCTGTTACTTCGCTCTCTGGTATTGGATGAGTAAGATGAGATACATTGTCTGTGATCATGAAGTAACTCGCTTTATCCTATTGTTGTATCATAAGCTCAGGAATTGATTATTTGCCAAACTGTACCTTCCTCGTCTTTCTTTCTTCCAGTATGCAATCTCATTGGACATGATTCCATTTGCAAGTTTTCCAACCTACTTGTTGAATGCACCGATGAGAGATGCTTTGTGAAATTTGCACCTGGCTGATATATTTTCTGGAGTTTCAACGTCTTAATCTGCTTATTTACTTTTGTCATGTACTGCTGGCAGGTCACCTGGACATGTTTATTGCCAATTTTTGGTGGTTTGTGCGATGAATGGCATTGGGATACCACTAACAGCTAATTCCGACGTAATTTCAGGCGCTCTCCCTAATGCTGCTGTTAACACTTCCTAACTGTGGAACAATGTTTGATGAGCTTTTGTTTAGCTTTGTAATGGCATATGGTTGTACCTCGTTCTTTGGCCTTTGATGATAATAATACTGGCCTGGTTTGGCCAAGAGTGAATATATCATTCATCTTAATGTAGAATAATAGGAAATCTGAAGCAGTTGATAGATTGGTATATAACTGTAACTTGAGAATAACACTGCTATTTAGTTAGTGAATTACATTCCATTTGTTAACTCTCTGCTGTCCTTTGTATCCAATTTTGTATAGGTGGCAAACGGGCGGGTCTGGGCGGGTTTGGGCGGGTTGAAACGGGTCGTGGGTCAAATATGGGTCAAAAACGGGTCGGGTCGAATATGGGTCAAGCCAAACCCAAACCCGACCCGACCCGTTTTTCCTCCTCTTTTTTTTTTTTTTTTTCCTTCCCTTTTTCTCCCTTCCTCTCTCTTCTCCCCTCCCTTCTCTGATTTGTCAAGGATTCAAAAAAGTAAAATTTTATGATTAAAATTTAATTTTTTTTGAATAAAAATGAAGCAATTAGAGGCTGAAAAAGCTTTAAAAATTTAGGTTTTTTTTTTCCCCAGTTCCAAACAGTAACGTAATTTCGACTGAGAGTTAGAGGCCACATTAGAGAATTGTCTGGAGGGCGATGATTGTACCGATTGTATAGTTTTGGTCTTCATTACGTTCGCCGAAATCACCGCTTAGGTTTGGATTAAAAAGTCCAGTGCCTTTTTTTTTGTTTCTATTCAAATTTTTTCGTATTTAGTTGTTTTGAGATAAATTTTTTTATCTCTATTAGTTCATCTCAACGAGAGCATCGAACAAGTAATTTTTTTTTTCTTTTACCCTAAAGAAAGTCACTAAAAACTCGTAGAAAAACTCTGAGATCCTGATGGAGAGAGAGAAACTCTATGGGTGCTTTGATCAGAAGGATAAAGTTGAGAGACCTCTTCACTGGAAAACTTAATTTATTAAATTTGTTGCCTTCTCTTGGAGAACATCAGGGCATTTGTTTTAAATTAAATTGGTGACTCGGGATGGGCTTAGCTTCTGGACAATTTGAACTACTGATCAAGATTGAGGAAAGGGAAAGTACGGGGAAAGGGAAAGAAATGAGAGAAAAAGAGAGAGAGAGAGAAAGAATAGAGAGAAGTGCATGTCCTGACTTTACTTTTAGTTAGAGAGAGATGGGTGAATTGGAGAGAGAGAGAGATGGGTGAATTGGATTGATTGTTGTCAGATCAGAGAAGTCGGGAGACAGTGCGGGCAATAGAGAAAAAGGGGGGTTGGACCATTTTTAATTTTAACCCATATTAAACCCACTCTCAACCCATCTAAACCCATAAAAATATGGGTTGACATGGGTTGAACCCATATTAATCCATTACACAATAAGGGCGGGTTGGGTTGGGTTACAAGTGGGCGGATTTGGGCGGGTTAAAAAATATGGGTTAGAATTGTCACCTCTACAATTTTACAACCTCCGCCAGATCTGTGTTTTTTTTAATTTTTTATTGTCAACTTTTTGGGTATATCGGAAAGACCGGATATGTGTTATGTTAGGAAGAAATGTGTAGGAACCTTCTTTGTCATGATCGGATTTGAATCCAAATTGGGGGTTTGAAATGTAAGAGCTGCCGAAAAGGAAAGAAAACTGCTTCTTGGAAAATAGGAGCAATGTTGGATCTAGTCTAGTATAGGAGATGGTAAAGGGTGGGAGAAATGAGTCTCACGTGAATCTCACTCATGTCAGGTCAAAAGCTATGTGCCCTTTTTATCCCTTAAAACAAACATGTCATAACTGACTAGAATAGCACATTTACAATTCAAGCATGGCTAATTTCGGGAAGCAACGCACGTGCGGACCGGTTGGCAAATTTGGGATTACAAATGGATGTCGGGTTTCATGTACTATTAGATAATATGCCTAGTTATATTTCTTTTCAATTAAGGGCGGATGCCCAGAGAATTACATACCCTAGACTCATGTATTCTACTAGTATTTCGAATTAATTTATTTTCCCCCATTGACCAAAAAACAATTCAATATTAGTCTCAGACATCAAACTTGCACGTTTGAGAGGCCCACTTTTCTAATTTAGCTTGTGCTAATTGGAGAGATGTCACCTACAAAGCAGGCCCCACCTAAATCACCTTAGAATTCCAACAAAGTAGGCCCCACCTAAATTCAGGCATCTACTAACCTTGTGTCACAGCAATGGATTTAAGATTGATAAATTAGTTGAACGAATCAAACGGTTAATTATTCATTTTTCTTAATGTTCGAACTTAGCTATTTGTGTTTAAACTTAGCTTATTCTCGGAGCCTCGTACACGTTTACAATGTGATTTCATTTCAAACGATTTTTAATCGAACCAACCCACTATTCAATCTCAAATAGTTTGAAATTATATATTATATATATATAATTATATATATATACATATATACACACACATCATAAATCAAACAATTTGAGTGGTTTGTTTGGATTTGGTTTGGAAGTTTAACAATTTTAAAGAGATGTTCAACCTTGATTTTTTACATAACAAGTAAATCATAAATATTTTTACAAAACAAGTAAATCATAAATAATCTTTTAACGAGTAAACACGAGCTCAAGCTCTTATGGGCAATGATTGGTGTCAAAAGTTGAAGGATGATTAGCGTTAGAATGAGAGAGGAAATACTGACAAAGTTAAAGTCAATATCATAAAGGCACCACGGGGAAAGAGAGCAGAAACAAAGAGAAAGAGAATGAGTCAAGTTGTCCCCACTTGTAATTCTGTTAAAACTTAAACTTTGACCCAAAACGGACCAAAGAGAACACGTTTCTCCTTTGATTTCTTCTCCTTTCGTCCACGGAACAGTGATCCAGCGGGAAAGACAAGACATTATGGTACGTCTCCTTCGTTTCAAAACCACATGTAGATATAAATTGATTCATTCAAAACCCACATGTATTATCTGCACATAACCCGTTTGATTTTAGTCTCAGCTGAGAAAATGGAGGTTTGTGCATGCCCAAATATCCGTCTGCGAGCTTGGTCTTCTTCTGATTTCCGTTGTGTTGTTTCCGCTGATCATCAAAGGAGGATAGAGTATATTAGCTCTGTGGTTTCTGCTGTTCTTAGCAACCTTTTCTATGCAATTCTCACGTTCTTTTTTGGAGTTGGTAAGTACCTTTCTTTTCCATTTCTTTCACTCTTATTGTGTGATAATCGGAGGAGGAGTACGTAGTCACTAATTGAGTTGGTGCACACAGGAAAAATACTGAATCTTTTTACGACGCAAGAGGGCAAAAATAGCTTGATAATACTATTGAACTCAATGATCGACCACTCCTTATTGCACCTTATACTCTTATTGTGTGTCTGAAGCTATCAATTTTTTGGTAACTCGGGATCTAGCCGAATGTACAGACTCATTCAGCAGACCAGTCCTACTACTAGCTGGGACCCAATTAAAACCTTTAGACTGTCATAACACAGAAATCGATAGCATGCAGGTGAGAGTAGAATCTCATACCAAAGGCTTCCTGAGGGCCTTGGACTAAGAGAAGAGAAGAGAGCAGAGAAAGAAAATATAGGACTGTGAGAGGCGTTTGGTTTGACATAAATAAAAAAGGCCAATTTTGTAGCAAATAAAACTTGGAAAGACCAATGCCGAAAGGGTAATGGAAAACTAAAGAAAACATGGGCTATAAAAGACTCAGTTGCTAAATTTCAGATGCTTGTCATAAGCTTTGATGATCGTAATAATAACTTTGGAAGGTTTTCATTTCATTTGGCTTAGCCTAATATTTGATGAGGACTTGGGAAATCATGTCCTAGCCATGCCTCATCCATATTTGCAAAGAAGAAATCATTGAGTGCCTTAATGAATCATATAGAGGTAGAGCTTGCTTCAGATGTATGACACCTTTATTGCGAGGATTGGATTCTGTTTCAGACATTTTTCTTTTGATCATATGTTTGTAGTTGGGGCGACATTAGGAGCAATTACAGCATTGATGGGGGCACTATTTGGCTTAAAAAGCAATAGGGGCCTCTTGCATGGGGCTGCTGCCGGAGCAATCGCCGGAGCTTATTTCTACCTTGAGTTCTTTAAAGCTTCAGTTGGTTTATGGAATTCTTTTGCCAATGGACCTGTGTCCTTGCTTCACTTTGTGAGTCTCTCAATACCTAATCATTGCTGCAATGCTACCTTCTTAGTTCATTATTACTCTCTTCATCCTGCCATGTTCAAGTGTTTTAAAGGACGTGCATTCAATGTGCTCAAATTCAAATGAATATGTATTGATTTCTGACCTTTTACTCCTGTTGTTGCCAGTAGTAGCAGACATTTCTTGTGTGGAAAGTGGAAACCAAAAACATTTTACGCTTTAACTTTTCAAAGTGGATGTGCATTTTGGAAAATGTCGAACTAAAAAGCTGGATGAACAAATGAGATGATTTAAATCGGTTTTGCTAACCTTCGCCTAGTACCCACTAGGTGGTGGATAATATGCACATAATTACAAACAATTTTGGATATCAATGCATATCTCATGGATATTAATACACTTTCACAAATATCAATACACATTTTTCGGATATCAATGCACTTTTTACCTATTATCCTATACCCTTTGGGCGGAGGTTAAAATAATCCTTACAGATAAAGAGATTAGATGCTCAGAATTATGCATGGACTCCTAATTCATTTTTGCACTAAATGTAATATTTGCAGATTGTGGTAATTTCGACACTTCTAAATCCAACTATGCTTTATGTGGGAGAACTGTTTGGTCCAGTAGGGAATCAGGTAACTCTATTCCCAAAATCATTTAAAATGAAAAAGCCTTTGAAAAGTTAGAATTGGTATTGAAAAACATGCATCAACTTTAGGATGTAGAGGATCACATGGACACTGTTCGAACAATCAATGAAGTCCAGAGATTAATCGACGCCAGAGGAGCCAATGTATCATCCGGAAGCTCAGTTGATTTGCTCCCAAAGACTAGAATGACACACAAGAACATATACGACAATTCAGGCAGCAGAATCTCTTGCCCAATTTGCCTTGAGGTATAAATCTTTCAATCTGATAGTCCTCCTTTCTCTAAGTTTGATATGTAGTCCTAATTTATGAGCGCTGTGGTGGGATTGATTCCTCCATCTACCGATGTGTAGACAATTGCTTTCTGATCCAGCCTCTTCCTTTGATTCGACTAACTACACAAGTAAAGGCAATGCTAGTGCCAACCGGCAGGAGATTGGTGGATGACACTCCGATGCTTATGTCGGCCTCCTCGGGAAGGAAGTACTCAATAGTAGATGTAAAGTGTCTAGTGTACCTCTTTAGAGTTTCATCGCATGTTCTATAAATGAAGCGTGAGTTGGCTTCAAAACACCTTGTGCTCAGCTCATGCCCTCATAACGGTCTCGTGGCATGACATCATATTCCAGTAATCGCCTCTGAATCTCTCCAAGACCACATGCTGTCTTCCGAGCACCACATCGATTTTTGCTATGTGGTCGAGCAGTGCTACCCTTTTATCCACGTCAGCCCAATGACTGAACGCCCACCATTCTACGGGTGAGCTCAGATCCCTTAGCCAAGCCTGTCAAAGCCCAAATGGCCGGCTCATGCCCCTAACTTTTGTTTGGCCCAATAGCCTATACAAACTTGGGCCTGCTCATTTTTTCAGCCCAGTATTCCAATTGTTTTGTCCTCCAAAGTCCAAATACTTTGTCCAGGATATCATGTCTTAATTGACTCATAACAAGCAAAACTCTAATCGTACAAGGACTTGGCTTTAACACAAACTTTTTTTTTTTGGACATTGGTTTAACACGAACTTAGTTTTGTGTTTGAGTTTCTTGACTTTCTTGTTTCATCGTTTTATACTGTAGGATTTTCAACTTGGGGAAGTGGCTGGAATCTTGCCACTGTGTCACCACATGTTTCATCGATCTTGCATCGCAAAGTGGCGTTCTATGCACAGTTCTTGCCCGTTATGCAGAAGGAACCAATAACCCTTTTGATGTGGCTCACAGCAGAGAAGCGCAATTGTCTAGAACGGTGCCTCTTTCAAAATATTAGGAGTATTTGTTAGGCCAAATGTAAGAATTTCATTCATTCAAAATGTTCAATGTTCCTTCAAATGTATAGTAGTTCTACGTTGAGTTATGTATACCATCGTTTGAATCTTGTGATCAATTGAGTTGATTCTTTTGTAAATATTTGCATTGCAGTGTGTTGTAATTTAGCCCATTAAATCGCTATCACAATGAGGTTCTCAAAGTGAGAGAACAAAATTTTCAAGAAAAACATAGAGAAAAAGACCACATGCAAGTAGAGAGATTCGAAACGTTGATCCCCTATTGAAGTGCTGGGCTCTGACTTCAATGAGATTATTTTTCAATGGGAACGAGTGGGCATGTAGTATTTTGACATGGATTTCATAAGTGAAATCGATCGGTACAACTTTAGTCCAAGTTTCAGATTAGGAGTCAATAAATGACGGGTTTAAGATAAAGTTATTGATGTAAATTCTAATTGGTTCAACTAAATTAATTTCTCTGATGGTCAAATTTTTGTAAGCCATGTGCAGCACCCGTTTATGCTAGTTATTATGGATAGAAAAGTGCTAGGGACAAATCCGGAATGAATGTATCCGGAGCTGTCTAATATGCGTATGTCCCAAGGGTATCATGTGGAATCCATGAGTCACTTTGATTAACAAGCAAAGAAGTCTTCAACTGAAACTTAAGAGGGAAAAAATGAAGATTCTCGTGTACGATTCAGTTGAAAATTTGCCAAAAAGTTTAAGAAGGGTCAGATTTATCTACATTAGATTCTTTCAAGAATTTTTTTTTTTTTGTCTTGGTTCTATTAAACCAGCAAGCTAGGTTATATTTTTCAAACAAGAATAACTTACTTACCAATAAGTTGGAAGAAAAGAGGGGTATTGATAGGTGCTGAAAAGCACCCGTTTATTCCCATTAACTTAGGTTTTGTTGGTCCTATCTAATGTTATTTAACGAGATTTAATTGGTTTGTAGTGTTTTAGGGCTTACGGAGCATTTGGACATGTTTTGGAGTAATAATCGTGAATTAAGGATGTTCCGGTGGAGGCCACGGCGAAAAGAGGAGCGAAACGGCAAAAGCTGAAAATCTGGTCCGGACCAAGGCGATGCTGGTCCGGACAACCAAGTCTGGAATAGAAATTGAACAATCTGATATTTTGGTCCGGACAATAGAGCTACTGGTCCGGACCAGCGGGACCAGCGGGCAGCGCGGCATTAATTCTTTGTTTCGTTTATGGGCCAACTATAAAGGGGACTTGGTTTATTACTTAGGTTAGCTGGACTTTTCCTAGCAGCTATTGGAGCGGAAGAATACAACATATATATTTTCCTGCAGCGTGAGAAACGAGAGGACCGAAAGAGGCGTAAGAGGGAAATCTTCCATGGCTTCCATGTCTTCTTCAATCTCAAGAGCGTTCTTTCTCTCCATGGCCAGCTAAACCCCTTGTCTAGGGGAGGATGATACTCCGTATCAAGTAACTATATTTTTGGTGTAGGGTTTTGGTTTTATTATTCGAATCGATTGTGAGACTAAGAACCCTAACCGTTTCAATTGAACGGATTGATTTTACTTTTTCTTATCTATTGAGTATTTGTATTCCGGATTTCAAATACCTAGTCTTGCAATGGTTTTCATTGATTGTGGTTAGAATTCTGAGATAGATTATGCTCGTAAGACGGATCGTGCCGTTAGGTGGCCAGATCGTGCTACTGAGAGACGGTCCGTGCTATGGGATAGTTTATGCCTTTTAATAACCCGATTATTTTCTTGACGATTATTGTTAGGATTTGCAAGTCCTAGCGATAATCCCTTTTGATTCGAATAAATAAACCTAACCTATGCATATTGTTGTTACGTGGTCGGAGTGGATTCCAAACCCTAGATATTTTCCTCCATCGTTTCTAAATCTTTTAATTAAATTGTTCTTTAGTTTAATTAGCTCTTCAAAACAAATCAACAAATCAATCTTTACTTTTCCGAATTAATCTAAAAATTAATCGAATTGGTCGTAACTCAGCCATACTGTCTCCGTTGGAACGATACTCGGTCTTGATCACTATTCTACGGAGTAGCAGTTAACTCCAAGGTTTTATAAATATAATTTTGACACGGAACGACGCGGTCAAATTTTGGCGCCGTTGCCGGGGACAGTTTGCACGGTTGTATTAATTCGATTAGTTTTTATTTTAGTTCATTGTTATTTATTTTAATTTTTCTTTTTAGTTTTGGTACTCTTAGTGACAGGTTACGAGGTGACAAACGAGCAAAAAAAATTATTGTGGAGCAGCAGTGCCGTGATATAAAGCGAATTCGTTGACCCACTGTGAGTTTTGCTTTTCTTTTTGGCAAATTAGTGTCTTTGTCTGGAGTACCCCATTTTTACAATCGAGGGGTATTGATCTTGCATGCTTGGTCGTCGGTCTTTGGAACCTGAACTTATTCCTCTTAATCTAGACTTAGAAAGGAGACGCAGGGTTCACAAAAAGACCAATTTAGTCACAATGGCTGATGAGCAGAGGGACTTAGTTGTACCTGACCCCCTCCCTCTCAACTCACACTTTGCCCCCACAGCGTACACTACACCATCTTGTGTGCGACTACCCACGATCACGGCTAACCAGTATGAGATTAAGTCCGGTACACTTCAAATGCTTCCTAAGTTTCAAGGGCAATCTCAAGAGGATCCATATCAGCACATCACTGAATTTGAAGCTATCAGTTCCACGCTTTTAATTAATAATTTTCCGATGGATGCTTTGAGATTGATTCTGTTTCAATTCTCTCTGGTAGGAAATGCCAGACATTGGCTTAGTACTTTGCCAGCCAACTCAATAACATCTTGGGCGCAAATGAGTGCGGCATTCCTTAAGAAATTCTTCCCTATAGGAAAAACACTCAGGCTTCGGCAGGAGATTACCACTTTCCAACAAGCTGAGAATGAACAATTCTATGAGGCTTGGGAGAGATATGGGGATCTCATTCGTAAGTGTCCGCACCATGACATACCTAAGTGGCAATTAGTACAAAGTTTTTATTCTGGGCTACTTCTGCCACATCGTGTGATGGTTGATGCCTCATGTGGAGGCTCTGTGATGGTTAAAAGTGAAGAGGAAGCCTGGCAATTGTTTGAAACTATGAGCGAAGGCTCCCTACAAAATGTTTCTTTTGAGAGGAGAGGTAAGTCAATCACTACTGGTTCTGATAAGCCACGAGGTATGAATGAGATTAAACCATCTCATGACCTCCATTCTAAAGTAGAAATATTGACCGCAAAGGTTGACAAGCTTCTTTGTATGGGACAGGCCACCCCACAGCCTCCACCTTTTCGGGGGGCATGTTCTTTATGTGCTAGTCCGTCCCATTTCATTGCTGATTGTCCTGCGGCCCCACAATTTCCCATTTTTGTGGAGGAGCAAGTTAATGCTGCACAGGGGTACTCTAATGCACGGGGTTTCTCCCAACCGGGTAATGATCCTTATTCTAGTACTTACAACCCGGGATGGAGCAAACACCCCAACTTCTCATGGAAATCACAGGAGCAGGGCAGCTCTTCTGCCCAACAGTCTCAGCCATTTAACACTCAGTTTAACCCTGCGGCCTATCGCTCACAGAATCATCAGCAAGCACCTCCCCAGCCCTTGAGAGATCCATCCTTTGAGGAAAAGGTGCTACAAGCACTTGACAGACTAAATGACACCCAACAGCAAGTGCGCACCAACACACAGTCCATCGCGAGGCTCGAGACCCAAGTGGGTCAAATAGCCAATGCACTAAGTCGTAGGGAAGAAGGTAGGTTGCCCAGTCAGCCTGTCCAACCCCCTAAAGGACAGTTTATGGTTCATGAAACCACCCCTGCTGACGCTAAGGTAGTCATGACATTGCGCAATAAGAGAGAGGTCGAAACCCGACCAGAGAAAGCAAAACCGAAGGAGCATTTGGCTCCCTCCGACCCCAATAACTTTGGGGAGGAGAGTTCACAGAGTAAGGAGGGAACCCCTCCAGTCACACCTACACCATCCACTTCCATGTCAGAGGGCTCTAAGGTACCACCCTATGTGCCCAAAGCCCCATTCCCACAATGTCTCAATGCACCATCTCCCTTTCCTAAGAGGGGAGCATCTATGGAGGATACCCTTGAGGTATTCAAGCAAGTGAAAGTTAATATTCCTCTCCTAGATGCGATCAAGCAAGTCCCCACTTATGCTAAGTTTTTGAAGGACCTCTGTACTCAAAAAAGGAAATGCAAAACCAATGTATCAAAAAAGGTCCTTCTCATCGAGCAAGTGAGCTCAGTGTTCCAATCAATTGCTCCTCCTAAGTTACAAGATCCAGGCACCCCTACTATTTCCATAGGAATAGGGAACCATGTCATTGAGCGAGCATTGCTAGACTTAGGGGCTAGTGTCAATTTGATACCTTACTCAGTGTACGAACAATTGGGGCTTGGGGAGTTGAAGCCCACGTCAGTTACCTTGCAATTAGCTGATAGATCCATTAAGGTGCCACGTGGAGTAGTTGAGGATGTTCTTGTTAAGGTTAATGATTTTTACTTTCCGGCTGATTTTATAGTCCTTGACACAGAACCGGTGCAAACCCTCAAAAAGCAAACTCCAGTTATTCTTGGTCGTCCCTTCTTGGCGACTGCTAATGCAAACATTCATGTGAGGAGTGGAGAGATGGAAGTGACTTTTGGGAACATGACCCTTAAGCTTAATATTTACAAGGCCGCGAGACCTCCTCCAATGGAAGAAGACTGCTTCGTAGTCGATGTCATAGAGGACTTAGTGGAGGAGGCGTTGCCTCATACTTTGACCGATGACCCATTGGTCGCTTGTTTGGCTCATTTTGACTTTGAGAATTTTGATATTGATCAGTCTATTGAGGAGGTTAACACTTTACTTGGTTCTACACACTTAATGGTCATCCCTCCTCAAGAACTCGAAATTGAGCCTGCACCCACTCTCGTGGGTGCACAACCCACTCCTTTTGAAGGGCCCCCATTAGAGCTTGGGTTACAGTCTGTGCCACCTGAATCTATGGCGCTCTGTGTTGATTTGGTGGAGGCTATCACAATAGATTACGGACATACGGAGGGTATTCAAAGTTGGGGGGTAGGTGGTTCTTGCACAAATATTCATGGTTCAGCGGGCGAGATGGAGAGTAATGTGTCTTGTCCGGTCTTGATTTTTAGGGTGAGTTTCAAAACTTTGCCATTTAAACATATTTTTCCTTGGTATGATGATTTTATTCGTATGGTGACTAGAGGGACAATTTTGACTTGGTTATGTGACCCACTGTCTTTCATTTTTATAGTCGGGTCAAATGATATCTTTTGGAATGATCCATCTCGATTAAATTTTAAGAGGAGGATAAAACTGTTCTTAGGGTATTGAGTGTGAGGTGGATCGTGACAAGTCTAGGAGACTTTAAATCCATGGAGGATGGGATACCTCCAGTGTTTGCCGTGCTCGAACGGCTTCCAACGGTCTGGTATAGCCACCTTGTCAAAGCTATGTATGTAGTACTTAGGAGGTTGGGTCTGGCGGCAGGCGCGTAGTTAGCAGCGAGAAATCTGTCTGAACCATCCGACTTTAGTGTCCAGCTTGGCGGAGATTGCTTCATAAGCCGAGTGGTGGGTAAGGAATCTGGCAGCCCCAGAGGGAGTGACAGCCTATTAGATGATGGCACCACTTCTCAAGATATCGTTGAATCCTATGCATATTGCTCTTCCAACAAGTAGGGAACCACAGTCTTTGACAAGGGAGAAAAGTAGTACTCGTGTCTTTCGCGTGAAGAAAGTGGTGGATTTTAATTGTTGTTTATGTTTTTAGGCAATCTTATGAGTTTTTCTTTTCTTTTTGCTTAGTTTTTGTTTTGTTAGTTAGTTTTGTTCTTTATTTTTGTATCTTGTTTTGGTGGAGACTAACGTATTGCAGGTTGTTTCGTTCAATTTGGGGGCCTCTCGGCCACCATACTCTTTTCTGCTTAGTTCTCCGCTCGAGGTGATATCCTTCCTCCCTCTTTCTTTCCATTGCCTTATTTCTTTTAGTGCCTTTGCAATCACTGAGGGCAGTGACTAGTTTAAGTTGGGGGGTGGGGCATATTTCAGATGCTTTCTTTAGTAGTTTGTTTAGAGTCTTAAAAAAAAAATTGAGACAACTGAAAATTACAACACGGGAGCCTTTCTGCATAAGATTGTTGTTTGTTGTACTCGCTTGTTGATTACTTGAGTGTAGGCATGCTGCTACCATTTCGATATCTCTTTGGCAGAGTATTTTCAGTTTGCTAGACTGCTGGCACTTTTGTTTTAGCAATTTTGCACATTGCACATCGGGCCTTGACTGCTTGTGAGCTATGATTTGATTGTTCTTAAAGGCTATGATTAGTGGAGACTTATGCCCGAGTGAGCTTTCGTGCCTTGAGCTTTTTATTGGAGTGGTGTCGAATAAACTCTTTGTTTGTCATGGGAAGAAACACAATTGTTGTCAATCTCATCATCTTTGGTCGCTGACTATTGGAACTTGAATGCATAACAATCTCTTGATTTTGGTTTGTCATATGGATGTTACACCCACCCCTGGGAGAGGATTACAAGCATTTTTTTTGATATTTGAGCTAGTTCGTTCCTTTGTGTTCACATTTATCCCTTGCGAGCCACATTGAGCCTTACAGATTTAGCCTTTTCTTGGTTAGCTCCACCTTCCATATTGTGTTTGGAGAAAGGCGAGAATGTAAAGGTTAATTTTTGGATGGATTGTTGAATTTTGTGGACTATTGGTGGTGTCCCTTAAAAAAAAAAAGAAACACAACAAAAGAAAAAAAAAGAGAGAGAAATAGGGGCATTGATAAGTTAAAAAAAAAAGAGAGGAATGGTTGCTTTGTATTTAAAAGATGTTGAAGGGTTAGAAGGAGAGATGAGGTGGAGTTGAATTCATGTCAGCAGGGTACACATTGCATATTTGCCCCGTTCAGTTGAAATAGTCGCCTATTCTCTCACACTTGAATTTATTTTTACCCTAGCCTTGATACATTATCTCATCCCAAATCCTATAACCTTGAATAAAGTCCTATTTGATCTTAGGGGTGTTGGGTTGAGGATTGATCAGTGGAGAGTTCCAATGCTTAGTATTTTGTTCATGAGATTGCATGTCCACTATATAAAGGATTCTTTTCGTGTCATAGTGTGCGGAGTTCTTTGCTTTCCATTAACGTATCCTCCAAACCGCACACCCGAGAGTTCATAATGCACCTTGTTTCGAGTGATTTCATTTGTGAGTGCATGACACTGTGAGAATTGAAGTCGAAACTCGGTCCGGAGAGAGCGGTTGGTTATTGTTCATATGCAATTGAGGCCCGTATTCACACACGCTAAGCTTAAGTGCCATAGTTTCTTCTTGAATTGTTAGCGCTTGGAATTACGTTTGCCTTGTTATATCTTTGTGGTAACTTTATGTCCTCTGCATAATATACTGATGAGTGGCACGATAAATTGTAGTTTTGTGTTGAAAGGTTCCCTGTGTTTGTGGGTGTTCACTGCTGATAACTCTCCCACTTTTACGAGACTAAACTCGTCCTACCGGAGCACCCGGGGGTTCAAATGTCCTATCTTTCATTGCTTTCATTAGTTTAGTTCTTTTCTTTGCTAGGGACTAACAAAGTGTAAGTTGGGGGGCGTGATAGGTGCTGAAAAGCACCCGTTTATTCCCATTAACTTAGGTTTTGTTGGTCCTATCTAATGTTATTTAACGAGATTTAATTGGTTTGTAGTGTTTTAGGGCTTACGGAGCATTTGGACATGTTTTGGAGTAATAATCGTGAATTAAGGATGTTCCGGTGGAGGCCACGGCGAAAAGAGGAGCGAAACGGCAAAAGCTGAAAATCTGGTCCGGACCAAGGCGATGCTGGTCCGGACAACCAAGTCTGGAATAGAAATTGAACAATCTGATATTTTGGTCCGGACAATAGAGCTACTGGTCCGGACCAGCGGGACCAGCGGGCAGCGCGGCATTAATTCTTTGTTTCGTTTATGGGCCAACTATAAAGGGGACTTGGTTTATTACTTAGGTTAGCTGGACTTTTCCTAGCAGCTATTGGAGCGGAAGAATACAACATATATATTTTCCTGCAGCGTGAGAAACGAGAGGACCGAAAGAGGCGTAAGAGGGAAATCTTCCATGGCTTCCATGTCTTCTTCAATCTCAAGAGCGTTCTTTCTCTCCATGGCCAGCTAAACCCCTTGTCTAGGGGAGGATGATACTCCGTATCAAGTAACTATATTTTTGGTGTAGGGTTTTGGTTTTATTATTCGAATCGATTGTGAGACTAAGAACCCTAACCGTTTCAATTGAACGGATTGATTTTACTTTTTCTTATCTATTGAGTATTTGTATTCCGGATTTCAAATACCTAGTCTTGCAATGGTTTTCATTGATTGTGGTTAGAATTCTGAGATAGATTATGCTCGTAAGACGGATCGTGCCGTTAGGTGGCCAGATCGTGCTACTGAGAGACGGTCCGTGCTATGGGATAGTTTATGCCTTTTAATAACCCGATTATTTTCTTGACGATTATTGTTAGGATTTGCAAGTCCTAGCGATAATCCCTTTTGATTCGAATAAATAAACCTAACCTATGCATATTGTTGTTACGTGGTCGGAGTGGATTCCAAACCCTAGATATTTTCCTCCATCGTTTCTAAATCTTTTAATTAAATTGTTCTTTAGTTTAATTAGCTCTTCAAAACAAATCAACAAATCAATCTTTACTTTTCCGAATTAATCTAAAAATTAATCGAATTGGTCGTAACTCAGCCATTCTGTCTCCGTTGGAACGATACTCGGTCTTGATCACTATTCTACGGAGTAGCAGTTAACTCCAAGGTTTTATAAATATAATTTTGACACGGAACGACGCGGTCAGGTATCTTTAAATTTCACATTCCTAAATACCCACCTTCTTCCCCTTTCTGAACCATGGTGGAATTGCAGTATGTTGTAATTTAGCCCATTAAATCGCTTAACCTATCGTTGTATCATAAGCTCATGAATTGATTATTTGCTAATCTGTACCTTCCTCGCCTCCCGTTGTAAGCTTCTTAATGTTACCCGAGTTCTTTTTTTGTGAAGTCAATATTTGATGCTCTTTACCACCTACCCCCTCCCCCTTGCCTTCTCTCTTCCAGTTGTGATTTGTTTTGCAAGTTTTCCAACCTACTTGTTGATTACACCGATGAGAGGTGCTTTGTGAAATTTGCACCTGGCTGAAATATTTTCTGGAGTTTCGATGTCTTAATCTGTGTATTTACTTTTTTCTTGTACTGCGCTGGCCGGTTACCCTAAGCATGTGTATTGCCGATTACTCATCTTCACTCATTTGGTTATTGGTAAAAGTTGTTAAATTTGATTATAGAATGTGTGGAATTTGGTTATTTTAGATTCCAAGCTCAATCGACAAAAAAAGAAATGTTTGACTTTGATAAATTTTCAAAATATATACTTAAATTCGTGCATAAGATTACTTAATCAATTCATACATTGGAATGAAATTATTTCGGGTATTATATTTCTAGGAATTTAATTTCTAGTAATCATATTCGTATTTCTACTGAAGATTCTGGTCATCCAAACTTAGCCTTAGGGAGAAAATGTGTTGGAACCTTCTTTGTTATGATCGGATGTGAATCCAAATTGGGAGTTTGAAATGTAAGCCATGGAATAAGAAAGAAGGCAGCTTCTTGGAAACAACCTTGAAGTTATGTTTTGAAGCTGGTTTAGTAAGAGCATCTCCAATGGGAGATGCCAATTTCTGCGTGGACATTTTAACAGTAAAAATTGACACTAAAATTCAATCCAACTTAACAACCTTCTTTGATGCCAAATACACATGGATTTGAAGGCAAGCCTTCTCATGCCAATTTTGACAGGCATGGACACAAATGCCAAATTTCAAAAGTTGGCTAGATTTTGAAATTTTAAACGGTTGAAAATTTTCTTTTCCTTTCAAAGTTTGACATAAGGGTTAGCGTTAATGGTTGGAGAAAGATAGCTTGATATCAAATAAATAGAATTTGACATAAGGATTAGAGAGAAGGCTTTGATGTCAAATTAAAGATGTTATAATACCACATAAGCCATCAAAAAAAAATTGACATCTCCAATTTGAAGTCAAAGGTTTGGAGATGCACTAACATCGCTCTCTTGCAAAAAAGGAGAAGTGTAGGAGATAGGAAAGGGTGGGAAAAATGAGTCTCCCACGTGAATCACATCCCATGATATAGGACATTTACAATTCAATATTATTTGGCGTGTGTAGTAAATTGGGCAGATGTCAAGTTGTATCCCAGTAACGAATATAAAAAAAAAAATTCGATAAACTAGTCTGAACTAATCCCATGGTTAAATGAATTTTTTTTTATTTTAATGTTCACACTTACCTACTTTTTTGACGAACAAGATTATCCCATCCCATTTATGACGTGAATCGATTTGAGATTATCTTCAATCCAATGATTATCTTCAATCCAATTAACCCACTAGCCAATCTTGAGTAGTTTGAAATTTTATACCTTAGAAATTCAAACAATCTTAATACCGGTAGTTTTTTTTTTTTTTTTTGGATTTGGTTTCGAAGTTAAATACTCCTCCCATCCCAATTTGTTTGTCTTTTTCACTATTTGGAACGAAGGGAGTAATTTTAAAGAGATGTTCGAACTTGAATTTTTATATGACTATTTAATCTTAAAAATATTTTAGTAATTAGCGAACACGGATTCCACTCCGTAATGATTCATGTCGAAATTTGAAGGTTGATGACCATTAGAATGAGAAAGGAAATACTGGATTTCCCACAAAATTAATCAATATCCCAAAAGTCAGCGAGGGAAAAGAGAGCAGAAGTACAGAGATTAATTGAGTCAAGCTGTCCCCGCTGTTTTTCTTTAAGAACGTGAAACATATCATATCTATTGATTAAAAAAAAATACAAGCGTGCGTGCAAAAAATATTATCGGTCCTAAAATACACACACACAAAAAAAAAAACAATGAGAAATGATGAGCGCTCAACATTGATGTCGTATGCAGTACTCCGATCTTGGAGGTGGGTGGATGAAGGTTCGTCACTAGATCTTGCCTTCAGTCTTCATCGTCGCCTTTAGAGAGCTCAAGAACCCGCTTCCCGAACCAAATCGACCAGGGTCTCCATGCAAGAGCCAATATCCCCATTTGGGTCTTCAAAGCCCAAAAAAATGGGGGAGTGGAAGGTCTTCTCTCTTTAAGAAGAGAGTCTCAACCATCTCACAGTCACGAACAGAGGAAAGGAGAGGAGACGAGAGGAGAGAGCCGCACCGGCCGGGGACCGAGGGGAAGATACCAGAAGACTCGTTCCCACTTGGTAATTCGGTGAAACTTTCTTGTTTTTTTACCGGTCAAACGGAAATTCAAACTAACTTTCACCCAAACGGGCCAAAAAGAACACGTTTTTCTCCTTCCATTTGTTACCCCTCCTTTCGTCCACGCAACCGGAATCCAGCGGGAAAGAACAGTATAGAGGTCTCCATCGATCGTTTGAAAATCTGAGGGGAGTTCATTGCTATTAGACTGACCTCCCTGAGGTTTCTGATAATGACAAACACCTTCTCAGGTTTCAAAAATACCAATGACCTCCCCTCTTAGTAGTTTCGTCACGCGGTATACATCAGTGGGGGTTAAGTACTTAAGTGGACTTAGCAAGTTAGTCTATGGAGGGTCCAGAGACTGTCCATAGCCATGAACCCCAACTGTCCCTCATGGGACTCGCCCTGGCCTCTACTAAGGAAGGTGATGGGTGATGCCAACTGAGCTAAGAGCTCATTGGCGTAGTGTCGGCTAACTTTTGTTAAGGGGAGTTGTGCTTTTACCTCTCTACCATCCAGATAGCCTTCCTATATATCTACATTCAAACATCTAACTAAATGAAACAAAATAGTAGTTTATTTTTTTATTATCTTAGCAAAGTTAATGATTCATTCAACTTAAAAGGAGATAAATATTTTTACAATGCTATACTTTTTTATTATCTTAATGAAGTGAATGATCCACTCAAAAAAAAAACAAAAAAAAAATTAAGTTAAAGATTATGCGTGGAGTACAAAATTACTATTAATGATATTGATACAGAAAATAATTAATTACATTATATCAACAACCTTTTGAAGTTTTAAAAATAATCTATTAAAAATGAAAGAGAATAAATCATCTGTTTTTTTAAAAAGGTTCAAAAAAAATTCTATATTATAATGGCCCCCTTTGCAATTTTGTCTCCGTTCATCCTCTCATCCAATCACCCTCCTAAAGAATTTAAGATATGGGAGTTTTACATAAGCAAAATAGAAAAGGATGCTTAGTCACATAATCCTACATAATGACTCGCGCTCTTAATCCTTGCACTGTACTTGCGCTTTCAATCTCGCTCTCATGGATTTTAGTATTTTACTAATTGAAAATGTGATTCAAAGATGCTTTTACACTCGCGCACGAAATGTGACTTAGGAAGGATTTATGCAATTCAAAATTTTTTATGGCCCGAAGCGCAAGCCTTGCTCGTCTTCCCTCAGGGACAAGCTTGTTTGTAAGGTGGATTCATCTTTTCTTGGTGCAATATTTCCATTGCACCAAAAAAGATAGACGATGTAGATTGGCACCCGCAACATTTTTAATTTCCCTGTTCCATTTTCTTCGTTTACACTGTAATTATCGTCCCTCTATATATTTAGCTACTACAGTATTATGGTTTATAGATTATTTAGCTTTTAATTTGTGTCTTTTTAGTGAAAGGTGACATAAAGGACAAAAAAGATGGTACGAGGGGCGAAAACAAAACCTCAAGGGAGATCATTGCTATTTTTGAAACCTGATGGAGGTGTTTGTCAATGTCAGAACGACAGGAGAGGTCAGTGTATGTATATATATGCGCATAACCTGTTTGATTTTTAGTCTCAGCTGAGAAAATGGAGGTTTGTGCATGCCCAAATATCCATCTGCGAGCTTGGTCTTCTTCTGATTGCCCTTGTGGTGTTTCTGGTGATCGTCAGAGGAGGATAGAGTACATTAGCTCTGTGGTTTCTGCTCTTCTTAGCAACCTTTTCTATGCAATTCTCATCTGCTTGTTTGGAATTGGTAGGTAACCTTTCTTTTCCATTTCTTTCCTTCTTTTTGTGTGATAATTATAGTAGTACGTTATACCACTAATTGAGTTGTCGCACACAGCCACAAAACTGAATAGTTTTTCGGTCCAAGAGGTAAAAAATAGCTTTAAAGATATTACACTCAATGATCGATAACTCCTTATTGCACCCTGCTTAGCCAAAAACCTTGCCTTCAAATAAGGTTGAAAATCTTAAGCTTAGGGCTAGATCGTTGAAAGCATAATAAACCGGTAAGTCCGGGATCGTACCATAGGGAATCAGTAATAGTTTGCTCGGATCATAGCTTTTATGTAAGGATTGTGGCGTTTAAGACGGGCAACTTTCGGTTTTGCTTTTAAAGTGGAAATACTAAGCCAAAAGACTAGAAAAGAGTTTAATTAACTTAAAAGAGGCAAGCTTTGGGATCATCCATCCCTTGACAAAGCCCGTTATCGGTTCTCGATTATAACTCAAGAGACGCTCGAAAAATTTAGCTTTAAAGACTATGTTTATCAAAAGATGTAATTTATCGGAGGCGAATTGACTTGTTTAACTCATTTATCGAACACGTAGGAGGCCATGAGCTCAAGGCATACCGCGTGCCAAGACTGCTTGACTAAATGGCATGCCAAAGAGTTAACACCCCTAGTTAAGTCCAAAAATGCAAGATTAGCTCTTATTTCGAAAACCATGCTTTTAAGCCTGAGGGTTCGAGAACCAAGCATATATCAACCTAAGTCTTTGGAAAAGATTAACCCAAGATTTAGCCAAGAAACTACTCACACATACTTGAAAGATTAAGCATAGTAGGAAAAACGAGACATGCTTCTTAATTAGCTAGCCGATAAAAACTAAAATAAACTTGATATTAACGAAGATCCAAGTCGTAGCTACATCATTAACTAACGAAAAATTAATGAACAACAATTACCTTAAGAAGTTTTTGAACAATAAAACCTTAGTTGCACGAAGCAGGAGTGGATGCGGGAGCGGAAGCAAGGGCGGGAGAGTGTGAGCGAGGGAATACATAAGCTCCCAAGGTTGGGAGCGTGTACATATATTATGAAAATAATGTAGTATAGAGTATTCACTTTAAAAGTACAATCATTTTAGAAAGTAAAAATATGAGCTAGCTATGTGAGTTAACTTGAATGTTTGAGCCGTGCCTTTAGATATGTGAGTTCATTAAAGACCAATTAATAAAGTCAAGTGATAAATTCATGTTTTTCTATACAAAGATCATCCAAAAGCTCTCATCTTTGCAAGGAGCGAGCTCCCATCTTAATGGGAGCGGGCTCCCGTTAAGCTCCTTAGTTAGGAGCGCAAAAGCGGATTCCCAAGATAGGAGCAGCACCACTTTAGGAGCTCCCTGCAACTAAGAATTAAACTAAGAAAGCTTGAGAAAAACTATGGAGAAAACTAACCTAAAGCATAAAAGTAGATAATCAGGCCATCCACATCCACAGTGGTATAATCAAAAGTCAATTATTTTTAAAGTTAACAATATTGGTGTAAAAGATGGCCCACAGTGGTATAATCAAACTTAGCAACATTCTTAGAAATAATTAAATTTTGGGCTTTAGATAACCAAAACTAGCAACCTTTCTCAATAATCAAAATTTGTGAACCCCATACCACATAAGTTAACTAATTCCAAAATTTGTATACACGCATGTTTTAACTAGTATTTTCTTCTTCTCTTCTTCGCCTACTCTATATATTCTTTACTGCACCTACAAACTATTTCTCTTTATTTCTCTAAAAAAGTGAAGCTCATATCTCTCAATCATCTACAATTCAACCCATCGTTGCCGGATTAAGGTATTTCACTATTCTTTTCCATTTCTATTTTTCCCCCCCAAAAAATATTCATAATAGGAGGGAACAAAGTCATTGATTTTTTTCCAAAATTATGAGAGGGAATCAATATATTTTTGCTCAAAAAAAACGTAAATGGAGAGAGAGAGAGAGAGAGAGAGAGAGAGAGAGAGAGAGAGAGAGAGAGAGAGAGAGAGTGTGTGTGTGTGTGTGTGTGTGAAATTGTAGTGCTCCCTTATTTTGGTTATGAATTAACTAATGAACTAAAAATGACCATTGTGAACCTCAATATTGTTAAGTTTAGCAACCTCTTAAGTGAATAATCAAAAGTTTATGTGTCAACTTTTGGTTATCATTTTTTGATTCTACTATTGTGGATGGCCTAAGGGGGAGAGAAAGGGGTATATATATATATCTCACCCTCTTTCTCCATAAAATTTCCCAAAATTTGCCAAAAGTGACGAGTATTCCATAAGTGTAAAGTCCAAAAAGCAGCAAAAATCTGCAGAAAAGTCACCGTATCGATAAAACCAAAATGATACATCAATCTTTTGACGTTTTCTTCAATCCCTCTGTCTTGCACCAGTATCGATACGGCAAAACGCCTGTATCGATACCGCCTTGATTCCTCCAGAATCCAATCTTTTGGCCTTCTTCTCAGCACCCAACGATCCCCCGGCAACTCGATGGTCCTCCGAATGCCTCAAAAGCCTTGCCGGCCGTGTTTCGCGTGGCCTCCGGCGCTTGGGCACACTCATGGGTCGATGTTGGCGACAAAAAAGAGGCCTATTTCGCCGGTTAACCTGAAACAATTAAGAAAACACCTTACGTGAAAAATCGCTATATAAAAACTAAAGAAAACACGAAATAAAGCAACATAACTCGGGACTAGACGCACTAAATATCTACAATATTGGAATGTTATTAGCATTTTCCATGAAATCATATCGAGGTAGAGCATAGCTTCAGGTGAACGGCTTTCATAATTTTCCCTTTTGATGATATGTACATGTATTTTAGTTTGGGGGACGTTAGGAGCGATGACGGCATTGATTGGGGCAGTATTGGGCTTAAAAAGCAGGAGGGGCATGTTGCATGGGGCTGCCACCGGAGCTTATTTCTACCTTTTGTTCTTTAAAGCTTCCGCTGGTTTGTGGACGTCTTTCGCCGATGGACCTTTGTCCTTCCTTCACTTGGTGAGTCTCTCAACAATATCTAGCCCATTGCACAATGCTAGCTGCCTGCCTAGCTTCTTTACTTCATTAGAACTCTCTTTGTCCTTCAATGCGTACATGCGATCAAACCCAAACGAACTGTTACTGATTTCCTAAATAAACCTTCTATATATTTCTAAAAGTATTCATTCATCTACATTTCTAGGGTTAGTTTGCGGAAACTAAAATGTATGTTATACGCTTTTAACTTTTCAAGATTACTATGTCTTTCGGAACGTCATCTCAAACTGAAGAGATTGATAAACAAAACGGGACGAGTTGAATTCTTGTGTGTACACTTTGTTCATCAATGTGGTGTGGGTGGACTTCAATCCATGCACTTTTTGAGAGAGATAGAGGCTTCATACCCAAATTTGAGAAGCACTTCTTATTAGTTTCCATACTCATTGGCAGCAAGGAATTACTCATGACTGGGAAATATTACTTTTGGCGGTAAATAGTCCCACATTGCTTGGAAGTGGAATGGGTGATCACTTAATAACATTGGGGACCTCTCCACTCATTGCCAATTGGTTTTGAGATGGATATAAAGTTTCTACATGGTATCAGAGCGGGGCCCATTCCACCCCACATTTTAAAAATTCTCAATCCACACCCCACGATGACAGACCAGCAAAAAGGCTGCACGATGATAGGACCCAAAAAGTGGCCACACGTGACAGACCTCAAAACGCGGCTGCACGTGAGGGGGGATGTTAAAGAAATGAATCCCACATTGCTTGGGAGTGGAATGGGTGTTCACTTAATAACATCTGGGACCTCTCCACTCATTGCCAATTGGTTTTGAGATGGATATAAAGTTTCTACACAAATTACTCTTGGCCGCAACAATTTACTCTTGGCTGCAACAAATGACTCTTGGTCACAAAGAATTACTCCAAATGACTCTTGACTGCAAATATTTACTCTTTGCCGCAACCAATTACGTGTCGTTCCGCTTTCTTTTTAAATCTTCTTTTTCAAAAATAAGGTAATTTCAAGATCAAATATAATGAAAATGAAAATTAATTTTTTAATTTTTTTTGCACCATTTAAAAGATCTCAATGAGATCTATGAAACAAGATCCATATTGGTAGAAAAATTATTTGCGTAAAGACATGATTTTTGAGCTTGAAATTACCTTTCTTTTCTAAAAGTTCATTTTTTAAGAAACCGGAACGGGCCTTACTTATGACCGCAAATAATTATGTTATATTTGCAGATTGTGGTAATTTCAAGACTTGTAAATCCAGCACTGCTTTACTTGGGAGACTTGATTGGTCCAGTAGGGAATCAGGTAATTAACTCCCTACCCAAGCCAATAAAATGTAGCAGTTTTTGACAAGTTAAGAAAGCTAAAGGAAGACTGGCATTGAAACATTCTTCAAGTACAGGATGTCGAGGATCAGATGGGCACTGTTCAATCAATCAATGAGGTCCAGAGATCAATCAGTACCAGAGGAGCCAAAGAACCATCCAGGAGATCAGTTGATCGGCTCTCAAAAACTAGAATCACGGATCAGAATATATACAACAATTCAGGCAACAGAATCTCATGCCCGATTTGCCTTGAGGTAGAAATCCTTCAATCTGATAGTCCTCCTTTCTCTAATACTCCCTCCGTTCCAAAATGACTGTCCCTTTCGGTCTCCAAGAAAAATTTTAAATTGTTAATATCTTTCAATCTACAATGTTTTTAAATATTTTAAAAACTTTGTATAATAGAACTAATTGAGATCTATCAAATAAGATCCATATTGCACATAAAATTCATTATAGATTGAAAGATATTAACAATTTAAAATTTGCCTCGGAGACCGAACGGGACAGTCATTTTGGAACGGAGGGAGTATTTAGTTTGATGAGTCCTGAGATGGGGCTTGATCCAGCCTCTTCCTCTCACCTGACTAATTGCAAAAGTACGTAACAACAATACTTTTTTTTTTTTTTTTTAACAGCAAGAACAACAATGTTAGTGCCAACAGTGTAAGTTAACCTCCTCTCCCAGAAAGTACTCCATGGTGGAAGTAAAGTGTCTATTACCTTTTTAGGATTTCATCATTAAATTTGTAAGTGGAGAGTGCTTGGGCCTCCAAACACCTCATGTTCAGTCGCGATCTCATAACGGCCTCGTGGCATGACATCATCCCATAATGTCTCTGAAACTCTCCAAAATATCATGCATTACATCTGTGGAGCGCCATGTCGGTCTCCCCCACGTGGTCGAGTAGTGCCACCCTTGTATCCGCTTGGCACTGACTGGGTCCAACAGCCTATACTAAACTTTGGACCTGCCCAACTTTTTGGCTCTGTATTGCTTTTATTTTTGCCTCCACAAGTCCAAATACGCTGGGCAGGATATCATGTCATAATTTTTACCTATAACAAGCAATTCTCTAATCATATTAAGGACTAATCTTAAAGAATGAAATTTGTTTTGGAGGTTTCTTGATAATTTTCTTGTTTCATTGTCTTGTAGGATTTTCAACATGGGGAAGTAGCTGGAATCCTGCCACTATGTCATCACATGTTCCATCAACCTTGCATCGGAAAGTGGCGTTCTAGGAACAGTTCTTGTCCTTTGTGCAGAAGGAACCAATAGCTCTTCGATGTATAGCTCACCATAGCGAAAACCCCAAGGGGTTGGCCCGGTGTTTACCTCTTTTCGCCGACGTGAGTGAAAAATCAATGGGCATGCGGTATAAGCGCGGGTGTGCCTGCACTTGTTGACGTCCAACGTGTGAATAGGCGAGAGCGCCTCGATCTAACTTATTGCACGTGACCCAAAAGATGAGGTTACAAAGAGGTTCGTGTTTTTGCCACAACAAAGTGGACTTCAATATTACTCGATCAGCTTTGGGGTTGTCGGGGGAAAATGACTGGGTATGCTCTTGGATGAGTGGAGCCTCAATCCGTTGCAGAGTTTACAAGCGTTCGTTGGCAACTTCGATCTATTGGATTTGGCGTGAAAGGAATAACAAATTATTTCAAGGTAAATCTCTTCTTGCTACTTTGTTGAGTTCTCACATCACAGCAGAAGTTAGAGAACGTCTCTGCTCTAGGAGAGGCCTTCAGCGTACTGATGAAGCCAGATTGATGTATGATGTTTGGGGCTTAAGTTCTAGGATTTTCAATTCCTAGTTGTTTACCGCCTGTTTTCCTTGATTGTTGTCTGTTTTGCCTTGCTTTTGTAAGTGGGATTGGGTGGCTTTGAGGTTTTCCCTTTTATGGTGTTCACTGTTTGAACATCTTTTCAGAGTCTGTACTGTATTCTCTGTTGGCTTGAGGTTGTTTGCTTTATAAAGTGGTTTAATTTACCCCCCAAAAGTGGTCTTCAATATTTCCCAAGAACTAAAGTTAAAAAAGAAGAAGGAAGAACTTTATTATGTCGGAATATTAAAGTTGGATTACAAATGAATGAAATATGAACCGGATAAAAGGATAAAATCCAAGATATTTGTGGAAGTAAATGGGCTGGATGGATTAACTTTTGCTGAAAAGGTCATAGTTTGGTGAAGCACTTGGATCCCATTCATTTTAGGATTTGAATTTTGGATTTTGGGTAAGGAGTGAAGAGAGATTAGGGTTAGCAATTGGGTGAGTAGGGGGTGGATACCACTATCCCCGTCCTCGATCCCCGAACCCAAATCCATCTCTATCCCCTCCCCAATTCCCACCGGGGAATTATTTTTACCATCCATCCCCTCCCCAAACGGGGAACTGGGATCCCCGCGGGGAATCGGGGATCCAACTGGAACCAAAGGCAAAATCGGTGTTCTTAATCTGGTATCCCTCCAGCAAGACGCCAAGAACAAACAACACAAGCAGAGCTCTTTAAAGCTTCAGTTTCTCAATCTCTCAACACGACGATATTTCATGAGTTTCCGACGTAAACAATATTATCAGACGTGAACTATATTTATTTGAGCTCTTCTTTTTACTAATCTTCTATCCGTGGTAAGTGAATTCAATTACTTCTATGTTAATTGACAGTGAGATTTAGTTTCTTTCTTTCTTCCTCACTTATGTATATATAGTACTCCTATATATAACTTTCATTTATGTATATAACTTAGAAGAAATTAAATAGACATCCTCTTTACTAGACTTATTTAGGCGTCCATCCTGCAGATTTTAAATACTTACGTTCTCATCCTCACATTGTCATATTGTCCCATTGTACCCCTATCTCCATATTTATATAATCATATTTTCGAATATACATATTTTTTTTATCCCACGATTATAGGGATTTATACAAAACAGTTTTGATAAGAAATGACTCCAAAACTCTCCGTGACAACGACGCCGATCTACACCCACCCCCACAAAATCTCTCCAGATCGATCTGCTTAGGCCATGAGCCTCCGCTAGCGTCCGCCTCCGGTCCAACCCCAAACCACCCCACCACTCCCCATCCCAACCGACGACCAGCCCTTCAACATCATCCTTATTCACAACCTCCTCGTCGACCAGCCCTCCCTCCGCTACCCCCGAGGTTTGCGCTGCCGCCTCCACACTAAAATCCCCAGAAGAGCCATTCAAGCCATGACTGCTTCTTTCGGCTCTCAGTTGGAGGAGACCGTCAAAAAAAACAATCAGTGAAAACCCAATTGTTGTCTACTCAAAAACGTGTTCGTGAGTACCTAGTTGTTCAATTTCGTTCAAGTGCAACTTGGGTGTACTTTTCAGTTGAAAAGTAGAGTATCAGTAGATTTCTTTGTGAAAGATTTGGTATGTGGTTGTTGAATTTGTGGTGAAGGTAGAAAAACTTGTTAAGTTTCTGAAATTTGTGGTTGGTTCTTTTTTTTTTTTTTTTTTGGGTTTAGGAGTGTTGTATTCTGTGGGTATTGGTGGCGGATTTTTTCGGATTGACTACTTGTACAAATTCTGTCATGATTTCAGTATGTATGTTTCAGTTTCTCTGAATTTTGTCATTATTTTGGTTTAGTATAGATTCGTCGGCACAATTTTACGATATGTGTTTGTGATTTTTTGTGTTTTATGGTGATTTTACAAATTTTGTTATGATTTCGGAATGTGTTTTGATTTCTCCGAATTTTGTCATTATTTCGATTTAGTGCTGTTTCGTCGGCATAATTTTACGATATGTATTCATGATGTTTTTGGTTTCATGGTGATTTCACAAATTTTGTCATCAATTCGGTATGTGTTTCGATTTCTCCAAATTTTGTCATAATTTTGGTTTAATGTAGTTTCGTATATAGGATTTTATCATTTTGGTATGTGTTTCGATTTCTCCAAATTTTGTCATAACTTTGGTTTAATGTTATCATACGTATTCATGACAAATTCATGGAGGATTTCAAATTTGGTAGATATTAATTTTATTTTTAATGTTGTTTTTAGATTTTAGGTGAGAGAAAATTGGAGAGAGAAGATTAGTAGAAAAAAAGAGAGAAGAGTGAGATAAATTAGGAAAGATAAGGAGAGAGAAAGGGTAGTTTAGGATTTATTTGAATTTGAGGATGGAAAGATAAGTTTTTAAACCTACTAGGATGAAGACTTAAGTATTTATCTAGGGAAGGACCCCTATTTAAGTTCCCATATAACTTATTATATATATATATATATATATATATATAAACAGGGCGGAGCGGGGATGGGGCGGGGAAAGACTCATACCCATCCCCTACCCGTTCCCCATTTTTTTTAAAAAAAATTATCCCTATCCCCTACCCGATCTCCGAAAAATCCCCGAATCCCCAACCCATTTGGGGCGGGACACGGGGCCAGGCGGCCGGGATTGCCATCCCTAAGAGAGATAGAGAGAGAAATAAGAGTAATAATTAAATTTTTTTTATTAAAAATTATGCGCCAAGAGAAAGTCCAAAATCCAAAATCCCAAAACGAACGGGATCATTAGCGTTTGAGTGGTGCAGGACCATTCTCCCTCCTATTTTGATTCTTGTAATTATAGCCGCCTTGGAAGAGAGAGAATTAATGCCCATGTATATAATTTTAGGCCACAAATTCCAGTGGCGTGTAGTGCTTCTTGGCTCCTCCAACCCAACTAATCATTGTGGGTCAATTCACCTTTGTAGAAAATATGCGCTGGTTCATAATTGATCATTACTAGCACCCAAGCAAATCAATCTCAATGGAAAATTATTCGGTGCATCTTGCTCTATTCTAATGTCTTAGATTCGAAACTTTTTAAGTGCGATCAACTCCTTTGGAATTAGTCAATTTGGCTTCCTGTAAGTAGGTAGTGGACAATTACATGTGTAATTTTGACATGGGTTTCGTTGCAAATAACGCTTCATTCAACTTTGTTTTAAGTGTCTGATCGTGTGAGTCAATAAACAACTAATTTCGGTCATATTATTACGGATAGAAAAAATGCTAGGGATAAATTCAGAAATAAATATATCCGGGGCTATTTAATGTATATAAGTCTTGCTTTATCACTTATATATATATAATAAGTTGGAATTTAAGTGTATCAAAAAATTTTGAATACATTTTTGTCGGAACATCTATATCTATATCTATATATTATGGAACAATGGTTTGGAATTCTCTAGATTTTGGACCCTCGGATTTGTACGTATTTTTTCTATGACTAAGATTTACGGATGGTAGTAAGGCTAGAAATATTTTTGAAAAAAATGAATGTTTGGAAGAAAGATGAAAGAAAAACTAAAATTGATGTTTCCAAATCTTATTCTGATTCCTTATTTTTGTAACAGTTATCAGTCAAAAAAGATTATCGTGATCTAGGCCTGTCTCTCATCACTCTCCCTCACACATTGATTTCAAAACGGATTTCAATTTTGAATCCAAAACTACTTTCTCTCACACACTTTTAGCTCTCTCTCTCTCTCTCTCTCTCTCTCTCTCTCTCCCTCCCTCTCTCTCTCTCTCTATGTGGACCCTGTCATTTTTTAAATGTGTTCAAATTGCTAATTGTTTAGTTGGTTGAGTGATTGAAGGAAAAAATTGATTAATTATATATTTGGTTATTAGATTCATTACAATACGTTGGTGACAGCAAGCGTATTGATTTTGTTAGATCTTGATTCTAAATCATAGTTTCATCTTTGCCTTCATCGAGTTAAAGGTTGAAAGCCATCGAAAATATACATATGTCTGTATTTCCGCATTGGAGTTAGTTTTCTTATTCAATTTAATTTTTTTATTACATAATACAGGGTGTAGGGTTCATCCACACTTAACAAAAGACAAGTTGTTGCAGTGGATGATTACTTTGATCCAATGGTTTAGGCTCATTCTCCTCCTTTCGGTAAAGTGCTCACACTTTTTGCACATATTATAGTTTACACAATTATCATGTGAGTTTATTTACTCCTAACAACTGTACATTAATGTCTTTGTGATTTTTCAAAAAAAGAAAGAAAGAAAAGAATACCGAAACTTTCCAAATTCTGTGCTAATTTGAAGAATATATGTAGGGAATCGTTCTGGAGACTTCATCTCAACCATTGAACCAATGGTTGAAATTAAAAGTTTTCAAAGAATTACTCATGGCCACGAATAATTATTCTTGGCCGCAAAAAATTATTCATAACCGCAAAGAATTACTACTGGCTGCTATGGCTGCAAAGAATTACTCTTGACCGCAAAGAATTACTATTGGACGCTTATGATTTCTCTTGGCCGCTTATAACTACTCTTGGCCGCGAATAATAACTCATGGTTTCGTAATTATTTGGGACTAAAAGTAATTATAAGCGACCAAGAGTAATTATAAGCGGCGAGAGTAATTATAAGCGGTTCGAATCGGTGGAATCTGTTACTGACGTTCCGAATAAAATTTGGTGATCTCTGCGTCACTTCCACGCCCATACTCCATCATTTATCAATCATTTGTTTATGCGCATGACGCATGAGAGAGAGAGAGAGAGAGAGAGAGAGAGAGAGAGAGAGAGAGAGAGTGTGTTAATAAAATGGACCCAACAACTTGCATTAGCGAGAGAGAGAGTGTTAATAAAATGGACCAAACAACTGGCATTAGCATGAGAGAGAGAGAGTTAATAAAATTGACCCAACAACTTGCATTAGCATTGGTCTTGGTTGGTTGCTTTATAGAAGTTTTGACTCATCCAAAAAAAGCTTGCATTAGCATAAACAGAGACACCAAACTCTAATGGCAGCGCTACATACTCTTCTCGCCTTCTTCTTCTTCTTCTCCTTCGTCATCCTCAACCACTCCGGCGGGTTCGTTAATGCTCAGGCATTGATCCCGCCCGCGAGATTCGATGGGTTTGTGTACAAAAACCGCCTTTCCACCAGCATGGACTCGATCATCATCGAGGCATTCTTGGACCCCGTTTGTCCTGATAGTAGAGACTCTTGGCCTCCTTTGAAGCGAGCTGTAGATTACTACGGCTCTCATGTCTCCCTGGTCGTTCACCCCTTCGCTTTGCCGTGAGTAATTTCATCCCCTTCATTTGAGTCAGAATTTTCACTCTTTTCATTTGGTAAGAGAGAGAATTATAGGATTGAACCATTTTATGGACTTCAGTGTGTACAATTTCAGCCATCAAGCCAATCGGATGTCTTGACATCATTTCGTTGTACTCCAAACGTCTTTGCCTGAGCAGTGCTACAGAAATAAACCGTCTGAATGCACATGTGATCCCATTTACATCGAACAGCGCTGAACAACTGTGTCCAAAGTATTTTCCATCAAATTGTTGGTATTCCAATTTTTTATGGGACGTTCATCAAATGCATGTTCTCTTAGAAATCTCACTTTCAAGAATGTTTTTAGTGATTTATGAGGGTCTTTCAAAAGTTAAATATTTTTTTGTTAGTCAAAACCTTCTTATTAGACATGTCAAAATGAAACAGGAGACTCACCTTGAAGGACATATGGAGTAAATTTTAGTGACTTTTTTTTGACTCATTGATGGATTTCTATATTTTCAGCGTGAATTTGGTTTCTCTACAGTCAGTTGTTAGATTGTAGAGTGTCGTCTGCATGATCTTAGCCGTCTAAAAGTATTTATAACAGTTTAGATTTTAAAAACCTTCTTCCACCCTTTTTTTTTTGCGAAACAATTATTTACGTGACTTATTTTATTGAATTGTTATTGATTTCCCTACCACCATACCTTAAGAAAAAAACAAACGAAAATTTGGTTTTTTTTTTTTTTTTTCCCTCCTTCGTTACTTTCCGCCACTAGTGGCGGAATCTGTTACTAACACTTACCGATCGAAGAAGATTTGGTGATCTCTGCGTCACTTCCACGCCCATAATCCATCATTGATCACTCATATGTTTATCAGTTTATGCGCATGAGAGAGAGAGAGAGAGAGAGAGGTAGGTAGGTAGGAAGGTAGGTACCGTAGGTTAATAAAATGAACCCAGCAACATGCATTAGCATAAACCGATCGAGACACCCAACTCTAATGGCAGTGTTACATACTCTCCTCACCTTCATCTTCTTCTCTTTCGTCGTCCTCGATCACTCCGGCGGGTTCGTTAATGCTCAGTCATTGATCCCACCGGCGAGATTCGATGGGTTTGTGTACAAAAACCGCCTTTCCACCGGCATGGACTCGATCATCATCGAGGCTTTCTTGGACCCGGTTTGTCCTGATAGTAGAGACTCCTGGCCTCCTTTGAAGCGAGCCGTAGATTACTATGGCTCTCGTGTCTCCCTCGTCGTTCACCCCTTCGCTTTGCCGTGAGTAATTCCATCCCCTTCATTTGAGTCGGAATTTTCACTCTTTTCATATGGTAAGAGAGATAATTATATAGGATTGAACCATTCTATTGACTTCAGTGTGTACAATATCAGTCACCAAGCTAATCGGTTGGCTTGACATTATTTCGTTGTACTCCACACGTCTTTGCCTGAGCAGGTCTACAGAAACAGACCATCCCGATGCACATGGTCTCACCCGAATCCCCGATGCACATGTGATCCAAAGCATATTTTCCGTCAAATTTGTTGGTATTCAAATTTTTTATGGGTCGTTCAACAAATGCATGTTTTCTTAGAAATCTCACTTTCAAGAATGTTTTTAAGGATTTATGAGGGTCTTTCGAAAATTCGAATATTTTTTTGCTTGAATTTTTGAAAAACCGACTAGACATGACAAAATGAAACAGGGGACTCATGTTAAAGAATGTATGGAGTAAATTTTAGTGACTTTTTTTCTGGCTCATTGATGGGTTTCTAAATATTTTTGGCGTATGATCATTGGAGCACTGATAACACTCATTCAAGGACCATCTCCATCTCCAGTCATCTATCTCTTAATGCATGCACAAGTTAAGATTCTAAATTAGCTGAACAACCAAAGAGAGTGAGAGTGAGAGTGAGAGTGAGAGAGGGTCCTGAATCTCCTGATCCTTTAGGCAGCGTTTGGATGGGGAAATATAAGAAGCTAATGTTGTCAAGAAGCTAAATTTGATTTCTTTGGTTTCCCTATCATTTTAATTCCCTTTTACTAGGTTAGGAAAATACCTTCATTTAGAGAAGTGCTACAACACGAGCCTCATTTTTCTATGCCAATGTGAATATCTGTTGAAATATTTTAAACTTAAAAGTGATTCAAAAGGATGCATACGATACACACCCAACTACACGTATTTTAGCGTTTCCCAGTTACCATTACTTCACAGGGATTCACAATTGTGTAACGACCTTCTGTGGACGAACCAGGTTACTTCAAGTTGCTTCCTGTATCCCAAGGAGTTCATTTTATCTTATTAGTGCCTTGACTGATTCTAATAGGAAAAATTCTACACTTTTTCCTAGTCCTAGTTTGATAGTCAACTTGGATTTTTCTAGCTTGGCTTCTAATGTATAGCTGAAATAGGTTTCAATTTTAGTAGGTTTAGTAAATCACATAATGAGCAAATGAGTGTTTTGCTTTTATACGTAGTATTGTTACGTGAACCGGTAACTGACAAGTTGTGGATATCACAGTTACCACGACAATGCTTTCGTTACTTCTCGTGCTTTGCATATTGTGAATAAGCTCAAGGCTTCTGCCACATACGACTTGCTGGAGTTGTTCTTTAAGAGCCAGGTAAGAACGACAACCCTCGATTCATAGTAGTGAAATCTTCAATTCAGGTCGATTGTAAATTTGAAAACTTCTCCCCTGCTTAAATTGTGGGCCGGTTTGCTGCCACAAAGGCGGTTTAACCCTGGCTTTGAACTGTTCTGTTGTTATGTTTTCATTTTATTTGACAAAGGGTTTTGAATTCGATGCTATTGTTTTGGCGATTAGTTGTCGGATTACCCCTTTGATCTTTAGGAGTTCTCTCGACCCTGCAACTGGATTTTGTGAGCCGTACTCTTTGGCTTTCAGTTCTTTCCTTTTTGGTGTTTGTAATAGGCCTTTCCTGCTTGTTTTCCCCATTACTTCATTTGCATTGGAATATGGATTCGGGCTAAACTCTGGATTATTAAATAGGAGGGGTTCTACAGCCCAGCAACCTTCAACATGTCCAAGGCAACAATTGTAAGTCAAATCGTGAACTTGGCGACCACAGCAGTCGGTAACTCCTGCGAATCTGCAGTTGCATCCGGCTTTACTGACAGGAAATTTGATCTCATGACAAGGGTCTCGTTCAAGGTAGGAATCAAATAATGCTATAGTCCATTATAATCAATGCAAGTTGGGATTGCCTCTCTATCTTCCTTTCAGAATATTTTTGTCCGTTGACTTAATCACCTATCCATCAAGCAACTCTCTAGCTCTCTGATTGATATTCACGGTTCAATTGTTTTTCGCGGTTTTGTGCATGCAGTATGGTTGTTCAAGAGGGGTGTTTGGAGCGCCTTTTTTCTTCGTGAATGGATTTGCATTACCTGATGGTGGTTCGCCTGTGGACTATGCTAAATGGAGGAGCATCATTGATCCATTACTAAAAGAACAAGCCATGGGATGAGGGGGAGGAGCTTCTACATTTCTTATGAAACTCTTTTCGGTTGGTTGTACTTGCGCTAAGCCGCTAAAACAAAATAAAGGTGCTGTAATCAATGTGAATTTTTTTTTAAACGACTCCTATTGAATCGAGCAGCTAGCTGTATCAAAAGAATGAATCTTCGTATGAGGAACTTTGGCGTTGAAGCCTGTTGTTTCAGAGCGAGGCAAGGCGGAGCTCGCTGCAGAATGGGAAAATGGGCCTGATTTGTATGGGGAATGAACTGAAACTTGAAAGTGAAAGCAAAATTTACGAAGTATCCGCTCCCTGACATGAGTAGGCTTTAGGATGGTAAAACACGGCTTTAGTTTTTTTTTTTTTCATTTGTTAAACCTAATCTATTTTATCTTAGTGAACTTCGGGAAGGGATGGAGGCTTTAGCTACTGAGTGCCGTAATGTCTATTTTCATTCTACATTCTGCATCAAGTTTATAAAATGCGTACACATAATTTTACTCAAAAAGCACAATAAACCGAGGGGAATAAAATCGTTTGTGTGTTTTTCTTTCTTTCTTTTTTAATAATAAAAAATAAATATATCATGTGTCGTCTTTCACATTACATAAACCATACCACCAAGCGGTTGGCCTGGGGTCGAGATTCGAGACTTATACAGTTTGCTCCTTTCTAAATTCTTAGGTTCAAAACTTCTTGGGTGCTATCCACTAGTTTGAAAGCAGTCCATACGGAGCGATTGCTTCGACTTTAATTGGACTCCTTGTAAGTGGATGGTGGGATTGGGCTCCCGAAATTAGCCGAGATGCGCGCAAGCTAGTCCGGACACCTGAGTTATCGAAAACAAAAAGGTTACACAAACCATGTGTGGATGTAAAATTCACCATTATTCCAAATTCCAAAACAACACTACCCGCATGGAAAGCCTACTGTTCTTCTTTGGGTTTGGAAGAAGCCCACTGTTCCGAACCCTTCTTACATGAAGCAAGCCGGCCCACCACTAAGCCCACTGTTTTCTAACGGCCTCAAACCGGATATAACTGTCTAGGGCAGTTTTGAAAGCCGGTCCTATAAATCCTCCACACTTCTCAGTTCAGCGGTTAGGGCGTAAGCGAAGATACGAAGCCGAATACAACAGGGCTCTTCTTCGTAGAGCACACACAAAAAGTCTATCTTTATTCGAACAAGGTAACTAACTTCACTAACCAGATCCAAAATTCTTCTCTTCACCAGTAGAAACGCTAGTTTTGCCCTTATTTCATCTTTATCTCGTTTTTGTTCCTTTTGTTTTTTGTGTTACGGTATGTATTATACAGGTTTTGTAACATGTGGCGTTAGTTGCATTGGATTGTTCCTCTCATTGCTTCTTGTTGTTGTTTTTCAAGCCGTAGTTATAAACGAACAAAAGGTGCCCTAGTTTTCGTAATATCTCGTTTTGTTGCTTTTGTTATGGTGTTATGGTTTATATTGTAGTTGTAATGGCGTTCGTGTTGTTAAACTGGTTGTTTTTATTGTTACGTTTGTTTAGGGTTAGAAGATGGATCGGTACCAGAGGGTTGAGAAGCCGAGAGCGGAGACGCCGATAGACGAGAATGAGATTCGCATTACGAGTCAGGGGCGGATGCGGAGCTATATAACATATGCTATGACTCTGCTTCAGGTTTTCCTTCAATTCTCTTGTTATGCTTGATTAGGTTTTGCTAACTGTGTGTCTAATTGCTGTTCATTTTGGTAAATTTTTGTCCTTTTCTGATAGTTGAGTGTTTTCAATTTTCATGTTTTCGAAAGCATCATTGCAACGTTGGCTTAGGGGGGGTGTTTGGGAGGGTGATTTCGCATTTTATTTATTTATTTATTTTGGAATTCTGAGTTTGGGACGAAATTGTAGAATCTATTTTGCGCAAATCACCCAAACACTGGTTGATTCTTAGTTGATACTTTATGCAGTTTTTTCTGATATAAAGTGGAGTAGTACTTGCTTCAGAAGCTACTTGCAAGGTTTAATGTGTGTAGACTAGGGGTGAGCACGGGTCGGGTCGGTTTGACCCTCACCCGAACTCATCAGTTGGAATATTTTGGAACCGAATCCGACCGAGTGAACAAGCAAAACCGTCCGACAAAAGCATTTTGAATTTACGGTCAGCCGGTCGGGTTGGCTCATGGCTTGGTAGAATCAGATCAAGAAGCAGAGATTTTGTATTAAGTGCATGAATCAAAGTTCAGTGGATCAGATCAAGAAGAAGAGATCGGAAACCCCAAGTTTGGATGCAGGTTTACAACACACATGAACCCCTTGTGTAAACACTTGAAAAGTTCAATAATCATGCAGAAAAGAAGGATTTAAGGACTACAATCTCAGGAAAATATCAGAAATTTATAGATCATGAATTAACTTACAGGGGTTTGTCTCTAAAATCATATGGTGACTACAAAGAGAGAAAGACAGAGAAACTCCATGAGGGAGAGAGAACGAGAGACAGAGTGCAAGGCAATGGCGGTGGCCGGTGGGTCGATGTGGTGATAGGCGGAATAGGGTCTAAGCTTCATAACCATATCCTAGAGTCTCCATCCAAAACTGTCGGCTCACATCTGGTGAAGAAAAGGGGTTTTAAACATAGGGTTTGTTTATATATATATATATATATATATATATATATATATATATATATTTTCATATATATGGTCAGGTCGGTTTGGACTCGTATTGGCCTGAGACCCGACCCGAGAACCAAGTTCATTTTCTTCTGAAAATGGCAACCTGTAACCGACCCGCATGCCAGTTTGAACCCGTCCAAAATGGGTTGGGTTGGTTGGTTCTGTGCTCTCCCCTATTCAAGACAGATGTCTCACACCAAAGCAGAGGATGTGGGGGATATGCATTGAAAAGTTGAAAGGTGAACACTTCTTGCACGTTGACATTCCTTTTCTGTGTGTTTGGTAGTGTAGGGTTTTTGTACTACTTAGGGATGTCATTCAAGCTAAAGCAGAGTTGAGAAGACAAAATTCTATCCTCTTGAGAAGCTTAAAACAAGTCTATGACAAAAAATGAATGGATGCAACTTTAATCAGCTGGGCCTAGTAGCTTAGTTCTTCCTCACCTCACCTAAAGCACCAAAGGTTTGAGTCTTGCCAGAGGCGAGATCCCCTTTTATGGCTACGTCCTCCAGTGTACCAAGAAAGGGAGAATAAATGGATGCAACTTTTGAATGATAAATAGTATGGTGGCATCATGTTTGTATGAAGTTTTCCTTTGATTTTCGAGTTGTCCAAATTAAATGTTACTCCTATGTGATTGTAGTTTACCCATTGTGCTTGGTGATTTTTCATGCTATAGGCTGTATTGTGCTATTAGGTATTAATATATCATTAACCATGCTGGCAGTGGAGTTTTAGGTTTAAAGAAATATTTAGTTTGGGATAAATGGCGTTAATGACTCCTGGAGAATAATAATTGCAGACCTGTGTTCAAATTATGGCCACTATTTGTTTTTCTGGGAATCCATATGCTAGCCCAAATACATGGGATTTGGGGGTTGGCTTATTTAATCAGTCAGTGCTACTTTTGGAAACATGACAGGGAGATGGGATCAGTACTAAATGCTTCGTAGTGTTTCATTAGTACCGGGATGAATGTGTGCTTCATCACTACTTTTTGTCCATTAATGCGCAGGATCCCTTACTGTTTCGAGGACAGATAACAAAGGTAGGATGCTACATTTTGGTGTACCTGATGTCTTTTGTTTTTCTTCTTGTGTGTTTCTATGCTTTCTAGGAAAAAGGTTCAACGGAGATAGTGTTCAAGGCGATGGGCAGAGCTATCAATAAAACTGTTACAATTGTGGAGTTAATCAAGGTTTCTTTTGTCACGCTTTTTCCATCTCTTTGTTTACCCTTCTATTTAGTGCTTCCATGCAATGCTTATGTGGTAATAGATTGGTTTTGCAATGATTAATCATATGCTTTCAATGCTAAATGTAATGCAGAGGAGGATTGTTGGTCTTCATCAAATTACATCAATTGCATCCATTGATATCACTGATACATGGGAGCCCCTAGAAGAAGGCCTCCTTCCGTAAGAGTACTCATAACCTTATCTTTGATAAGCAAGTGTTGCTTCTGGTTTTTCAATTAGGCAGTGGTCTCTCCACATAGATTTCCCTATTAAGATAACAAGTTTGTTTTTTCGTCCTCTCTTAGTATGGCACTTACATGTATGTTTTGTCTGCAGTCTGGAAACCACCAGGCATGTTTCAATGATTACGATAACCCTCTCAAAGAAGGAGCTGAATACATCCTCTGTTGGGTGAGTTAGTCTATGTCACCTTCTGTTTCGTTTTGTATGTTTCTAGTGCTTTTTCCATCCCAAGGTAGGTTATCTTTTTCTTTTTTTTCGTGATTTACTTGCTTGCCGATATTCCAGTTCCTTGATATGTCATCTGAAATAGGCTCTAGTGGTAATCATCATTAATCCTAGGTCCAGGATTGCACCTGTTGGTATTGTTTCACATCTTAGATACAAGAAGGATCACGACCTATCAGATTTTTGGAAAATAAGCTGTCCACTGAAGTCCTTGTGTATGATAGTGACTTCCTGATTGTCCTCGTCCAGTGATGTTGAAATCGGGAGGTAATTAGTATATCTTCAAAACAGTTGGCAGTAAAAAGTTGCACCATAGGAGATGTATCCAACAGTTTGGCTTCCCATAAAATGTGTGCACATGTGCTACTTTTTTTCCTTGTATTTTATCTTGGTAATTGACGTCGAAAAGATTCCATGTTGAATCATGATTGTGAAATTAGCAGATTAATTAAACTCATGCATTTGGTACTTGTTGCAGGTACCAGTCTCCAATACCAGCTGACCAGGTCAAGGCATTTGCTGAATTTGATTATGAAGGAGGTGATGTTACTTTATCATGTGTGCCGAGGTTCTGGTCCTCTGGTTTTTGATCGTATGGGAACTTATTCTGGTATCTTTTGTCATACAGAAGGATCGCCTACGGGTCGTGGAAGAGGCCGTGGTGGTAGAGGGAGGGGAAGGTCTAGAGCAACTTATGGTATGATTTCATAGGGTTCCATTTGCTTATCTGATTTGCACCTTAAGTTTTGGCATTAGACTTTTATTTGAGGTGGGATTCCAAATAGCCCATGTCATTTAGCTATTTCTTTTATTTGAAGTGCAATTATTGCGTGTAATACACCGCTCTAAATCAAAAAATACATTTGTTAGAGTGTTATCCCAGCCATACCCATGCCCTACATTTTTAGGTTTCGCTGTATCAATGTACCTGGATCGTGCGAGTACCCATACTGGTACTGGTACACATGCTTCTTAGTGCCTAATCAATGCGTAGACCCTTAAATCTAGGCGTTGGGGACCGTCTTGGCCAACTTTTAGAATGGAACGATGAAGAGACTTGACATGGTAAGCTTAACATTCTTCTATTTTCCTTTCCTTTCCCAACAACTTAACATGGTCTAAGTGAATTTCTGAGAAGTGAGGAAAACTAGATTTGGGAAGGAAATGGAAGGGTTTGGGTAGTCATGTGTTGGGTTGAGACTCTATGAGTCGTAAAAGATAAGGATTTGGATTTATGTAGCATTGCGAGGTCAGGTAGATGGCAATGAGTGGAGTAGGAGATGAGGGAAATAGCTATCGAGGATAGTAGTCGCACCGACTTCACCATAGGTCTTCTGGGATCTAGGTGCAAGACGCAAGATGAAGTGCTAGTGTTGTCAAAAAAATGAGAAAATAACAAAAATAGCATAGACATTATATAAAGTAGATAAAAGCAGGAATGAAAGCAAATTGTAATTATTATCTGAAATTCTAACATGATAAATCTTAGGAAGTGTCTAGATTCAAAAAGTCACTTTTCATTTCCCCATGTCCACCTGTTCTAGAGTGTTTCATTCTCCAATTAGCAAAGTTGTCAAACTCTAGTATATAAACCTATAAATCATAATTTATATGAATGAGAGGCCCAAAAACAATATCTATGTGTCATGTGAGCAGTATAGACCAAACTAGACCAAGTCCCAAACCATAATCGAAGATTGAAAAATAGGCCCAAAGACCCATTTCTAGTGAGCATTACAAACCAAAACATGATGTCAAAGGAGAAGAGAGAGAATCAACTAATGATTGGACAAAAATCGGAAGAAGAGAAAGAGAAGGAGGTGGAGTAATTTACAAATTTGGAGGTGTTATAGGGGAAGTGGCCGACTTTTGGTATTCACATGTTTAGCACAAGGTGCTAGCCTCTTTTTTTATTTTCATTGCAATTTGGGAAGAGGCTCGCGCCTTGTACATCCAACCCCAAAACCATAGGCGTGCATCTGTTCCATATGACTTGAACCTTGTCATTATTGTCTTGCCCCTCCTTTATCCACGCACAAGCACTGCATCCTGATGTACCTCACAACTATGATGGGGGAGGGCTCCAGGATTTAGGAGGGAGCTTGGTCTCTTGTATTATGGTTGAGTGCTTTGATGATGGTTCGATTTTAAGAATTTTTCTAGTGTTGACTTATAGTGGAGGAGAACAATCTGTTGGCAAAAATTGTTGGAGGAATTACATCAGGTACGTTGTTGGTGGAGCAATTGTGACTTACTTTCTCCCCTTGGCAATATTTCCTTGGTCAGATGGCAATGATAGAGTAGGTGGCTGATCAAAAAATAAATAAAATGATAGAGTAGGTGGTGCACCATGTTTAATTCCAATGATAATTGTGCCTTCACTGCCTTGTTCCAATGGTACCACGTTTGGAGCAGGTGGTGCACCATGTTTAATTCCCATACCATGTACCGGAATAATCGGAATTCTAGGTGAAATAATATAAACTTTGAGGATCAAGGATCGTCTTACATGGAAAGTATTTGTGCCTTATGGTGATAATTGAATTGATCAAGGTCAATCTACCTCACAGTCCACATCCGATCAAAAAAGAAGAAGAAAGAAAACTCACAGCTCACAGTTTTTTGGTGTTGCTTTCCTTTGCTTTTTTGAATCTTAAAGTCGTTTGCATAGTAATCCCTCCGTTCCAATTTATTTGTCCACTTTTTGACTTTATGATTGTCCCAAAATGTTTGTCTATTTTGAAAAGTTAGTGAGTGAAATTCTAGGTAATTCCATTTTTTGTCCCTTTTTGAATTTAAAAAGTCGAGGGACCTTCCGTGGTAGAACTTGGTGAACCGAGCTTACTTTTTCCCAACATTCCGTGGGCCTTGCTTCTCTTATGAATTTTTTTTTTTTCTACTATCTTTTGTTTAGTGGAGGTTCGAGCTAAGAATAGTACACCTTTTGGGCCTAGTAGTTTATGGGAAGTTGAAACTTACATGAGTAATGATTTTGTTCCCTTAAAAAGTTGCTTTCTGAAAAATGGACAAACAAGTTGGGAAGGAGGGAGTACCATTTTGGAACATTTTTTTCACTGGCAATGATGACAAAAAGGCCGGACTTACAGCTGCTTCCAAATGGTTGGTAGTAGATTGACGAGACATTTCCTAAGGTATTTGCTGAGCCAGTTGTTTGATTTGATTTGGACATGTCTATAGTTGTTGATCTTATTTTGTGTTTTGATGCAATTATTTTCTTGTTGTAGAGCTCATTAAAAGGTTAATGCTAACACTAATCAAGATTTTATTTTAAAAAATAGAAAATTTATTTTTAGGGATACTTTATGATTATTTGTTCTATCATTTTGTAAAAAATATTAAATAATGTGTTAAAAAATTCATTATAGTACATATCCCCGTATTCATATTCTAAAATGGATCCATTATCCATATCCACGTATCCCCAATTTTTTCTGTTAGGCATCAGGTGCCTAGATATACTCCCACACCCGATACTTGCACCCAATTCCTTGTAACATAGAACTATAGAAGTATTCAAGCCTCGGCATTGAGTATCGAATAGAATAAAGAGCCAAAAGCTTTAGCAAATATACAGCCCCATGGGCCATGGTAGCCCAATTACCTACGAAACTAAGTGAGGGCAACAATGGGCCAATGGCTAATAAAGACTTTGAATAATTTGTTTTAGCTGAACCCGATAAATTAGTAATAGATACATTATCGTATGCATACCAACGTTGTACACACACACACACACACAAAGAGTTGATACCAGATTACCGGGCAATTGAAGTTGATACGACACAAAAACATGGGTGACTTGAGTGCAACATCAAAATAAAAAACAAGTATTTTCTAATTTGTGTGATTTGGCTTTGAGGCTTAGTCAAACAGAGATATTGCTTAATTTCATTTTAGTCCTGTCCCATTGAAAATAGGCTTGACACATCCCGTGTCGTGTCGACGCAGGTTCTTTACCAAATATGGGGGATCCATGTATGATGTAACACAAACAATTGGCTATATTTAGGAAACGGAATTGTTCGAATGTACCTTGAATCTATACACTTTATTTTTTCACTGGCTATGATGACAAAAAGGCCGGACTTACAGCTGCTTCCTAATGGTTGGTAGTAGGTTGATGAAACATCCCCTAAGGTACTTGCTGAGCCAGTCGTGTGGTTTGGATGTCCGTTTATGGGCGCTGATCTTGTGTTCTAATAAAATTATTTGTTCTCGTTAACTGTAGAGCAAAGAATAAAACCTATTCTTGTTAACGGCTCTCTCTCTCTCACCTAGTTAAGCTTATCCTTCGGGGAACTTTTGTTTGCGCCTTTCTCAATATGCACACCAAACATATCAATTTACCTTTTTCTCCCTTTTCTGCTTAGTACCTGCTCCCACCACCAAACTATCTTGGGACTTTATCCTTTCAAGGAAAAGGAGACTTGGAAGAGAATTCTGATGGATGCTGAATGCTTTCTTTTCGTTTTTTTTTCCTCTTCGTTTCTTTCTTGGTCTTGGGGACTGGGGTACAGCTGTATGCTGTTTAAAAAAAAGGTACAAGGGTATACAAAATATCTAAATGGGCTGGCCCATTAATATCTAAATAGTTTTATGTAATATCAGCCCTCCCTTGTTCCAAAATGTGTTTTAAATGGGCTGGCCCAATAATATAAATTTATTTGCGCTACTCCATATTTTATTTTTTAATGTACTTTATATATAATCCATCTCAACGTAAAAATATATTTTATTATATGCTTCTCTCTCGTATCCCTTACTTTTGTCCAAATTTGGATACATATCCACAAATCCTCTATTTTCAAACTTGTGGTGTCTGACCCTTGGAAATACATCCGTATCCAATTCGCGTACCCACGTCCATGTAACATAGCCTGTTATTCTTGAGGATTAAATTAAGAGGTATAAGATGAGGAGAAAGAATTGACAACCATGTGAGGTGTATGCTTACGTCCTTATTATGAGTGTGTGCCCTAAAGCTGACTGCTACGGGAAATCTATTAGGAAGATGGAAAATATATGTATATATGTTTATATACATGAAAGATAATCTGTTGGTGGCTCCTACGGTTCTAGATTTAAGTTCACTTACTGGTTCTCATTGAAGTAAAATTATTTGGAAATATGGGAGCTTTTGGTCCGAATTTGGTTATAAATTATAGTCCCTCCCTCTCATTTTGTTTCTGTTAGAAGTTCCAGCTTTTCAAGGGGACATGCATTTAATGCTTTGCAATCCAAGTTTAAATGTATTGTTTCAGCATTGCCGCTTTGTCTCCCACTTTGAAAATTATTGGGAATAGTGTATTTGTTCAGGATAGATTTGGAGCAATTTTTATTTTCTGAATTTCGGATGTTGACAATCTGTTTTGTACACCCCAAAATGAAAAGATGGACAAACAAAATAGGACGAAGGGATTAATGTTGGTGATATTTCTGACATGGCAACACATCTCGTTACAGGGAATGGATATCCAGCTGCTGAGTATGATGATGGAGGTTGGGAAGGGAATCGTGGCTACGCCAGGGGAAGGGGTCGTGGAAGAGGTCGTAACTTTCGTGGTCGTGGAAGAGGGTTCAACGGTCCTCCTGTTGATACTCGATATGATGCCGGAGGTTACAACCAAGAAGCTCCTTTTCAAGGCCGTGGTATTGTTTCAAATTGATTACTCCAACTTGCCTGCATGTGTCAGAAATCAGAATTAGAAACTCCTGTTCCTGGAACTGTTCTTCGAATTGCTTGTAAACTGCTCATAGGAGATGCTAGGGCGCTTGTAACCTTTTTTTAATTTTTTGTAACTTTTCTTTTGTTCCTTATAGGTCGCGGACGCGGAAGGGGATATCGCGGAAGGGGTCGTGGTTTTAGATCTAATGGCCCGATTCATGCAGCTGCTGAAGGCGCTTAACTAGGTTCCTTTAGATACCGAGAACTAGGTTCCTTTAGATACCGTGCAGCGTTTCTGCCTTAGCATGTGTTCGGATGTCTGCTTCATATTCGTCCGTGTTTACCTTTAAATCTTTCCTTACTAATTTTAGTTGGAGGAAGTTAGTGTAGACTAATTTTACAATTTTGGAACTGCAGCACATGTTTGTCAGCCTTTCTATTTGATTCCACCGCCCCTTTTTTATTTTATTCTCATAAAGGCGGGTTGATGTTTGATCAACTTACTGTTCTTGTTCGGTGAGCAGCATTCCCTTTCATTTGTATCTTGCTTATGGAGTTTTTGGGGCTCATACTACATTTCTGTGTTCTATGAAAGTCAATTTGTAGATTAGCGTAGGAGTAGGTTGATTACCAGTTTCAAATAAGGAGTTGTGATAATGATAACGGTTGTAATGTTTTCCCGCTAAAGCAATTTCCGTCACGGATTTGTGGATTTCATTTTTTGATCTGAATTGAGTATGTGATGTTCTTGATATTCTCTTACCCTAAACGAAGGCTTTGTTTTGATGTTTTTTTTCTTTTTGGTTTTTGGATGAAAGAAATTTGCACCAACACTCAATAGTATCTCAGAGCTGGATGTGATAATTGAACACTCGGACATTGACATTGAGCCAAGTAAAACCCAGTGTCACGAGTTAATTACGACCTCTTATCCAGCTTCAATCCCAGACTACCTCTGGGCCATCTTCCATTCTTTTCTTTTTTTTGTTCTAATAACTGGATACCGGTGGAGCTATTAATCCAGAGGTCAATCAGATGCCAACTACAACAAAGGCATTGATAGCACGCACGTGGGAGTTGAATTTGAAATCAAAGGTTTCAAAGGCTTCAGGAGATCCTTGATTGTCATGTGATTAACCTCTTCCATTCTAGTTTGTTTTAGATATGCTTTTGCTAAACTTCTTGTGGTGAAATTTATAATCAAGTCTTTCAATTTGAAATGTTTCCGTGTGAAGCTTGTTGCTCCATTTTGCTTTTTACGTGCGTCGTTACAACCATGGGAGATCCTTGGGCTAGTTGCTTGAATTTGTTGGAATAGGCAAGCACGAAACATCGATGGAAGCTTGTGGCCGACTTCTGTAGTTTGTAGTTAGTTGTCATTAGTGAGCTCTTACAGGACTTCTTAGCAAGATTCATCAAGAAACGACAGTTGGAGGCTAGGGTTTGATCCTGTCGTGGGCTAGGGTCTAGGAAGTGGTTTTTGGGCTGGGTCCGTTCTTTTGGACTGGGCTTGGCGATATTGTGATGTATTTTTTCGATTTGGGCTTTTAGGCTTGATTTCATGTGAATCTGTATAATCCGGCTTTTAGACCCATATAGGGTGTTTGGGATTCGGCCTTTGTAGATGGGTTTGTCCCATATGGGTGTTCTTCTATTGATTTATTGTCAATCGTAGGTTTTGGGTCTCGGATGGGGTAAAAATGTTCGAACTTTGAACATGGATGTTGTTTTCTTGCTCCTAATAGTCTTGTAACAACTTCAAGATTATTGAATTTTTTTTGCCTTTAAAAAAAAAAAGGTTAGCTCTGAATGAGATGGTTTTCCGAGTGAGGACTACTTGGTTGATCAGTTGAACTACAAGGTGAGTGGTTACGTCTTCACTAAAATGAGTGTGTTACTAGGGCTGTCCATTCTTAACTAGAGTGCTGCATATTTTCTTTTTGAAGGCAAATGATCCAGAATGCTTGACCTTGTGCAACATTAAGAAACGTATTAACCAGACAGTAAAGACAAAAGCTAACTTCCTGGTTCAGTTTGCCTGGTCGTTAACTTCCACGCTCCAAAATTAGTCCAGTGGCGTCCAAGCTAGTCCGGACATCCGATTATTAAGAAAACGAGAGTCCTTATTTACTCCCCTAAGTATAAACTTTTCCAATTTACTTTCTCTGGATAATACAAGTGGTCATGGTCAGTGTCATGTTGCCTTGTGAAAGTACACTCCTGTCCCCTCTCAGAGTTGTCACACCTATGGAAATAATTACCGCTATCCACTTGTTGTGGATGCACTCTATAATTTGCCTAAGTGCTCAGAAATACACACGAAACAATTCTCAAATTACACCGAAAGACAAATTTTTGAGAATATCTTTATAAGAAAGTGGAGTTCAAAATTACTTTCCTATTTAAAATGGGAAATTCAAGAAGAATAGGAAATTCAAGGCGGCATGTTGCAAATGCAGCAATGTCTTTACTGCCGATGAATGTCTTGAATGCAAGACAAGGATGTTTTTTATTAATCCCAAGGAGCTAAGTTAGCTAACCTTGTGGTCGAGGCTTGAAATTTAAGGGTTTTACTCTTTAACTCCAAAGGTTTCGGACTTATTTGCTATCAACTCTTATATGTCCAGATTCTGTGCTTTGAAACCTTAATGGAAATGGTGATCAGTTTTCTTCTAAATCAGTTTGGCATGCCTTGAAGTTGAGGCCCTGTTCTCCCACCGCGCCTTGGCCAAAAATAGTTTGGTTCCCTCGCCATGTCACACGGTGGTCTTTTATTAAATTTCTTACTTTTTGGGGTCGCATGTCAACTAAAGACAGATTGGGGAGTTGGGGGATCGATCCAAGTGGATATGTCTTGCTTGTGCAATTAATGGTCCAATGGAGTCTCATGAGCTTCTCTTCTTTGCTTGTCCTTTTTCTTGCCAAGTTTGGGGGCATTTCGATCTTGTGTACGCGCGAATAATGTTATCATGAGTCTGCTGAGCCTTGCAGTGGAGAGAACTCGGGCCTGTTCCCATAAGGCTGGTAAGTCTGAGGAGCTAGCAAGTTGTTTATAATTAGCTCTCCTTGGCTGCTTCCTGTTATTGGGTTTGGAGGGAAAGAAACTTCCACGTTTTCCAACATCATCGGAAATATGTTAGATGCCTGATTGAATTGATTCTAACCGTTTGCTTGCGCTTAGATGGAGAGTGTCTCCTAGGATTTTCGCTCCTCGAGTTTTTTGTCTGTAGTTTTGTTGATTTGTTTGTAGAGGTTGTATAGGTAGGGATTGTTTTCCCCTTGCTGGCTTTGGCTGTTGTATTATATACATTTGTTCGTGCTTTATAAAGTTTAATTATACCATTTACCGAAAAAACCTCTTACAGGTTAGTCTATATATAATTTCGTCCTACTTTTTTACTTGGGACCCCACTAGACGGCAGTGAATTGACCCCCAAAAATTAGTCGTAGATTGGCTCGGACAAAGGGTGCTTTTTATTCCTATAAATGACCTTTTGGGGGCATTCCAACATCAATTGTTTGTTTCATAGGGTTCCATAGTGTTTCTTTGTTGAGTAGTAGTTTGTTTGGTTTTGTGGTCTTCTGATATGGTCAGTTCTTTTTTCCACAGTGACCAAAAAGACATGGTCAGTTCTCTTTGATTTTCTTTTTTTCCTTGATCTTGACTTTGTCGATATCGATATCAAAAAGAAAAAAAAAGGGCGGTGCAATTTCAGATATTCCAGAGATGCGCATATAAAATGCACATGGAAGTGGGAAGATTCCAGCATTTGTAAATTAATTAATTAATACTCCAGGAATTACATTTCACATTTTTCCGCCACAAACACCGGGAAAAGGAGAAATTATTAAAAACCAGTCAAAGCTTAATTAGGCGCCCAAAATGTTAAAAATCTGTTGAAACATAAAGATTAAATGCTATTATTATTCTCTAAAACCTTGGCCTTTGAGCCAGTTTGTTGATCAACTTCTTCTTCTTTTCCAGTAAGATCTCATACAAAAAATATATTAAACTATGACAAACCAACCTCAACAACCAACGGTTGAGGCCCGGAATGTAAGGCTGATAAACAAACTGAAAAGTTAATGATTTGCTCAAGTTTAATTTGAAAACTTGACAAGTTTTAAAAACATGTTCGCACTTGGCTTCTTTATGAGATGAATGTATCCTAAAACAAGCTTTAATTTAGTCAAGCTGATCGCGAGCAGGTCTCGAGTAGCTTTCCGCTGAACTTGCCGAACAGTAATTTCTTCGAGCTTGGTTCAAAAGCTTAAGGAACTTCAAAAAGATATTCAAGATTAGTTTGTTTATGTAACAAACCGATCTCAAACGAACTTTTAATGAGCGAACACGAGCTTAAACTCTAACGGTTTGGTTCTTTTATCAGCCCATCGGAATCCTAAGAGGTTGGCCTAGTGGTTAAGTGTTTCACCCCATGGATTCTAAAAAAACCGTTACGGGTATCAAATCAATTGAACTATTTTATTGCAGGAACCCATAAAAAAATATTTTAAGAATAATGAGTAGTTTAAATCATTTTTAAACGAAAACAAAATGGTCCCACAAAATGTAAAAAATATAATTTGATTTCTCTGCCAAACAGGGATTTTAGGAAGCTCAAGGAAGGAGCCCCCAAAACACCTAAAATGGTGCCGTTTGTGGACTCAGCACACGCTGCGGTCCCTTTGGGACAGCAGAATCTAAAGCTTCGACTCAAATTGCAAAAACATCTAAATGCGTTTATCTGTCTTTTAAGTTATGTTATAAAGTAATTTTCTTAATCTTTAAGATTTCAATTTTAAGCGCATCACAACGTTTTTAGTATATACAAAATTTGTGCGCTATAAAACATACTCCCTCCGTCCCTTTTTAAATGTTCTACTTCGTAATTCCAACTTATTAAAAAGACATCATCATTACACATTTTACATCAACTTTTACCTCCACTTTCTCTCCTTACCCTCTATGAAAACATCATCATTACATTTTTACTCACTAACTTTTCAAAATGGGATCTACTTTTAGGGGCAAAATGGAAAATTCACCAACTTTTATCCACTAACTTTACAAAATAGACACTTATTAAGGGACAGCCCAAAATGGAATACTGGACTCTAAAAAAGGGACGGAGGGAGTATATAAGTGACTCTACAACTTCGATATTTTGATTTAAACGGAGGTTTTTGCAGTCTCAATGGCATAAAAAGCTCAAATAGTGACCTACCCAAATTTGCAAACAACAAATTAAGAAAGAAAGAAACTAATAGTACAAATTAAGAAAGAAAGAATGTAATACATCACCTTTAATTCATAAGTATTTATTTTAATTAGTGGAACACATCCCAAAAGGGTTGTCCCATTCGGCAAGAGTTTATGAGATTCAATATTTTTCTTTTAACAAAAGGGTTCAAACTTTATTGTAACTAATCCGTGTAACGGTGCATGTACCATAATCAGAAGTGAAAGAAGCCAAAAGGCCTTTGGTTGGCCCTACGGGATCAGGATTGCAAAGTGTTAGAAGAAAGTAGGTCATGATTTTCAACTAATCTCCAAGGCATTAATCTAACTATTCTAACAATATTGACTTTCGTCGATAAAAATAAAAATAAAAGAGTGAAGAATTATCTTGACTTTGATTAATCAGGACAAAATTTTCAAACAAGAAAAAATAAATGAAACAATTACTAATTAATGGGTTTGTCCTCCTTGAGATGTACATTGGATAAACCTATGCTTTTAGATCAATTGTGGTCTAAAGTATCTACAAACCCATGTATCATGATCAAATCATTAGGCAGATAAAAAAATACCTAAGAATATCTACTGTCAAGAATGATTGGAATTAGCCATATAAAACTAAGGTCAAAGAGCAGCCATGTGAGCTTCAATTAGATGATTCAAATTTAATCCAAAAATATTATTAGAAGTAGAAGCCATAGTCTCATACATAGATGTAGAATATTTTGCGTTTAACTTCGCATAGCAACAACCGCCGCATATATATCAAATGTTGGGAGAATCCTATGGTGTGCACACCTCTAGAAGTTTTCGTAACAAACATCAAAAATACGCGTACCCTTCTCCAAAACGACTCGAACCATTCTCTAAAACTACTTGTACCATATATTTCCAAAGAACACCTCTTTCGTAAATAACCAAAAACATTCGTAACATACGGTGCACCAAAGTTACGCGTAACGTACATGCTTGAATTTCTCATGATTAAGTCGGAACTTCGGAATAAACTCTCGTTGTCCTTTTCCTTCTCGCCCGGACTGATAATCGGGTTGTTCGTGAGTTCGTTGCTTGGGTTATGTGTTTTTTGGTTCTCTCAACACAAATGAAATCTCTGAACTAGCTTACTCGTGGCGCCCTTATTATTAATCCAGACCAGAGTTCTATGCCCTGTTTGATTGGGGGCATAAGGGTGGGAAAGGACTATTAATCCCCTCACCGTTTCTAATTCCATGTTTGTGCTGTTTTTAGTTTTGGGACTATTATCCCGATTGGACTAGTTATCTTTCTAGCTTGGGACAAAACAATCCGGGGGGTGGTGGGACTATTAGTCCTGGGATTAGAGGTGGTAATTCTAACTCATATTTTTTAACCCGTTCAAATCCGTCCACTTGTAACCCAACACGCCCATATTGTGTAATGGATTGATATGGGTTCAACCCATGTCAACCCATATTTTTATGGATTTAGATGGGTTAAGAGTGGGTTTAATATGGGTTAAAATTAAAAATAGTCCAACACCCCTTTTTCTCTCTTGCCCACACTGTCTCTCAACTTCTGTGATCTAACAACAATCAATCCAATTCACCCATCTCTCTCTCTCTCTCCAATTCACCCATCTCTCTCTCTCTCTAACTAAAAGTAAAGTCAGAATATGCATTTCTCTCTATTCTTTCTCTCTCTCCTTCTCTCTCTTTTTTTTTTTTTTTTGATTTGCTTTCCCACTCCTTTCTCGCTGGGACCAAAAAGACCCAAAGGAGGAAAAAAGTGAAAAGTATAAAGTACAATACAATCATAAGACCTAGAGGTGGCAATCCCAAGCCATACTTTGTAATCCGCCCACTTATAACCCAACCCGTCCATATTTTATAATGGGTTTATATGGGTTCAACCCATATAAACCCACATTTACATGGGTTTAAGTGGGTTAAAAATGGGCTCAATATGGGTTAGAATAAAAAACTCAACCCTACAAAACAGTGAACTACAGGAAATTGATCTACTATTCTCGCTCATCCTCTCGCTCCAGCTGTACACCTCTTGTACAAAACAAGAATGAACTATTTTTGCTAGAAAAAAGATCCAGTGAGATAAGTACATCCACACAAATATTCTCTCTCTCCCTCTCTCTCTCTCTCTCTCCCTCTCTCTCTCTCTCTCTCCTCAAAGACAATCGCCAAAATCGATCATTCTGACAAGGCCCGTTCCACTAAGAATGAGAAGTTTTTTTTTGGTGCCGGGTCGGTATATCTCACGCGGTATCTGCTCGGTACTTTTGGGCCGTCAAATTTATTCACACAAATTCTCTCTCTCTCTCTCTCTCTCTCTCTCTCTCTCCGGCTTTTTTTCGTTTTGTTCTTATTCAAATTTTTTTCGTGCTTGTTGTTTTGCGACAAGTATTTTACTATATTTGATTCGCTCCAATCGGAAAAGTAAAAAATTATGACTTTCACCCAAATTACTTTTTCGATTCTTTCGTCGAAACGAATTAATAGAGGTTAAAAGTCTTGCAAAACAAGCAAATACAAAAAAAAAATTGAATAGGGACAAAAAAAAAACAAGTTACTTAACTTTTTAATCCAAACCTAAGCGGTAGCTTCGTTTCTTCGTAAGTCTCTCTCTGCACACATAAACTAATCATTTTCTGCATCATTGATTTTAATAGTAAAACCGAAGACGATTTCATGTTTTTTTTTTTTAAGGCATGACTTGGAGTTTTTTTTTCCTTATTGATTATGAAAGGTTCGTAGATGTGGTATTTTTGTTTAGCAAGTCTAAGTTTCGATATAGAGGAATTAGTTTTTTTAGAAATATTTATAAATAAATTTTAAAAAGAAAAGAAAAGAAAACGGATCGGGCCGGGTTTGGATTTGGCTTGACCCGTATTCGACCCGACCCGTTTCAACCCGTTTATTTTTTTTACCCAAATTTGACTCGCCCATATTTGACCCGTGACCCGTTTCAACCCGCCCGGGCTCGCCCGTTTGGCACCTCTAATAAGACCCAATGATGTAGCTACTTGTGGGGTCCCCCTTAGGGTAAAAGTAAAAAAAAATTACTTTTTCGATTCTCTCGTTGAGACAAACTAATATGGATAAAAAAGTTTATTGCAAAACAAACAAATGCAAAAAAAAAAAAACATAAATTTTTAAAGATTTTTTGGCCTCTAATTGCTTCATTTTTATTCAAAAAAAAATTGACTTTTAATCATAAAATTTTATTTTTTTGAATCCTCAACAAATCAGAGAAGGGGGGAGAAGAGAGGGGACTTGGGGGGGGGGGGGGGGGGGGGGGGGGGAGAGAGAAGAGGAAAACGGGTCGGGTCGGGCGGGTTTGAGTTTGGATTGACTCATATTCGACCCGACCCGTTTCAATCCATTTACTTTTTTGACTCGCTCATATTTGACCCACGACCCATTTCAACCCGTTCAAAACCGCCCAGACCCGCCCATTTGCCACCCCTACCTAGGATTAAGGGGAGCTCCGAGCTAGAGATTAGATTACCAAGATACCCCTAGATGGCTTAGGAATAACACATTTGGCTATTCTATATGTAATTAAAAAATTAATTTTGTTATACTTCTAGTCGAAAAAAATATTTTTTCTACCAACCTTGACCAAAAAAAAGAAAACTTATGTTACATTTTATCTCAAAGTAAAACCCTGAGCCAAATTAATCAAAGAAACCAGTAAGCATTTCAAAATATATCTAAATTTCTGTTTTCAAACTAGCCAATCTAAGAACTTGTTTTCATTTTTCTTTTCATTTTGGGTTATGGGTTGGAGTCCAGCATCATACCTGAAGGAAGAAAATCTCACTAACTTTAAGAAATTTTTTTTTTGTCATGGGTCGGTAGTGATAGGTTTTGAGGAAAAATTTGTTTTGTTATACTTTTCTCAAAAATTCTAACTGTTTGATTAACGATATGTGTCGTTTTGATCGTTTATGGTTTTTTTTTTTCAAACATATGCGAATCAACCAATAGCCGCAATATAATTTGTCTCTGTGTCGGTTTTTTTTTTTTTTTTTTTGTAAAATGCAAACATTTTGAAAACAAGCCTAATAATTTCAATATGTTTTTTTTTTGTGTTAGATGCTTTCGATGGTTTACTTCATCATTTCAATGGTTTTTCCAAAAGAGGCTCCTTCGTGGAGTGTTGTGTCTTGTTATAGAAGGATATGTGTGGGTTTATAAATCACTTTGGAGGCAACATATATAGTCAATTGAAAATCAAGTATTTTTTCTAGATCAAATTAATTGAGGAGGTTGTAAAGAGTAGTCGGGATTAGAGATAATTTTTTGGGTTTGTAGAGAATCACTCATCTATAAATTGCTTTAGGGGCAATATGAACAATTGAACCATTAATCCTTGTCAAGCAGGATTCAAAACAAACACAGGACACACGGAATTGACCTTATCCGTTGTTGAATCCCATGCACAAACAAACATGGAATTTGAGGGACTATACTCCCAAATAGTCCCCTCACTAATAATCCCTTCACCACAATCCTATCTAATCCAATCTCTCCTATCAAACAGGGCATAGAGTGTTAGTTAATTCTTTGTTATGATGCAGTTTGCTTGTCTCCTTTTGTGGGCGTCTATCTAATACGGTACTTACTCTTCATTGTTTTATTCTTCTTTTCCTTGATCTTGGCTTTTACTGATCAACAAAAGAAGAAAGTAAATTATAAAAAGCGCGGTGCAATTTCAAATAAGTATCACAGAAATGCGTTAAAAATGAAAACAATATCGCAGGAGAAACCCGGCTGGCCCGCGAAATCATGCACATGAAAGTTTCATTTTATGGGAAGAGCTCTGTTCGAGAACTTGTACGTATCGATCGATCATTATTAATAATAAGTGTTTGGTCATATTTTATGACTTGTTCCAGGAGTGACATTTCTCAATTTTTTTTTTCTGCCACAAACACCGGCGGCAGAAGGAGAAGTAGTACTTTTAGTAGTAGCAGTCAAAGGTAGCGTAAGATCCGTAGAAACATATATACAAGGATCAAATTAAAATGCTAGCTAGTAGCATAGTATTCTCTTACCTTGGTCTCGATGCCGGCTTGTTGATCATCTTTTTCTTTTCCCGTAAGATCTCAGCTCGTACAAAAGTTTAAGTATGCATGAGAAACCAACGGTTGAGGCTCTGGAATCCCAAGAGGTTGGCCGTTGGCCCAGTGATTAAAATTTGGGACATAAGAATTTGCTCTGTCTAGGTTTTAGGATTTGAACCTTCTAGCTAGGAGGAGGCTAGCTAGGTGATACCAATGATATGGGGATTTCATACAACGCGCCTTCTCAGATGTGGCCATAATCAACAAACTCACATAAAATAAAAGAATTATAGGGATATTATTGCAGATAAAAATATGCGCTCAATCTCACCAATGAACAAAAAACTCTCGGGATCTTGCATGCTATGAATCACAGAAAACACACCAGAGAGAGAGAGAGAGTATAGAGAGATACGAGGTTCGGTAACTGCTTAATCCTCATAAGCTGCACCAATTTACTAGAATCGATGGAGGAAACCCTCTTGGTCTCTCTCTATAAGCTACATTAGCTTTTCTCTGAAGAATATGATGTTATTAATCCTAAAAATTTGATTAACATAAGTTCCTCCGCGACCTGACTGTTTGGACCGTTTTTGGCCACGGGTTGACCGTAATTACAGCAAACCCTCAAAAACTGCTCGTGACCTCAACGGTCTGGACTATTCTCAGAACTGTCCAAACTAAGGCTCCGTTTGTTTAGGCGTAAAATATTTTCTTTGAAAGTGTTTTATTTATTTTTTAGTGTTTGCAAAAAACAGGAAAATATTTTACCAGGTAAAACATTTTACTTCATTTGGTTGAAAACGTTTTCTTCTTGAAAAGATGGGAAGCCATTTTCCGAAGTTGGCTTCGTTGCTTGACAAATAATTACGTTACTTTACTAAGTATCTCCACAGCTCCAATCTTATCCACCTATGACCCCACTTTGTACTTTCTCATCAAAGATGACAAAATTTGTATGTAATACATACGTACATACATATATATACATACATAGATGCATTATTTTACAATTATCAACCAAATACCGAAAAATAGAAACGAAACTTTTGTTTTCTACAAAATTATTTTACATCAAAAGACATTTTTCTTTGAAATTGGCTTTTACAACCCCAAAAAGAATTACCTTGCCCATCAAAAAAAAAAAAATCATTAATGGGGTTGGCCGCCTTAAGATGTACATTACATTGGATAAACCTATGCTTTTGGTCTAAAGCATCTACAAACCTAAGGATTCATTGACAAGAATGATTGGAATTTGCCATATACAAGTAAGGTCAAAGGGCAGCCATGTGAGCTTCAATCAGATGATTCTAATTTGATGCAAAAATATTATTAGAAGGAGAAAATCTTTTTAACGGCAGAGCTGTGAATAGTTATTTACGCAGCCAATCGTGACCGTCCAAAAGTGTTTTGGACGGTCAGAATGCTAATGAAACTTTTCAAGAGTTACATTAAAATCCGGACCATCCGGAACACTTTTGGACTATTACAATTTGTTGCTGCTGTAAAAAAACTTGTTCACGGTAAATAAGTTTCTCTCTATTAACTAGAGGTGATTGAGTCTGTTGCGTTTACCTGAACATGGCAACAACTGCCATATATTTTATTAGCAGAAAATAACCGCCACATATATTAAATTACCGCCATATATATTAGTATTAGCAAAAATATTATTTGGGTTTTTATTGTTTGATCCATTAATTCACGGCTATTTTGTTGGGAAAACCATGTGAGTGGGAGAGTCTGGAGACAACGTGGGAATTATAGAACGAATTCCAGAGAATTTTTTCACGTTGGCTGTGAATAAAACTGGGATAAATATATGAGGGATCACATGGGCAGTTGATGCCTTTGATGGGTCTGACCACCCTTATTTAAGCACTGAATCAAAAAATACAGTACTCATCTTCTTCATCATTGTGTTTTGATATATTGGCCGAGTAAGAAAAATGTCGAAAAATGGCATTCTTGCACTGCTGATCATCCTTTCCATCTGCAATGTTTTCATCAATGTGGGCGCGTTCATGCCTTCTGGCTGGCTGAGGGCTCATGCTACTTTCTATGGAGGCAATGACGCCTCTGGAACAATGGGTATGTAGCTTGTATAGTTTTAATTTCCACTTTTCATGTTCTTGCTGTTTTAAATATGAAAAAAAAAATTGAAAGTAGAAGGAATCGAAGCAATGTAGAGTAGAATTTCTGGGGTAATTTTTTTGGTACTTATGAAATGACTTGGTTGGAAACAGCTGGAGCTTGTGGGTACGGTAACACGTATACGACTGGCTATGGAGTAGCGACTGCAGCTTTGAGCACTGCATTGTTCAATGGAGGGGCATCATGTGGGCAATGCTACAGGATTGTTTGTGATTATAGCGCGGATACACAATTTTGTATTAAAGGAACATCAATTACAGTCACCGCGAGTGACTTTTGCCCACCTAACTGGTCTGAACCAAGTGACAATGGAGGGTGGTGCAATCCTCCCCGCCCGCATTTCGACATGTCTCAACCTGCTTGGCTGAATATTGGGATTTACGTTGGTGGGATCGTGCCAGTATTGTACCAAAGGTCTTAATATTCTCCAACCTCTTTTCTTTCTTTCTCTCTTGCAGTATATACATACAGAGTAATGCGCGCTACATATTATAGAGTTTCATATAGACTAGTGTGACATTTTGTCGTTCAATTCTTAGGGATCATGTTTTGGATACCATGTGAGTTGTGATTACTGCATAACTGGTTGGGTCATTCCATTAGTCTATTGCAGGCAATTCACATGGTATCCAAAACTTGGTCACCAGATATTGTCAATATCGCATTGTTGAATATTTGAAAATATCATATATGTATGTACTTGTGGCTTATGGCTTATGGCTTTGGTCTTTGTGTGTGGATGCAGGGTCCCATGCAAGAAACATGGTGGAGTTAGATTCACGATCAATGGCAATGATTGGTTTCTTCTCGTATTGATAACCAATGTGGGTGGGGCTGGATCTATTCAATCCGTACAAATCAAAGGCTCAAACACTAATTGGATGACCATGACATGTAACTGGGGAGTAAACTGGCAATCCAGTGCCTATCTCATTGGCCAATCTATCTCTTTTAGGGTCACAACAACTGATGGAGAAGTCCAAATATTTCCAAACATTGCACCTTCAAACTGGCGTATTGGCCAGACCTTCTCTAACCTACTTCAGTTCTATTGAAACTTCCATTTCGGGTTTCAGGGTTGAGGAGGGTTGTGATTTCTGTTGCTGGAGCGTGCTTTTTTTTAATTTTAAGCAGCCCGCCATTTTATTTTATTTTTTTGTACGTATTTACACCATTTGTTGGGAATAAGGAAGATAAAAGAATAAAGTTGATGGTTGAGACTGGTTGAACGCATGAACTTGCAAAGTAGACAAATGGTTTTGGGCACCCCAAATTGAAAAAATGAACATACAAAATGGGGAAAAGGATTTATAGTGGTGATGTCTTCTGACATGGCAATCGCATCTCATTAGGGAATAGATACCAGCAGGCAGCAGCTGAGTACGATGATAGAGGTTGGGAAAGGATTCAAGGCTATGCCAGGGGAAAGGGTGGTGGAAGAGGTTGTAACTTCCGTGGGTGTGGAAGAGGAGGGTACAACAAAGAAGCTCCTTTTCAAGGCCGTGGTGTTGCTTCAAATTGATTACTCCAAATTGCCTGCTTGCGCCAGAATTGAAAACTCCTTTCTATCGATGACAAAAATGTACTCTGCACCCTGTGCTTGGAACTGTTCTTGGAATTGCTTGCAAACTGCTCATAGGATTTCCAAGTGCAGAATGGTCATGGTTTTAGATCTAATGGCCCGATACATGCAGCTGCTGAAGGCGCTTAACTAGCTAGGCTCTTTTAGACATAATGCAGCGTTTCCACTTTATCATGGTTGAATGTCCGTCTTTGTTTTAAAATTTTACTTGGAGGAAGTTAGTGTAGACAAAATTTGCAATTTTGAAACTGCAAAGGTTGGTTGATATGCTCAATCAACTTAATTGTTCTTGTTTAGTGAGAGGCACTTTCTTTCATTTGTATCTTGCTTACTGAATTTTTTGAGGTCTACCGCATTTGTGTGTGCAATGAAATGTGTAGATTAGCATAGAAGTAGCTTGATTACCAGTTTCGAAGGAGTTTTTTTTATTTTTGGTAAGTAGTTTAGAAGACATTGTGTAACAACTAATGTAGACTCACATCTTCGATTCCAGTTTGTTTAACGAACACTTCTGCCAAACTTCTTGTGTTGAAATTTATAATCTAGTCTTTCATTTGAAATGTTCCATGTGAAGCTAGGAGCATCATTATAGCCATGGGAGATCCTTGGGCTAGTAGAAAGAACTTGTGGGAATAGGCAAAGCATGAAACATCAATGATAGCTTTTGACCTCCTCCTGTTGCCATAGGTAGTTGTCATTGCGGTTTTCATTTAACGAGCTTTTATATGACTCTTAGCAATATCCTTCAAGAAACGTAAATAATGCTGGACAAGCAGAAATGTTTACCTTGTTAAATTGCCAGATTGCTATGATAGCGTTTCTAGTGAGAACCACTTGGTTAATCAGTTGAGAGACAAGGTTCCGCCTTCGCTCAAATGAGTGTGTTTGTGATCAAAGTCCACCTGATCGATTAGTTGTGAGACAAGTTAATCTCACCTTACCCTTGAGCCTGGAGTTGGAACCTGTCATGTGCGTGATACCAGCTCCAATCACCACCAAGTGGCAAGTGGTGAGTTCATTATTTGGATTTTTTTTGCTCAATTAATGCTTGTGTTCACGTTTTCGTAGCCAATTAGTCGGGCTACATCTACTCTTTAGAACTTCTAGCACGCTTAGTTTCCAATGTACGTGCATTGGAGTCTTCCACAACTGGGTGTGTGGTGTTAAGGGCAATGTTTCTTACCAGTATCTAGAGTTGCTTATTTACGTATCAATTAATGCGCAAAAATGTTGTATGTCAATTAATGTACACAGAAAGAGGCATCAGAAAAGGAGGAAGGACTGATCAGGGGTATTAAGGTGGGAGCCAACGGTGATGTCTCATCTGCAAATTTGGAGATGACACTATCATATTTTGCAATAATAAAGTTGATGGAATGCTTAATATCAAAAAAGATTGTCCATTTGGAAAAGAAGATATGTATCTGTTGGGGAAGATTAACTTTGGTGAAATCTACTTTGAGCAGTCTGCCCATTTACTACATGTCCCTGTATAAGATGCCCTCATCAGTGAGCAGTGGCAAAAGCAACTGAAAAGGTGCCAAGGCAGTTTCTATGGGGAGATACCACACAGAGGAAAAAACTGCATATGGTAAATTGGGAACATGGCAAAAGGAAGAAAGTTTGGAGGGTTGGGTTTCAAAAGACTGGTGCAACACAACTCTGCCATGTTGGCCAGATGGTGGTGGAGATACAGCACAGAAAGGGATGCTTTGTGGGTAAAGGTGTCATTCAAGGCACATACAATCTGGGGAACGACAATGGGCTACCACAGCAACTACCACAATTTCCAATGTTTGGATGACAACAACTCTGTTTTTGGTGAATTTATACAACAAGGTTTCAAGATCAAGGTGAATGATGGTAAGCTAACAAGATTCCCTAGAAAACTATGTCTTGTCAACACTAAAGGAGGCAAAGGTGAGTGACATAGCAGAGGAGAATGGGGTGGGAGGTTGGAACTTGATATTTACAAGGAACCTATTTGTTTGGAAGAGAGATCAGTAGCTAAGTTTATACCAAAGACCAAATGGGTTTCAGCTTTCAAGGGCTAGGGAGGATGTATTGTACTACAATGGACTTGGGATCCCAAGCTTTATTTCTCCGAAAATCAGCATATCAGAAAAGGGAGGAAGGTAGCCATCAATTGAATCCTCAAATTTCTGCAGTGTGGAGAAACATGTGTCCACCTAAGAAGGAAATTTTCACGTGGCAAGCTTTACGGAATGGTATACCAACTAAATCAGCATCGGTTGGAAGGGGTATTATCATTTAGAATGAAGATGGGAACGATCTGCGCATCTTTCGCTCTGAATCAACTGAAACCACAAACCATCTGCTGCTACATTGTAATTTTACAAGGAAAATCTGGTCAACCTAATGTTGTAGCTCACATGGATATTTGAATCTACAACCCACTCTCAAACCTGGAAAAGGCATGTTGGGACATTAGCTTTTTACTGTATTTTTTCTTCATTCGACTTGCTTGTTGGATGTGTTCTCTTTTCCATTTGCTTGTTGGATGTGTTCTCAATGCCCTTGCCAAGTTTAATAAAATTTTCATTTGCCGATAAAGAAAGAAGCTAAGTTTGCTCTTTAGAGAGCTTGATGTAATTGCTCTGAGGGATACTTGATAGTTCAAAATCATCTCTCTTTTCATCCTTGTCTTTCTCGCCTCCGCATGGGCTATGTGTTTGGAAATTTTCTACTTCTCTCAACACAAGTGAAATGCTCCCTAAACTTGCTCGTGCCGCCCTTGTAACCAATGGAGAGCAGAGTTCTAACAGTCAATGCGTTGAGCGTCTTGCTTGCCTCGTTTTGCAGTCTTCTTATACGATTGGTTCTCTCTATCTTTCTTCTTTTTCTTGATTTCATTTCACTAATCAACAAGATTTTCTTTTAAAGCTGCTGTGCAATTCCAAATGTTCTTTTTTTTTTTCCTAATAATCGGATGTCCGGACCAGCTTGCGCGCACCTCGACCAATTCCGAATGTTACAAAATGGCCATATAATAATGAAAAAATCTCTGGAGAAACCCACGTTAATATGCACATGGAAGTTCCATTTTGTGGGAAAGATTCGAGCACTTGTAATAATAACTAACTTTGGTCATACTTTATGAATTATTCCAGGACTGACATCTCACATTTTCCTGCCACAAACACCGGGAAAAGGAGAAGCTTTCGAACCATTCAATGCTTAATTCAGTACCAAAATATTAAAAAAAAATCCGTTGACATATGAAGATCAAAATGCTATTATTCTCTTACCTTGGCCTTTAATCCCGCTTGTTGATCAAGTTTTTCATTTTCAGTAAGACCTCACAAAAAAAATTAAAACATGACAAACAAAGGTTGAGGCTCGGTGGTTAAGATTTGGGACATAGCGATTTGCTCCCTCTTACGTCTCACTTTCAAACCTCTCCTAAGTGCTATCAATTCTACGTACGGGCCAATTCAACCCCGCATTTAATTGAGCTTCCGTTAGTGAAAGAGGAAATTGCTAGAAGCCAACCAAGGAAACACCCATTGAAACGAGCCCACACACCTAAAGGGCCAAGCCCAAAACACCTATAGAGACAAGCTCAAACCTAAAGAACACAAAACAAAACAAACCTTTCCACCACACCTGACCCAAAAAGATAAACCCAATAAACCAAAACCTACACACTTAAAGCCAAAAAAATCAACCCTAAAGATCCAACCACTTCAATCGACCTTATGAAAGATTTCATTATACATTTCGTTCAGGCTCAGATTGGCACATGATCGTTCTTAGCTTAGTTAAGGGATTTGATGTCATCGTATCCTGATTTCTTTTAGTCTTTGTAACAATTTCAAAGATTAGTATATTTTCTATTGCCATTCAAAAAAAAAAGGGAGGGGAAATTGCTCCCCAAGAATATCAATCGAGATATGCATAAGATGACCCGGACACCCTCAGCTATCTCTCAAATAAATAAAAAAAACTATTAGCTAGTTATTTATGGTGGTTTGCTATAGTTTTCAGTTCAGTCAAAAAAAGGAATCTTTTCGGTTATAGTTAGTTAATAATTCGTGGATCTGGTTTTCCTTGTGATTAAAAAAGGGCCAGTATTCTTTCGTCGAGGTTCGAGATCAATTTTGTAATCAACATGAATTAATAATAATAATACAGAGATACGCATACCCTCTCTCTCTCTCTTCTCAATCACATAATCCAATCTAATTCCCTAGGTTTCTCTCAAATCTGTATTCTATAATCTATATGGTATCAGAGTGACATCTATTCCACCCCACATTTCAAAAATACATAATCCACACTCTACGATCACAGACCAACAAAGAGGTTACACGATGATAGCTCAAAAAGAGAATATACGTCACAAACCTCAAGAAAGAGGTTGCACAATGATAGCCCAAAAAGAGGATATACGTGACAAACCTCAAACATGGTTGCACGTAAGGGAGAATGTTGGAACCTCTCCACCTAATAGCTTAAACTTTTTGGTTGAATATAAATATTGTAACTCGTCCACATTTACCAACAACAAAGAAAGAATGTAAATGAAAAATGAAAGAATCACCTTCACTGGGATTAATTAGTCGGGGCAAAGTTTCATACCCTAAAAAACACAACAATTATAAATGGGGTTGGCCTCCTTAAGATGTACATTGGATAAACCTTGGTTTGAGATCAAGATTTCGATAAACCTTGGTTTGCAATATCTGTTGCAATACAATTTAAATTTTAGCTTCAGACTCTGTTGCAGTCTACAGATTCAAGATTTCGGAATTTTTAAGAATTAAGAAACATGTTTGTTACCCAAATCCAGCTTCGGAATTTTTAGAATTTCATTCCTTTTCTAGCTTTTCAGAATCTGAGAATCCGTTATCTAGAATTTTTGGCAAACACTCTAAATTGATTTTGAAAAGCAAGAATCGAAAAATCTGCAAAAAGAATTCTCCCAAACACGCATTACAAACCCCCCCTCCCCGGTATCAGCATTAGCCATATTACAAAAAAGAAGAAGAAGAAGAACTACGGTGAAGAATGATTGGAAGTTGCTATATATTTCTTAAGTCAAAGTTCAGCCATGTGAGTTTCAATCAGATGATTCTCATCTGAAGCCAAAAATATAACTAACTGGTGAGGGTGAAAAAGAAACAGTTTGGGTCTTATCCAATTCACGGCTCCTCTGTTGAGCAAACCATGTGAGTGGAGTGAACGTGAGAATTACAAATGAATTTTAGAGAATTTCTTGAGGATGGCTGTGACAAAAAATGGGACAAAGCGATGAGGGATTAGGATCTGACTCTTATTTAAGACCCATTCTCTGTGTTTGGAAAAACCACTCAACGAAACAAAGTTCCCATTTTCTTCCTCGTCTGGCTTCTGCAACTGGCAGAGGAAGAAAATGGCAAAAAACAGCATTTTTGCTCTGGTGATCATTTCCATTTGCCACAGTTTCATCAATGGGGAAGCGTTCACGGCTTCTGGCTGGTATAGTGCTCATGCTACTTTCTATGGAGGCAGCGATGCCTCTGGAACGATGGGTATGTAGCTTGTACAGTTCTAACTTCCACATTCACGATCTTGTTTGTTTTTAAATTTTTTTTTTAAGTGAAACGAATCGAAGCAATGCATAGTTGAGTTTTTGGAGAGATTTTTTTTGTACTTACGAAATGACTTGGTTGGAAACAGCTGGAGCTTGTGGGTACGGTAACACATATACGACTGGCTATGGGGTAGCGACTACAGCTTTGAGCACTGCATTGTTCAACGGAGGGGCTTCATGTGGGCAATGCTATAGGATTGTTTGTGATTATACCTTGGACCCACAATTTTGTATTAAAGGAAAGGAGGTTACTGTCACCGCAATTGACTTTTGCCCGCCTAACTGGTCCGAACCAAGCGACAATGGAGGGTGGTGCAATCCTCCCCTCCAGCATTTTGACATGAGTGAACCTGCTTGGTTAAATATTGGGATTTACGTTGGTGGGATCGTGCCAGTTTTGTACCAAAGGTCTTAATACTCTCTCTCTCTCTCTCTCTCTCTCTCTCTCTCTCTCTTGTACGGCTTTCTCTCTTTCTCTCTTACATGATATCTATAGAAGTTCAATATACAATGGAGTCACATTTTGTGGTTTAAAGAGAAACAATCCCGACGTATTGGGTTCAAAAAGGCTAGTGTCATATTTCAGTGAATCATTAGTAAGTAGAGAAAGATCCATAGGTTGCAAAACCTCTTCGCTACTCCCTTCGTTTCTAAATGGCTGTCTACTATATTTTTACGTGTAATTTTTGAACCAAAAAATATAAGTTACTTTCGTGCATAGTTTTTTAATTTTGTTGACTGGTGTGCACTTAAAATCGCACAATCATCCGTTGAGGTTGACGTTACCACATATCATGTATTTGGAGTGCATGGGGAACAAAGGGACAACAAGGCTTTGGGGACAAAGTTCCTTTTTGGCTTTTTGTATGCAAATTATATTTATCAAATTAATTTCCATATAAATGGGGGCTGAGGGGGCCATGACCCACCAAACTTGGACCCCATGGTTCGTTCAGTATTATCGGATTTGGCCCTCAAAAGTCTCACATCAAACCCTCCAAAGTTCTTCACCAAAATCCTTTAGTTTGTGTATATAGCTAGCTAGTACACTATTACTAGTTGGACCCTATTGATCGTTCAGTATTATTTGATTTAACCCATCTAAAGTATCAAAAATCTTACACCAAACCCTCCAAAGTTCTTAATTTTTCAGCTAAATCCTTTTGTTCTTTGGATGTAGGAAGTACATATATTTTTAGTAGTTGGCCATAGTGAGTTGAAAAATTTTCGCCGCCCTTACAAGTTTTTTATGTATCCGCCTCTCTGTAGAATGTAACACATACGAGCAATGCTTGACCATGATTTGAATATCACATGAGTTGTCATTACTGCATTGGTAAAAAAAACATGACAGGTGGAGTCATTCCATTAATGCATTATGGGCAATTCACATGGTATTCAAAACTTTGTCACTGGATATTGTCACCATAACATATGTAATCTTGTGGCTTATGGCTTTCGTCTTTGTGTGTGGTTGCAGGGTCCCATGCAAGAAACATGGTGGAGTTAGATTCACAATCAATGGCAATGAGTGGTGGAACACTGTCTTGATAACCAATGTGGCTGAGGCTGGATCTATTCAGTCTGTATCAATCCAAGGCTCAAACACTAATTGGATGACCATGTCATGGAACTGGGGCACAAACTGGGTAACCAGTGCCGTTCTCGTTGGCCAGTCTATCTCCTTTATGGTCACAACATCTGATGGAGAAGTCCAAACGTTTACCAACATTGCACCTTCAAACTGGGAATTTGGCCAGACCTTCTCTAGCCTAGTTCAGTTCTAAAGTTGGAAATGTCATTTCAGGGTTCCGGTTGAGGGTTTGTGGTATCTGTTGCTGTAGCGTGCTTTTTTGTTTTATAGAAGCAGCTCGCCATTCTTTTCTTGAGGTTATTGAGCTAAACAAAGGCCCTGTGTCGATAAACCTGGTATATATTTAGATGAAAGAATTTGGCACCTTCACTCGGTGATAGTATATCACAGTTAGATGTGATAATTGACACAGTATGTCATTGAGTGTGAGTACTTTATCATGATGGATTTGGAAAGACTATTTGTATATTTGATAAGCAATTTGGAATGACTATATACTGAATGAGATCCTTGATCGATTGTCAAGTTACTCACATCTTCCATTCCAGTTTGTTTAACAAACGCAACAACCAAACTTCTTGTGGTCAAATTTATAATCAAGTACTCTTTCATTTGAAATGTTTCCATGGAAAGCTCATTGCTCCATTGTGTTTTCTATGCGCATCATTAGAGCCATGGTAGATCCTTGGGCTATTAGCAAGAACTTGTGAGAATAGGCAAAGTATGAAACGTCGATGATAGCCTTTGGCCTCCTCCTGTCGCCATAGGTAATCATCATTGCAATTGAAAATCCCACGAGCTTTTGTATGACTTCTTAGCAAGATCCTTCAAGAAATGTCTCACGCTGGACAAGCAGAAATGGTTACTGCTTGTTATCACTCCGATCAGGCTCTGTTTGGTTGGGTATTCAAGTTGAATGCTAAAGGCATGCAAACAAATGAACGAAAAAGGGGAGTGCGGAGAGCATCATTTCTTTTAACGAGCAATGTAAGAAGCAAGGCATAGCAAGTAGCAACGGTACCATAAATCCCTTCTGTGAATGTTTTTGGTGAATGTCAATTCAAGCATCTCTAGTCATGGAAAAGTGTTTGTGCTGTTAACAGATGTAATTGCAACGCCTCTCTCTATTTACGGTTGAAAATTTTAGATTGTGCGCCGCCAAGAGTACAGTAGTTGCCTTTAAGTGTGATTGTAGAATGCATTTATAAAACAGGGGAATTCAAATTTTGGTTTTCCCATTTAAAACAGGAAATGCAAGTGTTAAAAGAAGCAGAAATGTTGAAACAAAAAGTTTATGAACACAACTTAAAGACATAATTCTTGATACAATTGTACCCGAAGCCATTCGATGAATGTAGGTTGATACGCATCGAAGCACTGGGGACACAGTTGTGTTTTAAAATTTTGTTCCTAGCATTAATGTCCGTGTCAAAAAGGCAGCAACATCCTTATTGCTCAAAGTTGATGAATGTCTTGGCTGCTTTTTAGTCTATAAATTAAATGACCTTTTTGTGCATACTAAATCAAGGTTCTTTTTTTTTTTTTGAGAAAATCCACTGGGCAGCCAAATGTGCTGCCAATTTTGGCAAAGCCATTTGAGCTCCAATATTTCGCATCAAGTTAATTTGGTGTTACCAAATGTTGCTACATTAGCTTCAATCACCAAGGAACACAATCTTTCGGGCAAAAATCAGTCCTCGCTCCAGTCCCCAAATGAGATCAATAAACAGCCAACAGAAACTTCCCACGCCAAATTGATTCCACGCCAAGACCGAAGAACACATGAAGGATTTCATCATTTTCTTTTATTATTCAGCCGAAAGCACGAATTACTTTTAAAAAAAACAAAAACAAAAACACGAATTAAACCTGTGGCTGTGGTGCTACCTAAATGGCATTGCACTGGTGGAGCAACACCGCCAATTTTTATATTTATTTTTGGTGGCAAAATGACTTTGTAGACAACTAAAAACTGACTTTGGCAATGCCATTTTGGCATGTCTAGCTAGGTGGACTTGCTCTTAGAAGCTCAAAACGACCTAAGATCAAGCTTTCTTTTGATGAGACTCTATCATTTCTGAAAAGACTAAAACTGCACATATTTTACACACATACTCACGTACATGTATAGCTCCCACACACAATACTATCATCCTCACAATGGTGTGTGAGGCCTCAACTTGGATGTAAATATGTGCGCAGTCGCATCCGTTCATTTCTGCAATCAATGGTTGAGATATGCATTTAAAATTTTTAAATTGGCCAATACCATATATCAAAGCCATAAGGCATTACAGAATTCATCACAAGATAAAAGAGTAATAGAAAACCCATCGCAGAAGACGCAATAGAAAACCCTGCAAGAACACCCAACTCAAACCCTAAAATAAGCACATATGAAATCTGGAGCATAGATCTGCTATCCCAAAGTACCACACCTACGTGTTCATGAACCGAAACCAGAAACACAACACGCTACTCTGAGACAAACCACGCTGGCACGACAGGCTTTGGCCGCTAGAAGCAAACACAAGCAGGCTGCCAAACTGGCAAAACCTTGCAACCACGGCGGGCAGGATGCAGTCCAAGAAGCACACACAACCGGGAACCAAACACATGGTAGTAGAAAACTATAAATTATTTACCCATCCACGGCGGGCAGGATGCAGTCCAAGAAGCACACACAACCGGGAACCAAACACATGGTAGTAGAAAACTATAAATTATTTACCCATCGAATCACCAAACACATGGTAGTAGAAAACTATAAATTATTTACCCATCGAATCTAAAAAAATCGGCCGGGAACAATTGCACAACGGGAGAATTTAACAGGAAAAAAAACTAAAAAAATATCTTTTACTGGTATAAAATAATTTTTAATCTAAATCGTCTAACGATCGTAATTGACCTTTGTAAAAAAAAAAATTACGGAACTTTTCGTAAATAAGTTTTTCTGTTGTTGAGAAACCCACGTTAATATGCACATGGAAGTTTCATTTGATAAATCAATTTGGGAATGACATCTCAGATTTTCCCGCCACGTACTAACATCGCGAAGAGGAGAAGTTGTAGTACCAGTGGATGCTAAATTTTTTACTATTTTTTATTTGATCCTAGTCAATGCTTAATTAGGCGCCGAAATATTTGAAAAATCCGTTGAAACATAAAGATCAGATTACCAATCAATGGCAGTGGTACTACAAGGAACTATTACCGATTTCATGGTCCCAAGTACTTGAAATCACGACCTTGTTCGTTTTGATTTTTGAATTCTCTTTCAGCGCACATTGTTTAATAAATTTTCTTTTAATCATTACTCTCATTTCTCTCTTTATTTCTCTGCACTCAAAATTCAAAATCTAAAAACCAAAACAAACAAGGTCGAAAACATGGTAAGAGCAATTAAAATGACCAAAACATGGTGTCAGTGGCGGAGGCAGCTTGGGACGAGCGGGGGCACGCGCCCCCACTCTATTTTTTTTTAATCTAAGATTTTAAAATGTATATTTTGTATTTTGTCTAGTTAATTGCATTTCATAAATCTACTTTTAATCTTTCTATGACATGTCGAATATCTTTTCATTCTCAATTTTTTGTTTCACATTTTTGAACATTGTCATTACACTGACGAAATGAGATGTCTAATGTGAAAAATAGCAGTCACTTACTAATTGGAACTCTCTAATGCATAATGTCCAAAATTTATAAATGCCTAAACCATGGGCTATACGTTTTATACTTTAGCAATTATTGACAATGGGAGCAATATGGCTAAATATTGTATAGTGAATTACTCTTAGACTTGATACGCTGAGACAATTCAAGCAATTCGTTTGTTTTTTTAATTCTATATATAGTTTACTATATTAATAAATATGTTAGGTTTTTTAATTCTTAGCACAAACATTTTAACATTGCTTAGTGAGCAATTTTTTGGTTGAAATGTGTTTAAAAATTGCCCCCACTCACATAGATTTCTGGCTACGCCACTGCATGGTGTTAATGACGTAGTTGCCCATTTTGCCCTCATACCACAGACTAGACTTTGGGTATACATTTTTAAACTTTCCATTTGTTTTAAACGAACTTGCTCCCATAACTCTTTTAAACAAGAAAGTTATCATTTCACAGGCTACTTTGTGTCTCCGTGTTTGGATTTGCCCACTATATTAGATGGACTTACTTCCATAATGTGATGAATTTGTTTCTAGGCATGATTTGCCTTTTATAGTAGATGAATATGCATGTTCCTATACTTCATCTAACTAATTTCTTATTTTTACGAGACTTGCACCTCACACAGGCCTGTACATGCCTAAGAGCATTATCATTACATGAGCCCATTTTGCTCCACCATTTTTGGACTTGCACCCCAAAAGACATGCACATACCTCGGAGAATAATAATTCCATAGGCCAAGTTTGAATATCCATTTTTAGACTTGCCATTTGTATTAGATGGACTTGGTTGCATACATTCATGTACATTTGCTTTTTTTACTTGAACTCCAAAATAAGGGCAAAATGGTCTAGACAAGTAATGGTACCAAGTACTCGTCAGTAATTACAGGAATGCCATTTTTTATTTTTATTTTTGTAATATCAAAACTTTAAACAATTAAATGGTAAATATTGTTTGGCACCCCGGCCAGCCGCGGTTATCGAAATTTTCCCAAGTTCAAATGCTATTATTCTCTTACCTTGGCCTTCAACCCAGCTTGTTGATCAACCTTTTCTTTTTCAGTGACCTCGTCCAAAAATAAGATAAGACAAACCAAAGGTTGTGGCCAGCTCGGAATCCTGAGGGTCGGCACGAAGGTTTGGATTTGAGACTTAGCGATTTGCTCACTCTTACGTTTACGTTTGAAATTACCTCTCCCAAGTGTTATCAATTACCAATCCGAGATTTTATTGGCTCCCGCCAATGAAACGTGGGATTGCTCTCTCAGAATATTAGTCAAGATATATGTAAACTGACCGGGACACCCTAAGTTATCAACTTATCAAATAAAAAGAAACTATTGACACCCATTTGACGTCTACGCACCGTTATCAAAATTCAATAGAAATGAGGATTTTCTTCAACTCAGATTGGAAAATTGTCTAAATGGGTTTACCTATCTTTTAAGTTGTGTTATAAAGTAATTTCTAAACAAATAGAAGTACACATCCAATAGTTTTAAGCATTGTATGAAGGTTTTTAGATCCCAGCTGGAGTTGTGTGTATTGCAATACACATAGAAGACTACTATAATTATGGCTAACCATAGCTAAAATAATGATCTAGTAATGTCTTATTAATGAAGTTTTTTTTTTTTTTTTTGTAATGAATGAACAACCCTATAGCCACGCCACTAAACCTAAGTGTGTAACCCACTTACTTCAAGGTACTCACCCTATGGGAAATCAAACCGGCCTCAAACCTGGAGGAGTACTCCCAATGTTTTTTATCATGCGAAACCTGTGCGCGATAAGCACGCATGCAAGTGGCTCTAAACCTTCCATATTAATTTTCATTCAAACAGTGGTTTTTTGGCTTTCTCGACAGCATAGAAAGCTTGGATATTGTAAGCTATCCACATTTGCAAACAACAAAGAAAGAATGTAGATGAAAAATGAAAGAACTAGCTTCGCTCGGATTGCTCGGGGCAAAGGTTTGAACCCTAAAAAGAAAAAAATAAAATGGGGTTGACCTCCTCAAGATGTACATTGGATAGACCTATGCATTAATTAGATCAATAGTGGTCTAAAGTATCTGCAAACCCATGTATCATGATCAAATCATTAGGCAGATAAAAAATGAAAAAAAATAAAGGAAAATTCTAAAGTCAGCCTAACGGGCTTGATAATAGTAAGTGTGTGAATGTATATTAAAAAGTATAAAAAATACAAAAAAATACGTGTTTTTCTTATTTTCTAGTATGATTATCATCAATCCAATGGGATGACCGAAAAATGAAAAACCTAAAGAATCCACTGCCAAGAATGATTGGAAATGGCCATATTATATATTATATAAAAGGTCGAAGGACAGCCATGTGAGCTTCAATCAGAAGCTTCAATCAGATGATTCGAATTTGAAGCAATTATATATATTCCCAGAAGTCGAAGCCATTGAATATGTAGGGTTTACCTTCGTATAGCAATAACCGCCGTATACGTACTCATGTACTATATGCATTAATATATACATGTATATAAAATGATTACTACAATGTGAAATAGGAACAATTTGGGTCCTGTTGTTTCATCCGATTCACGGCTCTTCTGTTGGGAAAACCATGTGAGGGGAGTGAACGTGGAATTATAAATTAATTTTCGGAGAATTTCTTGATGGTGTCTGCGATAAAAATGGGATGAAAATGCAAGGGATCACATGGGAAGAATTTGCCTTAGATGGGTCTGACCCTTATTTAAGACGCATTCCCTGTGTTTGTAAAAACCACGCAACGAAAATAAAGTTCCCATTTTCTTCCTCACTTGGCTTCTGCAATCGGCAGAGGAAGAAAAATGGCTAAAAACAGCATTCTTGCCCTGGTGATCATTTCCATTTGCCATATTTTCATCAATGTGGAAGGGTTCACAGCTTCTGGTTGGCAAAGGGCTCATGCTACTTTCTATGGAGGCAGTGATGCCTCTGGAACAATGGGTATGTAGCTTGTACAGTTCTAAGTTCCACATTCATGATCTTGTTTGTTTTTTAACTTTTTTTTTTATTGAAGTGAAACGAATCGAAGCAATGCATAGTTGAGTTTTTGGAGTTATTTTTTTGTACTTACAAAATGACTTGGTTGGAAACAGCCGGAGCTTGTGGATACGGTAACACGTATACGACTGGTTATGGGGTAAAGACTACAGCTTTGAGCACGGCATTGTTCAACGGAGGGGCTTCATGCGGGCAATGCTATAGGATTGTTTGTGATTATACCTTGGACCCACAATTTTGTATTAAAGGAACGGAGATTACTGTCACCGCGAGTGACTTTTGCCCGCCTAATTGGTCCGAACCAAGCGACAATGGAGGGTGGTGCAATCCTCCCCGCGAACATTTTGACATGAGTGAACCTGCTTGGTTAAATATTGGAATATACGTTGGTGGAATCGTGCCAGTATTGTACCAAAGGTATTATTGTTCTCCAACCTCTTTCTTTCTTACATGCTATCTACAGAAGTTCGATATACAATGGCATCACATTTTGAGGTTTGAAGAGAAACACTCTCGACTTATTATGTTCAAAAAGGCTAGTATCATATTGCAGTGAATCATTAGTAAGTACCGGAGAAAGATTCATATATAGCTTGCAAAACTGCTTCGCTACTTCCTCCAATTGTAAATAGTTGTCTACCATGTTTTTACGTGCAATTTTTGAACGAAAATACAAGGTACTTTTGTGCAAAAAATTTTAAATGTTTTGACGTTAAATTAAAGGTCTCATTAAAATCTTTAATTTGGCGTCAAGTAATTTAAAAAATTATGCATGAAAGTTCCTTATATTTGGTTCAAAAATTGCAAATAAAAGTATGGTGGACAGACATTTAGAAACGAAGGAAGTATTTTGCAGGGCACTTAAAATCACACAATCATTCGTTGAGATCGACGTTACCACATATCATGTATTTGGAGTGCATGGGAAACAAAGGGACAACAAGGCTTCGGGGACAAAGTTCCTTTTTGGCTTTTTGTACGCAAATTATATTTACCAATTAATTTCCCGAACTTCTAAAATTTTACTTGGACCCCATGGTTTGTTCAGTATTATTGGCCATTTGAGTACCCCTCAAAAATCTCATAACCAAAATCCTTTAGTTTGTGTATATAGCTAACTAGTACACTATTAGTATTTGGACCCTATTGATCGTTCAGTATTATTTACATTAGCCCATCTAAAGTTTCAAAAATCTTACACCAAACCCTCCAAAGTTCTTAATTTGTCACTTAAATCCTTTTGTTCTTTGAATGTAGGAAATAACACTTTTAGTAGTTGGCCATAGTGAGTTGCAAAAATTTGCCGCCCTTATAATTTTTCTGTAGAATATAACACATACGAGCGATGCTTGACCGTGATTTGAATGCCACGTGAGTTGTCATTATTGCATTGGTAAAAAACATGACAGGTGGGGTCATTCCATTAATGCATTACTGGCAATTTACATGGTATTTAAAACTTTGATACGGATATTGTCACCATAACATACGTAATCTTGTGGCTTATGGCTTTCGTCTTTGTGTGCGGATGCAGGGTCCCATGCAAAAAACATGGTGGAGTTAGATTCACAATCAATGGCAATGAGTGGTGGAACACTGTCTTGATAACCAATGTGGCTAACGCTGGATCTATTCAATCTGTATCAATCCAAGGCTCAAACACTTATTGGATGACCATGTCATGGAACTGGGGCGCAAACTGGGTAACCAGTGCCGTTCTCGTTGGCCAGTCTATCTCCTTTATGGTCACAGCATCTGATGGAGAAGTC
>BPLT01000143.1:1200000-1568415 GCA_019656295.1 Rhododendron mucronatum var. ripense | reverse complement strand
TTTTTTTTTTGGGGAGAATGACCTCTCTCTTTGATGATTTGACCAAAATATTTTTTTTTTAAGTTTTAAAATAATATTATTTCTTAGTTAAATTTTGATTATAAGTTCATTATTATTTTTGAAAATGGTTACAAGTTCAATTGATTTAACCCTTGACAGGGGTGGGGCTGATTTCTTTTATTTTCCTTTTCCAGAGAAAGAAGTTAAAAAAAAAACATTTAAAAAAATATTACTAAAGTAAGGGATTAGTTATTAATATGTTTTTTAACTCTAATTGGGTATTTAAGCATGCATGTACGAGTATATAATAACGCATATAGATTGGAGGACAAATAGGAGAATAAAACCAAGAAAAACAGGGACATTAAGGTAATTTTATACCTATAGTTAACAGAGTTAATGCCAGCACTTTACTCCAAAACCACGAGGAGGCAAGTTGGTCATTTCCAAATGACAGGGAGGTCATCTGCCAAACCGTTAAACCACATGGAGGTAATCCATACTTTGCCCTATTAACAATATCATACGAGGAAAAAAAAAAAACATTACACACGAAAAAAATAGATGGCATATCTTGGCACTTAAAATCCTTTGATTAATTAAGGGTGATGTAAAATAGTTCGGCTAATGAGTGGGTTTTCAATTATTTTGATAATTTTATTCTAAGAGATAGATGTTCAAAAATCCGTAAATATCGTAGCAGATTACGAATCTATCTTTAAGGACATGGTGTTAAACTCTAACCCCGTGATCATGTTCCATGCGGTTTTCGTGTGAAATTATCAAATTACCCTAACATTCTAATTAAAGCTCGTCGCTCATGATGGGCATTCTTGTAACTTCACGTAAACGAAATCTAAAAAAAAAAAAAGAGTGCATGTGGATCAAAAAAAAGAAAGAAAAAAGAAGGGTGCGAAATTCACTTCGCTAATTTGTTTTGCCGATTATGATTCGATGATTTCAGTATCAGAACAACTCTAAAAGTACATAGATACTTTTTCTAGTAATAATAATTGCAGCATAACTGTGACAATGTGCCAGATCTGAGAGAGAGAGAGAGAGAGAGATGAGATCTACCTTTGAGGTTGTGGTTGTGCTCTTATTATTCTGCTTTAATTCTGTTGGTTATCAAGAACTTCAAAGTCTCAATGAACAACCACGGGGACCCAGATCATAAAAAGTAATGTAAAAGCAACTTCTAAAATTCAAAGAATACTTCCCAATTGCTTTTGCTTTTGGACTGATTTGCCTCCAGTACTGCTAGTTTGGATAACCGCAGACGCAACAAAAACTTCAAGGCCAGGCTTTGTTCACTTGACGCACTCTCCCTCCGTATGGCGTTTTCCGATCGATGATGAACTTATTCTCCCATAGTTAGCAGTGACCACAACATCGATGATGAACTTATTCTCCCGTGATTTGCACGGGTCATGCCAACTCATCTCCTACTTTCGAGTACTTATTCAGTGCCCTGGCCACTGTCATGTGGTGTCTCAATCCTTTTCTCCACCACGCATTATGGTGGAACCCAACAGAAAAGTGCTCATGGTGTACCGCCCATGCGATTCCTCAAGCCTTTCTCCACCACACCTTATGCATGGCGGGGTCCATACACTTTTCAGTTGGGCCCCACCACAACAACGGATCCATACATTTTTTGTTGGGCCCCACCATAATGTATGGTGGGAAAAATTCAAAAAAAACCCCTGAACTTTGAACCCAATGTCAAATAGGCACCTGAACTTAAATAAATTTCAATTGAACACCTGAACTTTCACTCCGTTATTCAATTTACCCCCTGCCATCTCAATCCATGACTTTTCTAACGGCAACTGCTGAGCTGGACACTAACAGACAAAACAAAACGTTATAGGGAGAAATTGGAGGGAAACAACAGTGATCTGGTACCTTTTTAAGGCCCTGTTCGGCTAAATAAGCCTACTGGCTTATTTTTTTTCCTTATTATAATTTTTTTGTATTTTTTTGTTTTTTTTTTTGGGAATTATTGCATCGTCATGAAAAGAGAATCTAAAAAGAAACAAATTACGATCGAAACCTAATTTTTTTGAATAAAAACAAAAATAAGTCAATAAGTCAATTTTTTCGTCTTTATTAAAAAAATGGATTTCGATCATAATTTTTTACTTTTTAGATTCCTCTCATTATGACGATGCAATAATTTCCAAAAAATTGATGAAAAACAAAATGAAAAAAAAAAGTTGAATAAAGACAAAAAAAAAAAGCGAATAGGCTTATTTAGCCGAACGGGGCCTTAAAAAGGTGTCAGATCATTGTTGTTTCCCTCCAATTTCTCCTTCTAACGTTTTGTTCTGTCTGTTAGTGTCCAGCTCAGCGGTTGCCATTAGGAAAGCCATGAATTGAGATGGCAGGGGGTAAATTGAATAACGGAGTGAAAGTTCGGGTGTTCAATTGAAGTTTATTTAAGTTCAGGTGCCTATTTGACATTGGGTTCAAAGTTCAGGAGTTTTTTTGAATTTTCCCCCATGTATGGGAGAGAAAGGGGCACCACGTGACGATCAACATTACCTCCATTTCTTTTGGTTGAAATGATGTGGATTTCACCACAAAGTATATAAATTCCACCGCAGTGTGATACCATACTTACCAAAAAGTGTTTTACACGGGTTGGACCTATGCCATTTCAACCAATAAGATAGAGAGTTATATTCATCCTCTTTTAAGGAGGATGAACAAAATTGCACTCTGACCAGGGGTACAGAACAATTTTTCCCTACTTAGAGTGCAGCATGCAATAATAGAATCCATATCTAATAAGTAGAATTTTCGTCCGGTAACGTTTTTCCTTTGTTAACCTAGTACTCACATATGGATAGAATTGATACCTTTGGTGCTGATTTTGGCAGGGGATTGACGCTGTATATATGTTCTTCTTACATGTGTAATAGGGGAAAAAATGACCATTTTAAACAACATTCCGATGGGGAATGGAAAATTTTGTAGCGCGCTCACTAAAATTAAAGAACTTTCACTCTAGCATCGCTTAAAGAGAGAGTACTCTAATTATTCAATGTCTCTAAGGCACCGTCACGTAGTGCCTGATGTTCCTTTTTTTGTCATACATTATAGTGGGATTCATACACTTTGTCTTGAGTTCCACCTCAGTGTATAGCACTAAAGGACCTCGGGCACCGCCACTAAATAGCTTTTCTAAGACTAGGGATGACAATGGGGTAGGCCGAAGTCAAATTTATAATCAGTCTAATATGTTCCTCACTGGGATAGAATCAAAGCAGAAAATCGGATAAGTACCGGGGTTAGGGAATAATTGCATATCTCTCACCGTTGTAATTTGCACTAATTTTGTTAACTTGGCAGAGTTTTGACAATAGATTCAGTAATGGTATTAAATAAGTTCCTATAGTTAAAATTATACAAACTAATAAAACGAAATACAAATAGGCGGTAGATAATAGTATGTATATAATGAGAAATAAGTTCGGATATCATTACCCATTGTTACCCTACGATTAATTGGTGAAGGTTAGCATTTTCAACCATCAAACTAACTTATTCTACATCAACTTCGTTTTTTTTTTTTTTTTGAACAAAATGGAAGTGCAGGTCTTAGCCGTTGGCCAAGATAAAATGTGAGTCATCCGTTGTCGAGCAGGGACGGCCCAGACGTCATCGACTCTTTTTTGTTAAACAAAATGGAAGCGCAGGTCTCAGCTGTCAGCCGAAATGAAATTTGAGCCGTCCGTTGTCGAGCACGGACGGCCCAGACGTGTCCCCAAGGAACAGCATCCACCCCATTTCCATGCGGGTATCCCGTCATCTCTGTGAAAAGTATTGTCTCATCACACACACTAAAATGACATTAATATCTGCAAAATATTGGACAGTGTGATGGGCCGGCCTCTGGAAAGAAGCCCAGTCCAGGAAGAACCCTTGGGCCTTCTAGCTGTAGAGTTTAATGAGTTATGACCGTTGGAAATACCACACGTGGCAGCGTACATGGGTTCAGTGAATTACTACAAGACAAAAAAAGCTTAGCTTGCCCTGTTCCCCACAAAATACAACGTATACATGTACAGACGGGGAAGTATTTATTATCCAGTGCTCCTTTGACAGTGATATGTGCCGGCTCGGCCCAAACTCTTCCACTAACCGGAACTAGCTCAGTTGGCCTGTATCCCTGCATTTTCACTGGAAGGCTAAGAGTTTCAATTTCCTCGTCCGCGTGTGGTGTTATTCCATATCTATTTGTTGGGATTAATTATCTACTAAGTTCTCTTAGACTTAACTTAAATCCGATTGTCATTATTTTTCCTATTTCTCTCTTTGAGACAAATCAATAACCCACAAAAGTAGCGCAAAACTAGCAAATGCGATTTTTTAAAAATAATTAAGAACAAAAAAATTCAGATTTAAGTTAAGTTTAAGTTAAGTCGAAGAGAACACAGAATGGGGCTATTAGTTAGGTTGAATTTATTGTGATTGTGGACTTGGTTCCAGTTTGATGTACTTCTGATAGTTGTATCCTCCCACTGCTTTGTAATTAAAAAAAAAACCTCTTCACCACTAAGTATCTATGTGAAATTCTTATACTGAGAGGATTCAAAAATTTTGCACGTTGAATGGTAAATTACCATGATCGAAGTTTGGCCGCAATGATAAAAAAAGAAAGAAGAATGTTTGGCTGCAGATACTGAAATTCATTCTACCAAATTACATTGTTAGGTTGAAAAATGTAAAATCATTTCCAAATTAGCTTTTAGATTTGATCAAACCTTCTATAAATTTATTATTCTCGTATCAATCAAACACTTTTACAGATTTTAATTACATTTTAAAAATCTCTAATCTACAATTTATAATTTTAAAAAGTAATTAAACACTCCATTTAGAATTGAAATTTGTAAAGGAAAAAAAAATGGTTAAGAAGGAAACTGTTATGTAAGTGTAGAAGAAAATATACTGTGATCCGAAGTTGGGTTTTTTTTTCCCTTCTCATTTTCTTTCTACCAAACAAGGGAAAGGGAAAGTAAATTTTTTTAACTATTCTTTCCTTTTTTTTTCCATTCTTTTTCATATGCTCCGAACAAACTCTCAGAACTCCGAGAATTTTTTTAATGCAGCGGTAATTTATAACATCTTTTTCACATGGGTTGAGACCCACACATATATGGAGCCGATGACATATAAAAAAACATTACAAATAACCGTTGAATTGAAATTTCTTCAATAAAACTCCATAATGATATGTGATGGTGCAGGAGTCTACGAGATCCTCAAAAGCAGTAGATAATTTCTCAAAATCGGGACAACCACCACTGCTGCCCACCGTCTCTCCCACAGTATATTATATTATTGTCCACAAGACCAGAAATCCGAATAACCCCTCGCTCTCATCACCATCCCCCCCTCTCTCTCTCTCTCTCTCTCTCTCTCTCTCTCTCATACCCCAGTGTTTGATTTCAAGTACACCAACCACCCTCTCTTTAAAGCATCCTCGCATTAATCTCTCCCAGTTAATCTCCATCCGCAATCTTGCAGCAATCATGGCCGTGATTGTCCTGTGTTTAGTGCTTTTCTTGGCCGTGACTGGTCATTCGGGTAAGCCCAGCTCCTGGATTCTTGAGTCCTTTCAGTTTCTCTCTCTTCTCGACAACCTTTACTTCTCATTTTTCTTGAATGGGTTTCCAGCATGTTTTCCTTTTGCCCCTGCAAACCCAAAAAAATAAAATAATTTTTAAGCATTTTTTGGGAACAGATTTGGTCCTTTTTCCTCAGTAGGGTTTGATATTTCTTTCTGTTACATTTACTGGTGTAAATTTTTTGTATTAAAATGTTTTTTTTAAAGCCCTTTATTTCCATGTCCTTTTTCTTCTTCTTCTTCTTGTTCTGTAGTTGCAGTATTATTTATCTCAGTTTTTTTTTTCTTCAGATTGGTGTTCATCGCTCTGCTAGTCTGCTAATCCCTGTAACTATTGTATTAAATAAAATAAAAGAGTAAAGATTATTTTCTTTTTTGTTTCTTTTCCCGTAGTGGGTGTTTGATAGTCTTTCTTTTCACTATTAATTAAGGAGAAAAAGTCCTTCAATTTGCACACCCTTTTCTTCATTTTTTTTTTTTTTTTCCCTTTCTGTTGTTAACTATCATATGAGTTTGTATGAGCTGATCTGAAAGTATCTTTTTTCAATTTGATAACCGACGTCCGGGCCAGCTTTTGCGCAGCCCGACTAAGTCCGGGCCCTTAAAGCTTAAGTTAACAACCTAGCAAACCTCCCTAGACCCCAAGGTTTGGAATCTTTTGGCCTTTGTGGGATTCGAACCACTAACTCCGGGCCCTTAAGCTTGAGTTATCGACCGAACAAACCTCCCTTGACCCCAAGGTTTGGAATCTCTTGGCCTTCATGGGATTCGAACTTGTGACCTCTCAGGAAAAAGCCTTTTATTACTCTCATGCCCATTTGGCCAAACCCCATCGGATTACTGATCTGAAATCGAACTCTCTTTTTCAGAGGCAAGCTACTGCATGTGTAAAGATGGACTGAGTGACACTGTTTACCAAACAAACATTGATTATGCCTGTGGAAATGGAGCTGATTGTTCAACAATCATGCAAAATGGCGGTTGCTATCAACCAAACACCAAGAAGGACCACTGCAACTATGCTGTCAACAGCTACTACCAGAGGAAGAACCAAATCAATGGGTCCTGTGATTTTACTGGCTCCTGCACCGTCACTTCAACTCTCACCAGTAAGCCTCCTTGAAAAAGATTATGCTGCACATGGATCCAAGATCCAAAATTAGAGACCCGTGAATCCATTGCCCCACAGAGTCCTAATTTGTGTTGTTTGTTTTTTCTTCTTTGTGATTTTGCAGGCTCTAATACCAATTGTGTTTATCCTGCAAGCCCCAGGTTTGCCCCTTTTCTCTTCCCCTCTCTTTATCCGAGAAAAAGTTATTCCATTATATTTGGGGGGTATTTATGGCAATCTCCTTTCCATGTCAAAAACACGTTCCAGAAATCTTCTTAAAAAATAAGCAGTTTATTTCACATTTTTAAACTCAAAAATACTGTAAATGAAAAATAATTTTTCAATTTTTTTTGTATCGTATAAAAGATTTTTCAAACAAGATTCTTATTGCATATTTTTTTATTTCAATAAATCGATAATTTTTTAGTTTTAAATTACTTTCTAAAAAAATAAGGACTTTTTTTCCTTTTTGGAATGGGCTCTAAGAAAAGAAAAAGGTTATGATTTTTTGTCAAATCATTCATTTGGATTGTGTATTTTTGGGGAGAAAAGTTAAAAAATGAATGATTGGGGACTAGATGGGTTTTATTATTGGTTGGTGACTCATCTCATTTCTCGAGATTTGGTGAGAAAGGCCCAAATTTTATGATGATGACCGAAGGAAAAGTAATCTTGAGGGATACCATTTTTTTTCCTATGACCTTTACTTGGAAACAATCTACCAGCTGTTAAAATCTTTCTTAAAGGAATAAGAATCTTTCTTTGGTTTGATCTTCTGTAAACCAGAGAATCTTCCAGCTTCCTGTTTTGGGTGAAACTTCCATATCTCATCATAGGTTGTTAGGGTTTGGATTTTGGTGTAGGTGGTATAGCGTATTACATCCAATTTCTTTCCATTTGAATACTCCGTTCTAAAATGTACGCAAAACGAGAATTTAAAAGTTACGTAATTTTTTCAAAAAAAAGTAATAACAAAAAGTATTATTCTCTATTTTTAAGTATTCGTTTTGCGGGTCCGACAAACATTTTAGAACGATGGTAAGCGTTCCCCTAATCTTGTGCACTGAGATCTGTTTGTATCAGTGGAGTGCATTTTCCGGTAATTAGACATGACAAACGGAAAATACAACCAAACACTGGTACAGATAAATTTTGGTACAGTAGGTTTGAACTTTGAACTCCTCTAATAATATTAGATACTAGCGTCTTGCTCCTTCGATGAACGGGGAAGGTAACAGGACATCAGTGAGAACCATTTTCCTATATATTTGACATTTCGTAAAAAAATGTAGAATAATGAATAAAAAAATGAAAATTGGGAAAATTCCATGTAGGAGAGAGAGTTAGAGAGAGAGCTTCTTCTTATTTTATTTTGAGTAACTACATTCTCATAGTATATAGTATAGTATAGATAGATAGATAAATAGTATATAGTAAGGATTTTCTGGGCAGTAAATAATGGAAAGTAGATCTAGCAACCAATTTGAAGATTTATTTCTTCTATTGTAAGTCATGGTCTGTTGAGCTGTCATGATGTTAATTAAATCTTTATTTGTTGGCATGTGCCTTATTTTCCTTGCAAAGATAGTCTGTCCCTTTTTGGAAACATTTCATCTCCGGTAGTATTGACTATAACAAATCCCCAAACGTAGTGCTAATCAACCTTTCTTGAGAGATGGTGATAATGACTACAAAATAAAAAGACCTCTTTACACTCAATCATAAGACGATTCGATTGGCGCTCTAAACTTATGTCACTTGCTCGAAAAGGACTTGCCCTCCTCTTGAATCTTGTATATGTGATTTCCACACCAATGCAAGCTGTAATGGCTCACGGAGTAATCGTTCAATGTAGTTTATATTTTGAACTGTGTGGGTAGCACCATCTACTTAAGTGACGAGCTCCCCATATTAAGACGACTTGTTCCCTGCAATATAAGACCTAGCGCCTTGTAATGCACCATATTAAGCATTGTAATATAAGACCTGAAGCCGAATGAATTCACTCGTGTTTTCGGAGAAAAAACTGTAGTGACTTCTTTTTGTTATTGCCTTCTCTTTCACTTATGGTTCAGTGAGTCATTGTTTGTTCTCATCTGTGCTTGGAAGCATGATAGTTTCGAGAGGAAAGTCCACTTTCACCCCCTGTGGTTATCACCATGTGCGGATACCCCCCTTGTGGTTTAAAACTGACCACATAACCTACCTGTGGTTTTGAAAATGTGCGGATAGACCCCATGCCGTCATTTTTTCCATCCATATTGACGGAGGTGTATCTCACACATCTCTATAATATAATCTGAGTCGTTCATAATGTATTAAATAAAGAATAGAGTATCTCTGTAAAAAATCATCTCGATCAGGCATCAATAACCAAGTGATCTAATTTTTAGTAAATTCAAATTTGAAATTTTAATTTCATAACAAAATCGATTTGACCATGAGCTTTTCATTTTTTGATTGACTTGAATTTTGGCATAGACGTAGTATTCGTCAAAATTTACAATATTAACGGTTTGGATTCAATTTTTGGTATACAGGATGGTGTGGTTAGATTTAAAAAAGGAAGAATCAAGGGACGTGATGGGGGTATAACGGTCTTTTAATGTTGTGTCCGTTAATATGGATGGAAAAGATGACGGCAGGGGGTCTATCCGCACATTTTCAAAACCACAAGTAGGTTATGTGGTCAGTTTTAAATCATAAGGGGGGTATCCGCACATGGCGATAACCACAGGGGGTGAAAGTGGACTTTCCTCTAGTTTCGACCTTAACGATTATTTCCGTCGAAGAAAGTTCCATTACCTATCAGAGTTGCACACTACTGCGACACCATCAATGAGTAAAAGTTTCATGTGTAAAAGAGTCGGGACAAGAAGTTAATCGCTATGTTTGTGATAGTATGACGTTTGTTGATACCATGAATTTGAGAGTGGTTTTCAGGTTACGTCATTTGGATTGTTGGGCTCTAGATTTTTTACCCCTCTAAAGATCAGCTCGTTATAGTATTTTTTTCTGGCCTTCGTATAGACATAGTTTGTTAAGTCGATCTGCGTAAATCTCGTGTTATTGTTATTTCATCAAGCATTTGTCTAATTGTTCAAAAATTTACTATTCTCACTTCTTTCTTTTTTTTTTCTTTTTTCTTTCCCCACGTTTATGATACATGTGTTTGCATTATAATTCAGCACTGCAGGAACCATCGGTACCACCCCATCAACAGGCACAGGCACAACACCATCAACAGGCACAACTACAGGCACGACCCCGACCACCACGACTGGCGGCACCACCAGCACAACTCCCTCCTCCGTCTTCGGCCTCGGCCCCACCGGAAGCGGAAGCATAACCAACACAGACAGCAAGGCCACCAGTGTGACCCTCCACCAAACCAAGCACCTGCTTTGCTCACTCACCCTAACCCTTCTGCTCTCAGGCCCCATGCTTTTTTGCCTTTGAAGATGACATATGGTACTGACTCTATTGAGAGCCACTTCAGCTTTGGGTAAGAGCATGTGATTCTAGTGGGGATGGTGGGGTAGGAAGCAGGGAATCATCTGTGGACACCACTTAGCTAGCTGGGGTCCTTTTTGTTTTGTTCTTCCTATGAAAAAAGAGCTGGGAATTGGATTCCTTTTTCGAGTGGTGGTCATTGGGTGTAGAGAAGAACCTGATCTCTTCTTTTTAGATTTTTCCTTCTTTTCTTGTGTATCTAAGAGAGAGAGCCAGCAGTAGTAGTATTTTTTTATTTAGTTTTAATGAGAATATGGTACCCCATTTATATTAGATTATTTGATTGTCGATAGTTGTGTTTGTGTTTTTTTTTAATGTGTGCGCGCATGCTCGCGCAAAACCCTCTATTTCTGGGGATCTGGGGTGCTGTAGTGCAATCCCCGCACTACACGTGCCGATCCTGCCGTCCATCTCGGCAATGGACGGTTCGGATTCGTAGGAGCTCGGATTTTCAGATTCGTAGGAGCTCGGATTAAATCCGAGCCATCCATATCCATGTCGAGATGAACGGTGGATCTGTCGTACTACACGATGTAGTGAGGCTGTCTCACTACAGCCCCTCGCAATCCCTATTTCTAGCTCCTCTACCGGTAAAAACAATAGTAATAAAAGTCGACCGTTCGAGAAATGGATCCTAATTGCACATTGCGATGAGAATGCAAGTTGGCAAGTTGCCAGCCCAATCTCCACAGTTACTATATAAGTACCTGGGACCGGGAAGATCTTTCTGTTGGCTTGTCAATTCTCTCACTGTTACTCTATTTACAGAGGATGTTTCTGGTAAGCTAGAAGTTGTGAACAACTCCTTTTTTGTAGTCAAATTGTTTTCACTAAATTAAAAGTCGTTGGAAAATGTATTGGGCTAGTGGAAGAAAGTGCGTCGGGATGTTTTTAGTTTGGGAAAATTTTAAAAAAAAATCCTTGAACTTGGTATGAACGACTCTGATATATGCAAGAAGTTGTAAAGAAGAAAAATAAGTTGTGGAAACGGGGCTGGCCTTGGTATCTCAGGGTGTCAATTAGCTTTTTTCTTTGGAACAAAGGAGTTTTTGGGAATATAAGAGGAATCTTGGATCCATTATTATTGAAAGCATCTGGAAAGCATGATAAACTGGAACCCACCAACGAAAATGATCAAGAGGCAGGAGTCAATATTTGGGACCATTATGGAGTATCTCTGAAAGAGACATACTCGTACTGTATAATATAAAAGCCTGTTTTTAATTCATCTCGAGACATAAAAAATAAAAAAATCAGGAGGATTATTAATTGAACACGGCTCAAGCAGTTGTTCCGCCCTTTGTAGTTACGTTTCTAATTTGTTTTGATGGAGAGAAGAAAGAAATACCGAATGCGTTAGCAAGTGAATTTACAACGTGGTCCTCTCGATATAAAAGTTCTTTGAAAAAACATTCGCCCGCCGTGGAAGGTTTTCTGCGTAGAGATGATTGGGTTTACTGCGTAGAGATGGACTTTACGTAGAGTTAATCAGTCCCTATTATAGTCGGTCTCAAGGCTTGGAGCAAAAATTACCTATAAATGCAAATTAACATAGGTTCGCAAGCAAAAGAATAAAAAATATAAAGAAGTGTGATTATAAAAAGGGGATTGATTTTCACACTCTCCTTTTAGCCATTCACACTCATTTTTTTTTATCCACTTAAATTTATTATCTTGCCCTTTATTCAATACACTTTCACACATGTAAGGACAATATTGTAAATTCACGTGGGTAAAAAATAAAAAAGAAGTGTGAATGGCTAAAAGGGGAGTGTGGAAACAATTTTTCAAAAAAAGAGAACGTAAATTATAATTTTTTCAAACTCCTTTGTTCTATTATGTTTAGCGCCATGGCACCACCTCTCGATTTCATACTTCATTTAATTTATGAATTGAGAGGAATAATTTATAGAGGATAATAGTATAGCTATGAATATATACTTTTAATTTTTCCAAAAACCCAAAATTCACACTCCATTTTAGTAGTTTTAGAAAATAAAAAGACCACAAAGCCCTCCAAGCTCCAAGACATTGAGTTCAAGGTTCGGATGAGGGTTGGTGGCTATTGTTGTGGAAAAGAGAAAATTAGAAAAGAGAAAGGGGAATGAAAAGGAAATAGGAAATAAACTGATGGTATTTGAGTAACTTCATCATACAATTTAACGGAGTGAAATAGGGCTGTTTGATGGGGGATGTCAATGTGATTCCAAAGAATCAAGGGGTACGTGATAATTTTGAAGAAACAGAGGGGTGTCAGTGTTTTACACTAGAAAACTTCAACTGGTCAAACTAATAGGTGGCACTCTAATGAACCCCTGGACAGACGAGTTTTTGTTTTTCGTAATCGGATATTCGGGCTTACTGACGCGTACCTCATCTAAATTAAACTCTCTTACACGCGCCAACTAACTTACACGTGCAATCAGTTCCTGTACTAATTTACTACTCCATAGTCATTGCCGGTACAACTAACCCATCTCAGATATACAACTCCTTCCAGTTTCTCTTTCTTCTATCCAGCTGATCTGATGTTCTAAGGTGCTAACAAATAAACCTTTCAATATTCTATTGACTCCTGCTATTCTACTCCTGGATAATATAGGTGTTCGGGCCAACTTATGCGCACATTGACTAATTTGAGGGGTCCAATTCCCATCGCCCACTTGCAGGGAACCCAATTAAAGTTGGAATAAAGCTTCGTATGGACTGGTTCTAAATGAGTTGATAGCACCTAAATTTCAAACCCTACCCCCCAGGGTCAAGGCTGGCCCAACCCCAAGGCCTAAGAGGCTTGGGCCTTGAGCATCAAAAAATTTCAATTTTTAAGGACACTCCAATATTTTTTCTATTTGGATTTGAGTAGAACTCTTTTTAAACCCAAGTGCCCAACCCACTAATTCCCCAAAAATTATTTCTCCCAAACCACCAAATAACACCTCCTAAAAAAATCGTTTCCTCCCCCCCCAAACCCACCCAAAAAACTTGGCAATTTCGTATTTTGTATTCGTATGTAATGATTAGTAGAATTTTTTATTGGTTTAACTTTCTCATATTGTGATTGTTACTGTAAAAATTATTAAGTATTAACTCTTTAAAGACACTTTTTTTAATTAGATCTTAGGCACTAAAAACCCCTGGGCTAGCCCTGCCCAACGGTTGACCACTACTCCCAACCCATTTGGGTTGGCAGGGAGGAGCGGGTGCTGGCCTTTGGATGCACTTTTCTTAGAAATAAGTGCCAATTTTCAATCCCTTCGCACGCTTTTCTTATCAGTAGATTATCTCTAATTGTTGGCATGAAAAACATATAAAATACTTAGGACCTTGGATTTCTTTCTTGGGTTGTTGCGCCTGGTGGTGAGTTGTGGTGGCGATACTGTAGCAAATTCTCATATGAGGAGTAATGAAATTGTACATCAAAGTGACATTCCCTTGGGAGAAAACAAAACGAAAAGAAAGGGAACGAAAGCATTTAGTTTTGCAAAGAAGGGTTCGCTTCCTCATCCTACTAAAAAGGGAAACCTGACGCACCGGCAAACGGATAAGATGCCACAACCTTCAAAGGTGCTAGTTAATCACGGTTGAACCTGGACAAGAGAGGAGAGGAGACCGAGCGAAGGCTGCCCCTGACTATCCCGAAAGGGGGACCGTGCAGCCGAATCCCCTAAGCCCTGCTCCTAAAGGTGTAGTGCGGCAGGCCCCCAAAAGGACCCAACCGCAACCTGACGATCATTGATGGTCATGATATTGAAAAAATAACCAAACCAAACATATGCTAAATTACTAACGAAGAAACCAAACCAAAGAAAGAAAACGAAGAAGAGATATCAAAATAGACGTGGTTCAGCTTACAGCTGTAAACCTACTCCACAGGCAAGCGAATGAGAGACGATTCCACTATGTGAAAAGAACAATGCTCCAAAGAGCTACAATGGTGACGAACAAACAAAGTCCTCTCAAGAAACTCTCACACAATCCCAAAATACAAGTTCTCTCACCAAATAAAAAATCCAATTGGAATCTCTCGAAAAAAATACAATCGATTCTCTCTCATTAAGTCTCACAAATACGCTAGAGTTTTATAACCAGAGACACAGATGGAACGTAGTTCCACAGATGTGACTGGATGTCACACAGATGCAAATGAGTTCTCAAGAAACTCTACGGTTTCAACCAGAAAAGAATCGCCGAAACAAATGATCTTCCAAATGGCCGGAAGCTATAGAACCCACCATAGAAGGGGCAACCAGATGCAGATGAAGATCGAACAGATGAACCCTAAGGTTCTACAGATGAGACCCCCTAGGGGCCTCTCAGAGGGATTCACTCGAGAAGTCCAACCCTAATGAGAGAGCAAGGCTATATTTTCCTAAAGCCAGAATCCTACCAGATCATATTTCCTTTGCATATAGAGTCCAAAACCAAAAAGAAAACTCCAAAACCATTCTTTAGGAAGTCAGAATATAACCAAAATCGGCTGAAACACGCATGCTAGTCCAGACCAAGTGTGCGCTGGTCCGGACCAAAAAATCAGATCGCTCAGAAACTGCATACAAGAGCTGGTCCGGACCACCAAGGCCTTGGTCCGGACCATGGAGGCCGAGAAGTCCAAAACGAGCCAAAAACTAAAAAGGGACTCCTAGTAGTAGTGGTGACGGAGGGATCGAGAGGTACGCATGCAGGTACTATTGATCAAGGAAAAGGATGCTATTAACGTCTTTCTCTCAGGTAGTTAAAGTTTGAGAGTTTGCAGGTTGTCCCTTACGAAGATGTCCTCAAGCCTTTTCTAACATCACTCGAAATCTACTTCGTTGGATCAGTTAGAAATTACTCTAGTTTTGAGTTCATGTCTCTCTCTCTGATAAACTTGCTCTTATTTTTTTTCTTTATAGGGAGTCCTGCGAAGTTAATAAATGTCAAAATGTTATAGAGTTCACTATGTGGACAGTTTATCTTATAGTACTGAATAGAGAACAGAGGGGAAACAGCATGCTTACTGAGAAGTATACTTTTCGAAAGCCTTGTTCTTACAAGATGCTTTTCCATTGGACAATCAAAGCTTCTTCAGGATCTCAGCTTCCGTAATCAATTCAAAAAGGTACCAGTTTTATTCAAAAGAATCAAAATATACAGATTATGGTAGATAAAATCGAACTAATTGGCCACTGTCAAAGTAGGCTGCAGATAGTCAGCTACTAACCCCCGACACCCAAAATGGAATGAAGAAACAATTACTACAAATGCAACCAAATAACACTAAGTTGAAGAAGTTTTGCAAGGAGAAGAGAGAGAACCTCTAATAGCTGGTGCACAATTGGCCCCTAATGCATCTTGACTGAATTCCACAATCAAGTTGGCAAACACGCTGGGCTTTTTCCACGTGGGGGATATGACCACAATCTGGTACTTGGCGTATGATTGCATTTGGTAGTTCGCAATGCAACTTCTGCATTAAAACAAGGCGAGTAGCATCAATATAAGTAATCCGATTGATATAGCAGTACAATCACGGGGTGCACAACGTAAAGAGTGAATCAACTCATCAAATAAGCTAAAGTAACGGACAAGCAAGGTTCTTCATGAATTGCATCTACTTATTTCTTCTCAAACATGTTTTCCTATACAACAATAGAGGACTATTTCTATTTGATTGTATTCCTGCTTGAGCTTATTACCAGAAAAACTCTAAAGACAAGTACTAACCACTGCAAGTTTGTTACTGATAATTTGATCCTCCTCACCCCATATAACAAGTGTCTTATGCTTGACCTGCATAACAAATTTTCAATTGCACAACTTTAAAATGAGACGCAATACACACACACATACACTAGATAAGAAATATGCACTAACTGAAAGAAAGAAGGAATCAACACAAAACCCCTCACCATTAGGGGCTTCTAGACACACATCTTTTCGAATTTCACTAGCCTTACCGAATTATATCTCAAGCTATTCTCTCTAGTAACAATAATATCAACATATGCAAACACTCAGGGTGAAATAGACAGCTAACCAAGCACCATTAATATTTCCAGCACATCTTTCGTAGCAGGCACACTTGGTATTTTTCAGGTATATAAATGCGGAGGACAATACCATATTGTTGGCTAAATGGGAAAAACCAAATTTCTAACTTACCCTTCTATCTGAGAGCTGGACATTATAACCACCGCTATTCATATAAAAGCCACGGTAGCATCGTCCCACCAAGGCAATAGACAATGTAGACGGCCCACCTGTAGCACGCGGAAACAGAACTGCAGAGATCTTAGCTCCTGAACGTGTCAGATATATGGTCAATACTGGCTGTAACGGTGACCAATTACATTACTCAGTCTAAGCAGGTATTGAATGGTAAACCATTGAAGGCAAGATAAGTTGCATACAACCGCGCAGTGGACACTCTTCAACAAATAAACCTGTTTCATGAGGAAAACCTGGAATCAAAACCCAAGCTAGTTTGTCATATCAGGGTATAACTTTGGACTGCTACAGATGGCAGAAAAAACATGATACCAGATTGAACACTAAATTGCTTAAAAGAGGCATGCCAACGAATTGCATTTTTTTTCCCTTCTAACTGCATAGCATGTTTCATTATTCTCTCGCTGAGCAGCAACATCTAATCACGTCACTATAAGTACAGGGAAAGAGAGACATTTAGAGTCACCTTATGCTTGTGTTTTCATTGCCCGATTTCTCTACTTCTGTTTCAGTGGAAAGAGCAGTCCTAAAATTCAATCTCATGGCATGCCATATAAATGCTTTAAGCCGGAACTATGAATGAGTTTACCATAAAAAGTTGTAATGACCAATAGCTGACAACAACATGTCGATAAAAAAAAAAGTTGTACGTGTTTGCACATACTCGATGGGTAGAGATTGAAAAGCATGAAGAAAGTAATACTACCAACCACAAAGATTTCCACCATTATTATGTGATGCCTTGAGTCGCAAATTTCCAATTTGGCATCACACTCAATGGGTAGAGATTGAAAATATAGCAAAATTTCGCTTAGCAAAAAAATATATAGAGCAAAATTTCGAAGAGTGTAATTATACAGCGTAGTACATACACCAGAGTCCCACACCACACAAACCGCAGCATTGTATCAGTGCAGTGGTTTCTACAATGTGGGATTGCAGTACCTGCAACATTCCAATAAATCACAAGGCAGTCTTTTTTTTTCCTCCATGTTTTGATTTGTTCCTTAAATTTGAATGACACTTCAATTTGCAGGGCTATCATGTCATAGCAGAACGAATTGCATTCAGAGTTATTGGGCAGAACAGAAATGCAGAACAGAAGAAGCTTCAAGTCATTGATGGCCACATCGCGAGGAGTATTAACAGTTGAAAAAACAATTGAGGTGATACAGAATCAATTCATAATCACCTGTCTTACCATAGAGGAGCATAGGAAATCTATTAGGGATGAGGACATGACGCCTAAAGTAATGGCTCAAAAAGATTTCTCTGGTCAATCATGACATAAAGAACAAGAAAAAGTAATATTTAATGTGCCACATTGCAAGCTTGGGTCGCTGCCAAGTCATCTTGGCAATTTTCAATTCATCATGCGATTGTCATTTCATCTTCTATCAGTGAATTCATTGATGACCCTCGCACTCATAATAAGAATTAGAGCAACTGTACATGATTATCAGTATTCCAAAGGAATGTAAGTCAGTAAGTGTATGAAAGCACCAAATAACTGCACCAGGATCATTTATCGACAGAAGAGCCCACCCCAGCATAGGCAACTGCCTTGGGTAAGGTTGTCATGTTGCTGGTGCCTTCTGAGTAAACACTTGCATCAAGCAAAACAAGCTTCTCAACCTGAAAGGCGGAGCATAGTACAACAATTTTGGTAAGCCAGGAACATTATTCCCTCTCACTGTACAAACATATACTTATAGGCAACTAGAGAGCATCTCGAAATGGATAACTGATGTATTTGGAAAATCTCTTACAGCTTCTGGATGGTTGACAGCAAAGTCTATCGCAACAGCCGCACCAAGGCTTGGTCCAACTAGTAGCATCGGCCTTTGATATAGGACTTCCAAAAACTATGGAAAATAAGAAGTACAAGTAACTTAGTCTCTCGTGTCGGGGACAACGGCGAAGTATCATCACCAGCAATTGGGATAGCTACCTTTGCCATGAACTAACCGGTTTTGTATGAACAGTGACAATTAAAAAAAAGGAACGAAAAGAAGGGGGGAAAGGTGAAATATTAAAGACAAAAGCGAAAAACTCTGGTAGCCTCCCCTCCCCCAAACACCTGCCACATGTTAGTAACATGTGTGAAAGATTGAGTCCTACGTCGGATAAATAGAAAAAGAGTTGGACTTTAATAAACAATTGGATGGCTCCGCACTTACAAGCCTGGTTTCAAACATCGGTGATAAGTATCGGTATCGGTAGGTACTGAGTCCCGATATGACCGATATTGCAGTGTGAAGGAAAATCGCATACATATTGGTGATACGTAACGGTATCAACCGAAATGTAACAGCGGTATCGGTCCGATACAGGCAATACGGGCTGACACGGTCAAAATTATGGCTGCTACGGACCGATACACAACGGTGGTATTGGTGATACCGTGTGCAAAGTTTTCAAAATTTCACACCTCCGGTCACTGATACCGTTATGCTATGACTGTTACGCCCTGAAACCGCGGCATTGCAACCAATACCATTATGGAGACCGATACCTATATTTCGAACTATGCTTACAAGGCTTAGTCTTTTAAGTGGATATGAGTCATTCAATGTATATTGGGTCAACAAGATGTGGTGTCAACTCCATGCATACTCCCCAACAGATTGGGCCTATGCGCACACGGGAAGACCTCAGGCAGATCAGACTCCCAACACTCCCAACAGCCCCTTGATGGAATAAAAAAAGAGGGAGACATTCTATTGTACGTTTGCCTTTTATTTGATACGGAAACTTCTACAGATCAGTAAATCTTTACATAAATATTGGAGATAGCAAGAGTGGTAAGTACCTGATAAAGGTGATCGCGCTTGGAAAGCAACATCACATGAAGGAAGCCTTTCTAATACACACAAAGAACGAATGAGGGTTCAGTGTATACAAGGGCATGCAAGTTGATGTATGGGGATGCTTTGGAATTTTTAAAATACTTACACTGGAAGTATCCCATTGAAATGGTATTCTTCCATGAACTTCTATTTATCAAGAAACAAAATTAAATGATGGACAGAAACACAAACCTAGATCAGAGAAGCCCCATCCAAGAATGTCCATTGCCCAAGTCTCCAAACCAGCCTCCTCAAGCAGTGGAAGTGTGTATCTCCACTCTAAACAGGAACTGAAGAATAAGATGTAAATCATGTAATCAACTGAAGAAACTAAAGAGTACAATGATTTTTGCCAGAAGAGTAGCATCTCTCTCTCTCTCTCTCTCTCTCTCTCTCTCTCTCTCTCATAATGCAGACCTGTCAAACCCATGTAGGAGAACAACTGGCGTTGTATTGGTCTGTAGCAATGGCTTCACACAACTGCTCATGATAGAACCCTCCGAGAAGCTAACCTGAACCGCAAAACCAAAGTTCTGCGTAAGTCATAGGAGTTGCAAACAAAGAGAAAATTTATAAAAGTGTAGCACAGACATTGTTTTATAGATGAAACATGAGAATCAAACTCCGGAACCACACCGAGTCAACTAATGTAAGTTCAGTTCTTGCTCATGTTTGAAAACCTGGTGTTAAATTGTCTATCAATTCATTGTCAGTTTCTGCAACTGGTTGTATAATTATGTTGTAACTTGTAAGCAATATAGACTAAATTATTTACTACAAAAAAAAAAAAAATTTACTTCTGTAGGGAGTTCATTACGTTTTTATGCAAATGGTGCAGTTTTTTGATAACTCAAGTGTCCAGCCCAGCTTATGCACCTCGACTAATCCTAATGTTAAGAAAATATAGTCCTCGCATTGCTTAGGAGTGAATTGGGTGAACTCTCCACTCATTGCCAATTGGTTTTGGGTTGGATATAAAGTTTTCATGTGGTATCAGAGCGGGCCCATTTCACCCCACATTTAAAAAAAGTCACAATCCACACCTCATGATGACAGGCCCGCAAAATGTTGCACGATAATAGACCAGAAAGAGGCCTACACGTGACATAACTCACACGCATCTGCACGTGAAGGGATGTTAAGGAAGTATAACCCACATTCAAGGGCGGTCCTGGAGGTGGCAAGGGAGAACCGGCCCCTGCACAACTCCAAAATACTCTAGCGTATTATATTAATTTTTAGGTTAGTTAAAAAAAGTTCTTTAAGTCCTTCGAGTGAATTTTTTTTCCTTAAAATTTCTGTGTTGGGTAAAAATACCAAAAATTTGAAGTTATCAATCATTTTTCAAGCTACATGTATAAAAATTAAACAGTAGCTGTGCACATACACATAATATCATCTCTTCTTCGGACCTCATTAGTAGCAATGTATACTTATACAAAATATATTTTCATTCTCAATATGAAAATGCATGTAATTCGGGCCCTGCTAGACACAAATCATGCATCCACCACTAAACCTGCATCCACCACTGCATAAGAGTGAAATGAATGATCACTTAATATGATGTTGGCCTTCCCACTCATTGTCATTTACTTTGAGTTGGATATAAAGTTTCCACACCTAGGCCAATCCTAACAATCACTTGCGAGATCACAATCAAAGACGGAGTTTTAGGGACTTGTCCCAAAGAGAGAGCGAATGGAGGACAAAGGAAAATCTCACTGGTGGAAATTCACGTGCCTAGCATCGAAATCTCATGAGAGAGAGAGAGAGAGAGAGAGAGAGAGAGAGAGTGGGGAAACAAGTGAGAATTCAATTTCACCTGAACGGGGAGTCTCTCAATCCGGGTGGCCAATTTCGAGCAAATGGGTCTTTGATAATTTCTACTTGTTTGGGGAGAAACGACGGGAATGCCTGCGCCGCCGATACTCTGAAACGCGGTTGGAGGAGTTTGTTGGTGGTGGGCCCGAAACCCAGCGGAGTGGCGCCTGGTGAGAGGGCGGCGGGGGTCATCTCTCTCAACAAGCGGCGCTCTTGACTGTGAATGTCTCTCGGCCCAGCGGCTCAGAGGCGGTTGTCGATGGACGCGGTGTGGTGGTGGGCTTGTGCTTGGCTGTTGGTTGGATATTGAGGCGCCAAGTCACATGAGCTCCCTACCTTAACTTTTTAAAGTGTCCCGGGCCGACAAGCGTGCGCACTTCAGCTAATCTCGGAACTAAAAACGGTAATTAAAGTCGATAGCGAAACCAATTAAATTAAAATTAGAGCAAAGACTCTATGGCCAATCTATCCTATCTATTAAATAGCTGATGGTAAATAAAATTGGTTATGTGAAAAGCTGAACACAAACGAATAGAGAGTATGTTTATTAAATAGCTGATGGTAAATAAAATTGGTTGTGTGAAAGGCTGAACCCAAACGAATAGAGAGGGTGTTTTTGCTTGGACTAAAACACATTTTTTACGAATTTTTGAACCGATCATTCCACTCATAAACATCAACTAAAATACTATTTAGCGAAAATAACTTGCCTATTGCCATTAACATAAAATTCAATAATATAAGCGGAAAGGCATCCAAAATATTAACCCAATAACGACCTATCAAACAGTGATAAGAGATTATTTCTAGTATATTTTTGAGGTTTAAAAAAATCTATGAGCCAAGAAGGAAAAATTACGACCCCTTACTCGCAATTCTCCAAAGGCAGCCGCTTCATGAGTAGAATGCTAAACATATGTCGACCCCTTACTCGCAATTCTCTAAAGGCAGCCGCTTCATGAGTAGAATGCTAAACATATGTTAGTCAGGAGGTCACGAGTTCGAGTCATGCTAACGATGTCCTCTTAAACTTTGTTCTCCTGTCAAGCCCTGTTATGGTTTGCTAGCCCTTGATGGAACAGTAGTTACTATGGTTTCTTTGGTCCCTTCGCCGCAAGTCCGAAATTCCTATAATCACGCCCAAAGAATGGTTCCTATGCCCGCTAATTGTGGCTTAGCAATAAAAAAGTTAAAAAGAGGGGACCGGAATGGCAGGTTTGCACCTCCTAAAGGAAAAATTAGTCAATTCTTTTGGGCACTGCCACGTGGTGCATTAAAGGTTTTGAATAATTTCTTCTCCTAATCCTTATCCATTTTATTATTCATACCTAAAATTTAAGTAAAAAACCTAAAAATCCATCTCCAATATCATACCTTCCCTTTCTATTATGAGTTCTACCTATTTTCTCACCCAAATTTGGAAGCCCAAAATTCATACCCATTTTTCTCAAACTCTATTTGCACTCTCGTTAATTACAAATTTGTCATTGATTAATTACAACTATGCCATTTAAAAATAAATTTGGGCAAAAAAAGTAGTGATAATACAAAAGCTGTTATTGTTGGTATCACAATTTCAATGCATACAGTCTTGTACACTGCATATTGTACAAGTCTTTCGTGCATTAGAGTTTTGACACCAACAAAAATAATTTTGATATTATCATTTCTCAAGGAATTTAACATTGGAGATACCTTATCTAAATCAAGTGTTTGACCCAAATTTGGGTGAAGAAAAGGAGAAAAACTTCTCGAAGAAAAGGGTACCCAAATCAAGCTTTTGACAGTCACATGGTATCCCATTCGGCACCTTAAAATTTCTGGAAGAAAAGGGTCAAGGGACTCAGGACTGGGAATCTGGGATCCTCTGCACCACCTTGCCTGTCCCATTTCCCAGAGTAGCCACAACTTGGCAGGAGTACTTCACACCAAAAATCGGATCACACCCAACTCCCCCTTGTCATCTTCCCTGTAACTCCGGCCAATTTATTGCCGACGGCCACCGTTACAGCACCATTAATTCTACGTACGGTTGAATCATTTTTCCGGTGATCGGTTGAATCTCTCTCTTCCTAGATCCTCCTCCTCCCCTTCAAGAATAAATACTCGTATCTTAAACATTCTGTTCGTTCGCATTTGAAATGCAGATTAGAACATTTGCTAAGTTGATTAGATCATTTGCAAAGTTTATGCCTTGGCTTTAATAGAACTTATGGAAAAAAAAAAAAAAAAAGGAAAGGAAAAGAAAATTAAATTTTTTTTCTAACCATTGTTTGGTTGGGAGAGAGTTTGGTTGCTAGTTTAGTTTTAATTTTATTTTCAATCATTACTCTATATCTATATATATATATATATATATTTGGGTCAAACGGAATTTCTTCTATATATTTTTTTTCCAATCATTACTATATATCTTTTTTCAATCATTATTATATATCTTCAATTATTAATTTCATTTCTCTTTCTATCTCTCCATTCATTACTCCTTCCTCTAATCAGTACCTTATTTCTCTTTCTATTCACTACCAAAATTAAACTAAACTCATACAAACATACCTAAGTTTTACGTTTAGTGAATAGTAATTTTTTTTTCATATTTTTCTCCCTCTTTCTTTTCCTTTCCAAACAGAGCCTATTTTTTCGTGTGAATGACACGTGTCAAGTTGTGGTGACTGGGCCAGGGAAATGGGACAGAGGATCCCAGTCCTGATTTTGCGGTTCAATTGGGTCCCTCATATTATTGTACATCTCTCAATCTAGCTTGCGTACGATGGTTGGTAGCTGAACTGCCTACGCATGTTGGTAGCTGAACTGTCTTCTCTCTCTCTCTCTCTCTCTCTCTCTCTCACACACACACACACACACACACTGAACTAGTCAGCACATTGCTGGGTTTCACCCTTATATCCGTTTTCTCATTGTTTCCTCCAATATGTCTGGAATGGTAAGTTTTGATGCCATTACGTTCCATTGTTTAAGTATCAGTGATTTGACTATATGGGTTTCAATTCGCTGGCTGTATTTTCTTATTTAGTTTCTTCTTTCATAGATACACCAAATTATTTATGCCATCAGTATTTTTAATTCCTAATCTCCTTTCTGAGCTTGATTCATGATTTTTTTTTTTTTTTGGGGGGGGGGGGGGGGGGGGTTGGGGGGGTTTCTTCTTTCTTCTTGCGCTTAACTACGGTGCAGTGCCTCTTCAGTATGATCAGATGTGTATTTCTTATTCAAAGTGATTAAGGTGACTGCTGTAGTTTACAAGCCAATGAATTAGACCTCAGCCCCTTTGGATTGAGTGATTTCGTAAGAAAAAGAATAGAAAGGGTTATGGTTTCTTGTCAAATCACTCGTTAGGATTGAAAATTTTGGTGAGAAAAGCACAAAAAATAGTTTTTTTTTATTGGTTCTTCCCCTTTCTCTCCGAAGGGGTCTTGATGTTTTAGTGGTTTCTTACCTTTTGGGAATTTTTTTAATTCAGATCTCCATTGGAATGTAAATTTTTATATTTTCTACTCTATGATGGTTTCCGGTATCTTTTTGGCTTCTTGAGCCAATATATCTGTGAAAATTTGTGAAGGTGGCCAATGGATATATTCTGGTTCTAATTCTAATTGGTTCTTTTCTTTGCTAGGACGTTTCGGGTACTCCTTCATTGATAGCTCTTCCAACCGAGAGTACTTTATCGAATGGGTTGAGTTTGAAGATATATTTGGTTGAAAGCAAAGGAGGTGCTATAGTATGCATGCTGCTAGCCCTTTTGCTTTTGGGCACATGGCCTGCTATTTTGACACTCCTAGAAAGGCGAGGCCGTCTGCCTCAACATAGTTATCTTGATTACACAATTACAAATTTCTTGGCCGCCCTATTCATTGCTTTCACTTTTGGTGAGATTGGCAAGAGCACGAGTGAAGAGCCAAATTTCCTGACTCAACTTTCTCAGGTAAGCGTTCTTCATTGTGAAGGGGTGTTTGGACTTTAAAACCAAGAAAAATGACAACAATGAAGGAATAAGGCATGCTTGCTCTGCACCTATAGTGTGCTATCTAATGGGATGATCCAACTTCATATAACGCAGTCGCATTGAAATGTGTCATTCCTAGTAATGTGTCATTTAGAGTATTTTGTCTATTTCTGTTCCCCTTGAATGCAGATAAATTTGTCCGATTGGTAAATTAAGAAATGGCTGTTCTTTAGTATGGCTAGTGGGATTTTCGGAACTATAGTTTTCCTGCTCCTGCTAGGAAGGACATGAAAGGGAAGCCACCAATATTTATCTGGACTCTGGAGTCAGAACTGACTAAACGAGAAATCTCAACTTATTATTCCTATCAAGAGCATCCAGCAGTGCCTAATAAGAAAGGAGAAGCCTAAGAATCGCCATGACTGACATTTTAAGCAACACTCACCCAATTAAGCTCCGGTAGTAGAAAACAATAACGTTTAGCCTAGTTCACTGTCCCTACTTTACAGCGGACTTCGCACATAGTAGTGTGGCTTTGCATAATGTTTTTGAAACTCCCCACTCTTGTATTGCAGATAATGTCACATACTAAAGAAAGAGCTTTTGTCACAGTATTTGTTTCTAATAAATTCCACTTTCCTTGCATTTGTGAAAAGCCATTTTCAATTATGTCCTTATCCTCATCCCTATCAGTTCCCACGATCTGTTAACTCTAGCTTACGCAGGTACGCCTTTTGGAACAGAATAACCTTTTCTGAAAATAGACAAAGCGTATGCTTGTATTTCCTTTGCCATTTGTAGTTTGTACAGCCTTGTGGGGAAAGCATTTTGTATGTGCAAGGTATAGGACCAATCAATGTCAAGTTACTGATGTACTAACTAGACCACAGCAAGTGGATTCAATGTAAGATTGGGAAGTAGATTTCTTGGAGACCTCCAGGTCTGTCTTAGTGAAAATACTCCATATGCGTACGCAAGCCAAACAGCTCAGATTTTTCTGTTGGAAGTGGGGACCTAGGGATTATCTCTCAGTAGCTACTGCAGTTTGGGGCAGTAATAACCAGGTTAGCGAATTACTGTAAGTTTGTGTTTTAGAAGACCACTCGTTTCAGTAGCTCTCACTCAGTAGAGTGAGCATTGCAATTGAAAGATAGAATGTGCCCTCACTTTTTACAAGGCAAATGGAATAATTAGTTAATATGATCTGGTGCTATATAAAGAATTCTTCATGGTTAAGCAGGGAAGCATGTGCCGTTATGATTTGGTTAATTACTGTTGGAACCGTGGATGTTTCTTTGCTTTTATATAGCTCAGCAAATTTGTCCGGTGCACCATGAGGTCTAGAGTCTACCTAGTCAGAAGTGCTAAAAGGTGGTTCTGTGGCAGTTGCATCACCTAGTTGGCAGGAGTCATGGACTACGGAGAAACAATATGTTGCTCTGTAGATAATTTAAATGTATTCACACTTTCGCTTGATGGTTTATCATATTAAGTAGTATGTATATCATTCAACAGTAAAATTGAAGGGATGAACTTAAGCAGATAAAAGCTTTGGGCAGGTGGACTCTAGGATATTTTTGGGAATCTTATGAATATATTTCAGGCTATGATTCTACTTATGCGCTTGTTGACAATGAGAACACATTCAAGAGTCAAGGTGCTCTGAGGGTACTCATGGAATAAAAAATCTCACCTAAGGAACAGGACATCAGACGTCTTTTGTTCAGAAGACAGACTTATTTTCAGGGTTTCAAGTTGGATTTTATACCTTGGGATGGTGCTATGTACCTTGTCAATTGTTTTACCTGCAATAAGATATGAGTTATCGATGTCGAGTGTTGATCCAACCACTGTCTTGTACCAATCACACAAACACACATATTTGTCTTGATTGTTCCCATTCAGTTACCATGTTGATGCAGGACAATTGGCCCTCCGTTTTGTTCGCAATGGCTGGTGGTGTGGTCCTTAGCCTTGGAAACCTCTGTAGTCAATATGCATGGGCCTTTGTTGGGATATCAGTGACTGAGGTGATCACTGCAAGCATAACTGTTGTTGTAGGTATTGTCATCTTAATGTAAATGACCTACAAACTCATTTCTTCCCACGACTACTTTCGTAAATATATTGCATGGCATGAATTGAAATTTACATAAAATCTTGTAACAGGCACAACAGCGAACTACTTCTTGGACGACAAAATCAATAAAGCTGCAATTCTATTCCCTGGTGTTGGATGCTTCTTGATTGCAGTTTGTCTTGGCTCTTGTGTTCATGCTTCTAATGTGGCTGATAATAAAGCAAAGCTTGGTAGCTTGCCAGATGATTACAAAGCTGCGTAAGGGCATATCTTTGAGTACTAGACAATTTCATAGAACCACGGTTACATGGCGAGTGCTTTTTGTGTGTCTTGTGTAGTTTTTCATACCAATTGAAATTACTTCACCCAAGTCGAATAGTGTTATGTTATACCCCTTGTTTAATTGTTCGTTGGTTGTGTTGATGCCACTGTTACTGGAGTGCTTGCCTTCATTGACATAACTGAGCAGCAGATACTCTCTGTCATGAAGTGGATAACAGCAACTGAAATATTAAGATGTGAATATTCATCTTTTGTAATGCAGATCATAATTATCATGTCTCAAATTTGGGATAAAGTCAATATTTTTGTGCATTAGAAATTTTTTAGTTTGATTTATCTCGACTCATTCTATGGATTTATATAAACATTATCATCCACCAAACACTGCCTTATTCATGAAGCACGGGTCTCTTTTTTGGTTTTTATGTTTTATGCTTACTTTTGTCGAATTATAATATGTTTCCAGCAGTATAAGTTCCAGAAGAATAGTAATTGCATTGGCATTTTTTAAGTTATTCTACTCCGTTATTATTCCAAAGCATTGACGTTAAACCAAAAATGAATCCTTGCCAGGGCTGCAGATGTTTCTGTGTCTAAAGAAACACATCCAGACATAGGTACGAAACTCTAGGTGTGAATTCTGTATCAAAACTTGTCTCGTTTCATTTGATAGACTGACATTTGATGATATCTCGTCCTCCAATTGAATGTGATATATAGTTGGAACAATGGATCCGGAGAGAGGAACTAATACTGCAGACAAGGCAAAATTTGGGAGTGCTGACTTTCTTATAGGGCTTGAGAACCGAAGAGCAATTAAGGTTTATCTGCAGTTTTTTGGTAGATTGTTTTTTGTTTAGTGTCCTTTCTACTTCCCTAAAGCAGATACTTAACAACCCTGCTACTCATAGAAATCTCTGACCTAATTCCTTTTTTACTATCCCTTACACAAACAACCACCAGTATGCTATTATGTTTGGAAGTGTCAGTTTTTTAATGATTTTACCCTCCCTCTCCACAATTCCATTTGGGATGTCACATACCATTGTCCCCTTTAGAAAAGGCAATGGACAAAATTTGGTGTCATTTCTGTTTTACCCTTCTCATTTGAATTTCAAACTCCAATTTCTTGTATTTTTGTCGTCACTTTGTCTCCTTAATTGGCTGGATTCCCGAAATATTTCGCTACACAAATCAGGTAGTACGGATAGCATTTTTCTAGTTGCACATTTTACTGTGTATCAGTGGTGCGTGATGTCAATTAGGAGGACAAAGAACGCACTTCCATTTTACCAGTTTAAAGCATGTCATACGCTGCTCGTTCAATTTTATACGGAAACATTCCATGGAATATTTGTTGCACAGATGCATTAAATAATCCAGCAGTACCATAGAAATAGTTGACATGAACATGATACTGCTTGCAGGTGTTTGGGAAGAGCACTATGATTGGTCTGGCCATAACATTCTTTGCCGGATTATGCTTCTCTCTCTTCTCACCAGCATTCAACCTGGCAACCAATGACCAGTGGGACACCTTGAAAGATGGCGTCCCTCACTTAACCGTCTACACCACTTTTTTCTACTTCTCTGTCTCTTGTTTCGTGCTTGCTGTCATTTTAAACGTCATATTCCTCTATCACCCAGTATTGAACTTACCCAAATCATCGATAAGGGCTTATCTCACAGACTGGAATGGCAGAGGTTGGGCTTTTTTGGCTGGACTTGTTTGTGGGTTTGGGAATGGTCTTCAGTTCATGGGAGGCCAAGCTGCAGGATATGCTGCTGCTGATGCGGTTCAGGTTAGTGCGAACTTCTTGTCATTGATGATGAATGATGACTTCGAGAGATGATGGAGTAACTTATAGAATCCAACTATAATGCACTCTTGATTTTATGGGCCCGGTTGTCCAAAAGCCTTGTTTCGGCTTCTTTTTGTCCTAAGTGAACTTTTTCCCTCTTTTGGTAGATCTTTGTTACTTTTTGGATCATCTTGACTTGAGTGACTATATTGGAGAAAAAGAGAGGAAGAATTGTCCTTTTTTTTGTTTGTTTTGTTTAGTGTGTTTTTTCTAACACAATCGCATTCCTTGATTTTTCCTCGCAAAAAAATTGGACCTGAAAAAAGATAATCAAATTAATGAAAAAAACATAGGTGTTGTTCATTTTGGAGAAATCAACTGCGCCTTGGTCTTTCACTGTGAAAGTGAACAAGGGGTTACCGACTGTTTAGTTGCTAAAGTGGACCTTATTCATTTGAGGTTGGGGGTTCAACCTTGGACCTTAGGTCAACCCCTTTGCTCAAATGACACCAGTGGTTACGTCTCTGTAACCAATCTATCACTCCCAGATCCCCATTACTTAGATGATGTTCGGTATACTCTTTCATTGTGATGGAAGCAGATTAGCTTGTGTATTTCTTTATAAGATGCAATATGCCGAATAACACATTGAACTTTTTGCGGTACAAACAGGCATTTCCGCTTGTGACCACATTTTGGGGAATACTTTTATTTGGAGAGTACCGGAGATCTTCAAGAAGAACATACGCATTGCTCGTCAGTATGCTGTTCATGTTCATTGTGGCTGTTGCAGTCTTAATAGCGTCTGCAGGGCAGCGGAATGAATAAGCCGATGAAAGATCCTCATCAACCGTTACAATGGAGGTTAACTCTTAGCTCAGTAAAGAGCAAGCAAATGCTGCATCATGCTGATTCATTGAGGCGCAACCGATACCAATTTGAATGTTGCATGTTGATATCAGAAAAATAATACGATTGGTGGAGATTGGAAAGAATTGCTTAAGTAAACAAAAAGGGGACAAAGAAGTGGTAGGGGTAAAAAAGATTGTAGATGAAACTGTCCCATGATTTGGTTTTTCTTTTTCTGAAGTGTGTTCAGACCGCCGGGTCGTCTTGTTTTTTTAATCTGCTACTTATGTTTGTTGTTTAAGATTTTGTTTTGTTCAGCCTATGGGCCGGGTAATTTGTATAGGGTTTCTTATCAACAGATATGGCATTTGATTGCCATTAAAGAAATAGGGTGAATGACACCGACGTCCCCTGAAGTTTGCTGCAATTATATTAGTACCCCTGATATGTTGTGACATTGCTCTCCTTGAGGTTTTAAGTTGCACAATAATTAGTCTCCTCCATTAGTAGAACGTTAGTCGACCCACAAAACTTTACCCATCTCTAACTGTTGACTATTTTTTCCCCCTTTTGGTTCAGTACTGACTAGCGGTTAACTTTTTTGATATATCTATTATAACCCTGTATCATCTCTCTTACACGTCGTAAACCTGTATCGTCATTACACCCGCCCCTCCGCCGTCCAATGGGAGAGAGACCCTAAACGACCTGTCGTGGCCTTAGCTGAGACCTAACACAACCTAGCGTCACCACCTCAAATGATACCCATCACTATCAGAAGCAATGGCATGTGCAAGTTTTGTATTTAGCGGGCCCGAACCACTTGTGTTTCTACATTGGTATGAAATCAAAAATATACTCCATAAGTAGATATTGCAACTCTCAGATCATTTAGTGGGCATGAGGCCAATTCTTATGCAACACTAAGAAAAGCCATGTGGTAGGTGAACTTATAACTAGCAAGGGAAGGTTCCAAAAAGCAAATTGGACAACAAAGGAGTTAGCTGGTTAATTTACTAGGACTATCGTTCATGGCAATGTCTTGTCAAATCTCGTTTAGCTGGCACAAGGATCTTCCAGCTTCGACCAAGTTTTTTCCTTCTTTTTTTGTACACATGCATATGGTTCCCTCCCACCAAGGGCGGAGCCAGGATTTTCGTCCAGTGGGGTCGAAAATTGAACTGTGTATGATTCAGAGTGCAAGAACGACGTTTTGAGAATTTTTGTGGGTAGAAATTCTATTTTGACTCATCTTTTTCCTAAGTACAAAACCCTTATATATGGGTTGGGGCGAAAATGAATTTTAAAGGAGGGTCAAATGAGTAAAAATTGGGTAAAAATTAAACCAATCTTTAACAAAATTTGGGAGGCAGCGGGGTCGGCCGCCCCCCCTTGTCCCTTGCTCCCTCCGCCCCTGGCTCCCACTACCATGATTGTATTGTATTTTTGCCATGAACTGAACAAAAGTTGCAGTTTCCTCACAGAAGAATGAATATTGCAAGGAGGAGAACCCATGAGGGAAGAGCGATCTTTTTTGCGCACGAGGGCAAAAGAGTAACTTCCCATCCGTGACGGGGAGTCTCTATTGAAGCAATACCGGATTAGGGGATGAGAATGGTGTAAGTCACCATTATAATATATTAGCCAATATACCCTTCTCTACTTCATTGCACGCACAGTCGCACAACTATTGCCACCCTCTTCTCTTTCTTCGGTCTCCACTTCACACCAAGCATCATAATGGGGCACAGACTACCTTTGGGCATATACCAAAATTTTATCTAATTTAGGGAGCCCCAAAATTGCCTATGTTTGTTATACTATGTCTATACAGAAAATTAGTTGAATAGATTAGTTATGTTATACTCCCTCCGTCCCAACTTAATTATCACTTTTGAGAGTTTTTATATTTTGTAATTTATAATGTTTTAGGTGATTTTGAAAATATTGTATTATAGAACAAATAGAGATATATCAAACAAGATTCATATTGAATATAAAATTCATTACCAATTTAAAGATATAAATAGTTTTTTTTTATCCAGTTAGATTAGAACTGGGACAAGTAAATTAGGACGGAGGTAGTTTATTAAAAGTATTATGGTAGTTAAGCTTGATTGTGAGAGTTAATTAGTACATCCTGGCTCTGGCCACAACCAAAATGTTTGTTTAGTTGGATCAAATAGACAAATAAACATAACCATAAGTCACTAATAAAAGATATCTCATCTAAAAGTCGTCGTTGTAGACTGTGAGACGTCAAATAAGTAGGTATAAAAAAATTGTATTAATAGAAGAGTGTTTCTTTCTGATTCAGTTGAGTCTACGCCCACAACTCTCTCACATCAAATAAGTAGGTATATTAAAATTGTATTACTAGAGGAGTGTTTTTCTGAGTCAGTTGAGTCTACGTCCATTACTCTACTTCTGGGCAGCTTTGCTTTGAATTTTGCCCCGTGACTTTGACTAAAATGGAGTTATTGGCCCTCACCTCAGTAAGTTACGATCAATATATTGACCAAAAGAAGGGAGCCAATGCCTAATAAGTTACAATTAATATTTTGGCCAAGTCCATTCAAAAAGTGATGCCATGTTTGCCTTGGTGTATTGACTTTGAAGTAACGTTAAGCCTGAAAACAAACGTCTACTCTGTGCAACTTGAGGAGCTCTTTTTTATATTTAGTACCAGCTCATTTTAAAACCAAAAGTTTAGGAACACAATAATAGGTTTAAAATACAATTGTGTCACCAACCGTTGCACACATATGGCTGATAAAAAAACAAACCGTTACACATATATGACTCCATGTGCATCTAAAAGTTTCGGACACGATTGTGTCCAGAGTTGTGTTTTAAAGATGCATTTGTAGCATTGCTCTTTTAAAACTAAAAAGAAAGCTACTCCGTATATAAAAAGGTCAAATTGTGAGATGAGTAAAATGACAAGAATAGGAATAGTTTTTCACGCGTTTCTAAATGGGGAGAAGAGACGACAACATTACCCTTTTACGTGTAATGTAAAAGAAAGCTACTCCGTATTTGCTCTCTGTTTCTTTTTTTTTCTTTTTTTTTTCTCTCTCTTAAGTTCTCATGTTCGATACTTTTCAAATGCTTGTAACTCTTTTGGGGTCAATCCGACTCTAAGAGGTAAGAATCGGACACCTAATTATAAAACGAAAAAACCAGAATAGTTCTTGTTTGTTTAAAGAATTCAAAATCCCTGGTCCCCAATAAATTTTTTCTATCTATCTCTCTCCATTCATTACATTTTAAAACCTTCCTCAAAACTCAAACCGAACATGGTCTTAATAATTTCACATGGGAAAAAAATTAAAATGATGCAACAAAGGGAGTGCAAAGTTATTTGAAAAGTTGTTAAAAAGAGGTCAAACCAAACAATAAAAATGGCCTAGTTTGAGGAGTGATAATGGGATTCATGGAAATGGAATCTCCAGTCAAAGAACCCCAGATCAGCACACCTTTTTAAAAATGATTTGTTTTGCTGTTTCAACGGCTCGTGCGTTGAAAACTCAGAAAGCAATCCTCACATGTGCTGCGTTCTTCTCAAACGTGTCTCTCTCTCTCTCTCTCTCTCTCTCTCTTGTGACATTGCTTGCACTCTGGGCCGCTATCTCAACGTACTCTGCAATTTGTATAAGTATCAGTTTGTAATTGCATTACTCGTGCAAGGATTCCAAAACATCTGGTATGAAGTTTCTTTTTTTGGTTGCACAGAGTTATGGGATAGTTGTTTGTGATAATTGATTATTCTCGCCAAATGGGTTCTCCCAAATTGTGTGTTTCCCAGCGTCTTTGAATTGAATTGTATTTAGGGTTCATTGATTGGGTATGTGGCTTTTACTTGTGAACTCTAATAACTGCGCTTCAATTTTTATGTCAGTACACAATTGATTCTCACGTCAGTTAAAATCCCATTCCAAATACTACAATTCCTTGTCTAGGAATTGGACTTGTTTTCCTCCCTGTTTTGTTGTTGATTTCCTCTGTGATTTCTTGCTGGGGTCTTCCCTTTTCATTTTCATTTCCATTCATATTAAACATATGTGCCAGCTGATGCAGCCGGGTTTTTCGAATTTTATGCTATCTCTCTCTCTCTCTCTCTCTCTCTCTGCGTGTGTGTTCAATACCTATGTCTATGTTGGGTCGAGACCCGACCCGAATCACACCTCTACGCACACAAAACAAGCACACGCACTCACCCGAGAGAGATTGAGAGAAAAATCACTATCCGTGTATAAATCACATATATACAAGCTGCAAAAACTCTCCGGGAGCCACACCGGTTCCACTCCAGGGAGGCCACAACCGGCCCCCTGCTCCCTCTCCTCACTGTCTCCTCTCACATGGCTGCACCACTCTAATCTCCTCTCTGCCGGCACACACATACATATATGGCAAAGAAAGAAAAAAGGAAACAAGGAAGCATGGGGAAGGATTCCATGCTTCTCGCACATGTGAGAAAAAACCCAACAGTTTAGTGTGCTTCGATTGCGTTATTACACATTTTCTAACCAACCAATTTAGCCCTTTTTACTGTTATATATTGGTTTCTTACTTGCTACCATTTTTTCCTTCAAGGTTTCTTTAGTCGGAAAGACAATCATTTCATTGTAATATCTGTAAGATGCACGGTTCAAACACCACCGATGAGTATTTTCATTTTTCCAAGCCCACAACTGGCCTCACAGGACTGTCAATGTCACTTTGGGCCCTAAGCTCAAGGGTACCTCCAAGATGGAAGTGTCTTGTGCCATCTTTTATGATTATCCTGGACATAGTCAGCGTCTGACGGGGGATGTCAACTGTGGGTGTAAGGAGTGTGTTTGGATGGCCGAATCTTGGGTAATCGTACTACCAGGAATGAAATTTCTAGTAATTCAATACTTTAACTACATCCATTCAGAGTGTGGATTAATGCAATAATCTTATTCAGGAAATATGTGTTTTGGAAATTTGCTAGAGTCAAACTTTCCTTATTTCAATGATCGATTCAGGAATCTAAGATCAGAAATTGCATTCCTATTCCAGTCTATTCAAAACGTAAGAATCACGATCACATTCCCATTCCTCCTCAAGATTTCTGCCATCCAAACAAATCCTAAGGGGTAAGCCCGAACCTGCGTTAAAGGTCGTTGAGAATATGGCATCTAAGAGGGCAGGCCTCGACTCCCAATCCAATTTTTATGCACAATGCTTCTTTCATCCAAAATCCAGAGCATCAGTAATGCACAATCTTTAAATAAATTTGATATAATAACAAATAAAGAAAAAGAATTGGACCCCCTTTTTCTAGTGTAGTCTTCCCCTGTGCTTTTTGGCATCTTAAGTTAGTGCATCTACTCAAGGTACTATATAGAAGGCTAATGGAAAGAGTAATATGAAATCTGCTTTTCCATTTCTGTAGGAGTTCCTCAGGCGTTACTTGATTGATAACGCTTCCATTTGAGAGGATTTTGTCTAGTGGATTCAAGATGTATTTGGTGGAGAGCAAGGGAGGTGCTATAGGATGTATGATACTTTCCCTCTTCTTCTTGGGCACATGGCCTGCTATAATGACACTCCTAGAAAGGCGAGGTCGTCTTCCTCAACACACTTATCTTGATTACACAATGACTAACCTCTTGGCTGCTGTAATTATTGCCTTCACCTTTGGTGAAATTGGCAAGAGCTCACCTGAACAACCGAATTTCCTAACTCAACTTTCTCAGGTTAGTCTCCTTCATTTCTAAGCGGGCGTTTGAACTTCAAGTTTGACTGAGACATGGTAGCTCTAAATCCAAGAAGTGCTGAAAATCATATAAGCCTTTTATTTATGTGTAGCTGCATAAATGATCTGATTTCTTAAATCCTGTGCCGTTTCCATGCCTTGTTGTTTTCTTATTAATGTTTCTGATACTGCCTTTGTCATTTTAAGCATTCAGCTGTTCTGTTTCACTTGAATTAAGCTTGAATTCTTGTAGTGGAAAATTGAGTCATATGTGTTTCTAATTCTTGTTTAGTTTGACTACTGATACTCTAGAAACTTTCCTTTCCTGTACCGGGAGGATGTAGAAAGGAGTCTATATTTCTCTCTTCTATTGTAGCATGAATAGGCCTGTCTCATTTTCTTGGTTCTCTCATTAAGAACAATGCCACAACTTGGAATTTTTCGTCCCTAATTTGGTGTAAATTAAAATAGTACTTTCCAGTAAGCACAATTGTGGCCGTATTTTCAGGTAAATTTCCTTACTCGCTCTGGGTCTTAGTGGCCATTACGTATATTACAGCTGCAGCAATAATTATGTAACTCCTATTTGATCAACAGAAAATATAAACAGGTAAGTACTCACATAGTCGCATTTACAAATGCAATAGCCATGCAGTGATGATAAAGTGATAAGAATGTCTTGTAGCAGTGAGAAAGTAATCACATATCAACAAGGCGATCATAAATTCATAATACAACCAGACATGGGTTTAGGGCTACTAACATATTTTTTCCAGTAGAGCAGCCAAGAAATTATTAATAATGATATTTCTTTTGTCTCAGCAACATGGGGGAGCTTGTATGGTGAGCTAAACAATTTGCAAAGATGAAGATCTTGTCAATACTATATTATACATAGTGTGTTGGCTTACAATTGCTTTTGTCTTGGAAGCCTTAGATACTTTTTTAATCCATTTTGAGCTCAAGTTTGCCCATGAAGGAAGAGGCGTCAGGACTACCAAGTTAGAAGTGCTTGATTCTGGAGCAGTTCAATTACCTATCAATCAAAAAGACTTGTGAAACAGTGACGAGAAAAGCCATGTAGGAACCAAATAGTAATCATACTTTACATTCCCATGGTTGTGCAACTTGCGCAACTCAGGAAGAAATCTAAGGGACAAATTTAGACATTTAGCTTTGGTGCCATATTAAACTCTAGGAAATTGCTTCACATTATAGACATGGCTATTGTGTTCCAACAGGATATAAATATCTATATGTATATTTATTTATTTATATACTTGTTCTGAATACATACCTTTGTATGGTGAGACTTACCTTCATGGTTTTTACACGGTTAAATCATGAAAATCTTCCTTGCCGATTGGTCTTAGATGTGTGTTTTCGTGTTAGAATGGATGTTTGGGGTTGTTTTGACTCTTACTTCTACCTACAAGAAGAGTTGGGCTATCTTGAGCCAGTCGTCATTTTTACGAAATCAGATTCCAACAGTATTACCATGCTTATATTCTGCATTTAGCTTGAGGTGCACCTTGCTTTCGAACTTATAACAATCTTTTTCATGCAGGACAATTGGCCAAGTGTTTTGTTTGCAATGGCTGGTGGGGTGGTCCTCAGCATAGGAAACCTATCCACACAATATGCTTGGGCCTTTGTTGGTTTATCAGTGGTCGAGGTTGTCACTTCAAGCATAACTGTTGTTATAGGTAATAACACTTACCCCTACAGTATTTGATGACCTTCATTTTCTAGCAAGATGTGTTTAGTAGTACATCAGATGACATGATTTTAAAATTTCGCATATTGATCTTTTTCTGATTCCAACAGGAACCACCTTGAACTACTTCTTAGATGACAAAATCAATAAAGCCGAAATTCTCTTCCCTGGTGTCGCATGCTTCTTGATTGCAGTTTGCCTTGGTTCTGCGGTTCATACTTCCAATGCGGTTGATAATAGAGCAAAGCTTAGTACTTTGTCAAAGGATTACGGAACTGAGCAAGGGTACAATTCTTTCCCAGATAATTCTACTTTTCAATCATGTCCTGGGATACGAAAATTTAAAAAGAGGTTCCCCAGTTCTTGTTTCCTAGTTTATAAATTTGTTTGGTGGAATTAACTTTTCAGTCATGCCTGTGCTTTCTTTGTCTGTTTCCATGAATGATGCTCTAACGAAGAGGTGTCAGGACTACCTAGTTCTTGTTTCCTAGTTTATCGGCGTTGATATGTTAGGCGGTTTTTAGGTGATTTAGCAGCAGATGGAATGCTTGAGATTACATCGTAATAGCGTCCAAGGATATGCAAGCCCTCTTTTTCCCATTCCATAGAGTTAGTAACGTGATTTGACAAAAATCTCCCTGTTCTGTAGAAATACAAAAAAGCCATGTTGTTTGTCTGGATTAGAGCATCATTAAACCCAAAGGGTCCACGTATGTCTGGTTTGGTTAAAACTTTTACGGGCTAATAAGATATTTGTCAGATTATATATCCAATGAGACATTGGATGTACAAGATTAATCCTTCTACTGATAGATGAAATTATTTATCCTATGAGGTTATGTTTACCTTCACTACTAGTCCATTGCCCTGTCAAACAAACATGGCCAAGAGGAATTTCCAGGCCCATTTTGTCAATCTGGTTTTTCAAGCATGTCCTGGGAGATGAAAAGAGGTTCATAAGTTCTTGTGTTTCCTAGTTTGTCCATTTATTTCAGTTGAGTTGACTTAAACCCATTTTGATTAAATTTTCCATTAGAGGCCAAATCAGTAAGGAGACATCTAAGTTTAGTGCACTTATTACTACGTTAGTCTCCATTGATATGTTCGGCGGTTTTTGAGGTGAATTGGCAGCAGATGGAATGCTTGACATTTCATATTAACAGCGACCAAAGAGTAAAACCTTATGCAAGCCTTCTTTTTTCCATTTCAGTGAGTTGATAGTATGAGTTGACAAAAATCCCCTTGTTAGTAATACTCAGAGCCAGAGGCCATATTTATTTGTCTGCAATGAAGCATCATTAAACTGAAGAGGACCATGGGTTTTGTTTGGTTGAAACTTTTATGGGTCCCGCAGATATTACATTCACAAAAACATGGAATATACAATGTTAGTCCCTTTACTTAGTGATCAAATGAGATTGTCTATCCTATGAGGTCATATGTCCCTTCACTTTACCGGTAATGAGATGAGATTATCTATCCTGTAAGAAATATCTCTTCAATGACCAGAAATCCTTTGTTTCATTAAGAGGAACCAACCTCAACACAATCTCCCTACCCTTCGTACTGTCAAGCCCCATCTGCATACAAACTAGAGTTTTTATGCAAAAACATTGAGTCTAACTGTTTGATTTGTACAGATTCTGATCAAGTGTTCAGCATCATTGTTGTATTCATGTACCGTTAAACAATAGTGACAAACATAACATTTAATGATTTACAGGGGTACAGATATTTCAGTGTCCAAAGAACCAAATTCAAACATAGGTAAGAAACCCTTTGGATTTGAATTTTCATATCCCCTAGCACATCCTACTTGACAAACAGGAATATAAATTTTGGGGGGTTATTGTCTTAATCCTCCTGTTGTGAAAATTTATAGTGGGAACAAAGGATCTGGAGAATGGAAGTAGAGCTTCGGAGAAGGCAAAAGCTGGTACTGCAGCCTTCCTTGTAGAGCTTGAAAATAGAAGATCAATTAAGGTTGGGCACTTCATGATTACTGCCTTATCTTTTGTATTTCCTTTCTAGTTTTCCTGTATCCACACTTTGCTCGAGCAATGCTTGATATACCACACCACACCTAGTTCTGCACCAACTTCAAGTTGATTAATTTGGATTTATTGTTTGGAGTGCTTTCGCTCAATCAGTGGCATCAAGCACCTTTTGCATATATTTTCACTATAAATGTTTTGAAAAGTTGGCCTAAATGTTGTCGATTAGGAATCAGGATAGTGTCAACGTAAGCAGCACAGACATGGCGAAACGCCGATTTAAAATATTCAGGACATGACACAGCAAGGACACATGAAGCTTAAATGTTTGGGATATTATAGTATTTCACTTATTTAAGTATTTCATCCTTTGATTAAAAAATATTACACAATACTAGCTAAAATTCCATGACACTGTAACCTAAGCACCTACACATTATCCATATAGAAATTACATGCTAAAAAAATTATTTAATAAACGAAACACATTTGAAGAAAAAAACCTTCCATTAATACATACATCACAGAGGAAAAATCATCAATTATAATATTCTTACAGGTAATAAACCAAAAACCTGTATCATTTGCTATAAATCTGCACTATACTCGGTATACATTTTACCTGGATTATTTCTTTCAAACTTGCAATTGTTTTCTTATGTGTGTAAGTGATGGAACTTGTGTCCCCAAGTTTGCAAAAGAAAGTCTCGTCCTAAAATGGTGCATAAGATACGTTTTGATGATTGTCAGACACATCTTGGGGTGTGTCTGATGAGTGCTAAGTGTCAGTGTCTGACACAACAAGTGGCCTTATTAGGCAACGAGTCTTTATCCTCTTTTCATGTGATTGAGTCTTCCTTGTCTACATGTGTGTGTCACATAGGTTGTGAATATTTATGAGTAGCGATGGCTGGTATGTTCTGCTTGCAGGTATTTGGAAAGAGCACTATGATCGGATTGACCATAACTTTCTTTGCGGGAGTTTGTTTCTCTCTCTTCTCACCTGCATTCAACCTCGCAACAAATGATCAATGGCACACCCTGAAAGCTGGTGTCCCTCATTTGAATGTCTACACATCTTTTTTCTACTTCTCAGCCTCTTGTTTTGTGATTGCCATTGTTTTGAATATTAGTTTCCTGTACTATCCTGTATTGAACACACCAAAATCATCACTGAGGGCTTATCTGTCGGACTGGGACGGCAGAGGTTGGGCCTTTCTGGCCGGAATTCTTTGCGGGTTTGGAAACGGTCTTCAGTTTATGGGAGGTCAAGCTGCAGGATATGCTGCAGCTGATGCTGTTCAGGTTAGTTTTAAAATTTCAATATACAAGAAAGGATTAAAGTTTCATTACGTTGTGCTGTTGCGATTAGCCAGGGAAAGGAAATCTTTTGAAAATCCTTTGGTAAACGTTTCGACTTTTGACAACGTTGCCCGAAGATAATGGAAATAGTCAAAAAGGATATGTGGAAACGTCATTTTTTGATATTTCCAGTAGGTGTCGAAACAATTCAATGTCTCAATGTGTTTGTGTGTGTCATGGTACGTATCTGTGGGAATTTTGGATTACGGGATTCCTCTACTGTTTTGTTTTGGTCTCCTAGGAAACAGACATGTTTTATTCATTTAGGTTCCACTAAAATGAAGTTTAGCCCTTTTACCCACGTAGTTTTAAATTCTTACAATATGGACGTTGAAATTTTGAAAGAGGTCGTGACTCAGGATGTTTGTTTTGTGTGTTCTTCAAGCAATTTGCCATATCCAACTGGGAACTCGCTGAAAGCTTGTTTGCTAGATATTGGCGATTTTAACTTATTTGACTCCATAAAACTACTGGTGTTTAATGAAAGTAAGTTGAAAACCACCTGTGTGCTTGGGAAATAAGATTACAGACCGCTCGGGTTGAAAACTGGCTTGAAAACTTGTTTACTAGATCTGGGTTGATTAAACTTATTTCCCAGACCAATTCATTTTATGAGGTCGAAATATGAAAGCACAACTTTAGGCTTTAAAGTTTTCATGGTCGTGGTTTCACACTGAAACTTCAACTAGCTTTGAAATGACACAGGTTTTTAAATTCGGGCTTTTACAGTCCTTCAACTAGCTTAAAACCACTTGGGTTTTAAAGTTCCAAAGTTTAGCTGCATAAAACCACTTGGGTTTGAGAAATAAGTTGAAAACTACTTCTTGTTGAGAACGAAGATCCCCAAACCACTCGGATTCGGTAAAAGATTTGTTTTTCTTCATTGTTCCGTATGGCACACTTTGATTACCCATTGATGTTTCTGGTGGTAAATCAGGCGCTTCCACTTGTGAGCACGTTTTGGGGTGTACTTGTGTTTGGCGAGTACAGGAAATCGTCGAGAAGAACATATATACTGCTTGGAGGCATGTTGTCCATGTTTATTGCAGCTGTTGGCATTTTAATGGGGTCGTCTGGACATCGGAAATGAGCAAGCAGCTGCTTCAACTTCTGGGTTGTGGTGTTGTGGAAAGCATTAGAATCTGCATTTCGTTCACACGCTGTACATAATTTGTTTTAGGAGATTCTTACACTATACTCGTAAAATATTTGTGATCAATGGAAGGAAGAAAGTAAAGAACAAGTGGAGGAGGAAAAAGGGTGAAAAATTTGTATTGAAAACGAAAATACAAGTGAAACTGGCCATGACTGCTTCAGTGCTATTGTTTCTTAAAAGTATCTATTCTAAGTTTGTATCCTTGCCAAAAATGGGGAAGTGGGGAAGCAAAAAACAGTAGGCATGCTTCCTTTCTATTTTCCTTTGTTTCTTACAACAAATTCTTTTTTTTTGGAATGCTTTGGAAATGATAGATTTGATTGATGATTGGTTACGACAATATGGAATATAAAGGTGGAGGAATATTAGTATTAAAATGCCCAAAACAAATTCAGTTTGAAGGAAAATGATACCCTGTAGTATGTCAATATTATCCAAAACTCTCTCTCTCTCTCTCTCTCTCTCTCTCTCTCTCTCTAAACTAAACGGACCTTCAAGTATTGTCATACGAATTGGACGGAGGATTTGAATTTGTGCATCCCCATCTGTCATACTCCAGAAGGATCTGCATCAAAGCAGTTTAACTTCTTTTTTACTTTCAGCCTTGGTCCTTTCGTTTACCTCCCGATTCAAGCAGATGGTTACATACGTTTAGCTTCATACATACAAAGGGGGTCTTGCAATTGCAAATACCAATTGTGTTTGAAAGGCTACTTTGCCTTTTCTCGTAACTTGTATTTCGTCGGCATCTTTCATCATACGGGTAACAGATCAAATGGCTAATGTAATCCTGTAGAGCAGAGTTTTGTGAGAAGCTATTCTCACTAGTATTTCATCAAATACATAATGATTTGTGAGAAATTCTCATTTATGAGAAATTCCCACGCGACGCTTAAATCAACCATGAAGTAGTAATGGACTACTTCAACACAAGTAGTAATGGACTATGGCATAGAAGAGGAAAGAAATAATGTAGAGATTAGAATCAGTAAGAGCAATGAAAGCAGCAACAACAAAAGAGGAAAGAAATAATGTACAGAATAGAATCAGTAAGAGCAATGAAAGCAGCAACAACAAAAGAGGAGGAAGTACGAAAAAGCAACTACTACTGCAAGAAGAGGACGGCAGTATCAAATAAGGGAAAAAGAACAGAGAACACACAGCACCAACACTATTGCGATGTACCGTCCCTAATTAGTTTCCAAGTTTCAACCTATCGGACTCTAATCTCTAAAACCAACTGATGCAGCTAGGAAATTAAAGATAATAACCAGATTGTAGTCTCCGTAAGAATTCGAACATTCATTTTGAAACTATCAGATAGAAGATTACGAAAGAGAGGAAACAAAAAGGAGAAAAAAATCTTATAACATCCTTGAATCAACAATAGAATGAAGGGAACACTTGAACCCCAACCCGCACCCACAAAATACTGACAACAGTGTAAAACTAATAAATGTACATATGGTAGATATTTGTTAGACCACAGATGTGCTCTGAATCATCCATGTTTACCGTGTGGTATCGAAGTACACCGAACGGACACATCTGTTGTCCAGATCTATGTCCGAACATCCATGTTCACATCGCTGCTCACAATAGAATGACAAATCAGCTACCCATCTTATTCTCACGCAGAGCATATGAATGAAAGGAGGCAGCACGTGTTGGAAAGAGGAAACAATCAGGCGGGCAACATTAACAGACATTAATGGGTACTCAAAATTGTGACTAGGGCTGGCCACGGGTCGGATTTGGTCGGGTTCGGGTCGGATTGGACCCGACCCGACTTTAGTCGGGTTGTCAAAATGTCCACCCGAGACCGACCGAACCATTGGTCGGGCTCCGACCGAAACGTGGTCGAGTTGGAGTTGTCGGGTTCGGTCGGGTCAATATGGAAAAAAAAAAAAAAAACAGAGGAAACACATCAAACTCAACTAGATCTACAAGTACGTACATACTGCAGAAACACATCAAACTCAACTAGATCTACAAATTCAACAACAAAAGCCTTCGTTCGAAAAATCAACGAACTCAACAGATCTACAAACTCTTCGTTCAAAAAATCAAAATTTTGATTCAAAAATTGCACTGGCCCAGAGGACGAGACCTACTGCAAACCTTTGTTCTTCTCCTTCTCCTTCTAAAAGCCTTCAATTCGTTCTTCTACAGATCTACAAACCTTCATTCTTCTCCTTCCGGCCGGCTAGGAACGACTGCGACGAAAACTTTGTCAAGGACGAGGTGGAGGCGCCGCCACAGCAGGCGGAGGAGTGGTGGGAAAGCTGGCGGAGGTGTGGTGGCGGGGGTTTGAGAGGAGAAGGAGAACTGGACTGGACTGGGACTCTGGGAGGAGTAAGTGAATGGGGCGCAGCAATGAAGAAGGGAGTAAATGGAGTACAAAAGTAGGGTTTTTTTCGTTTTATATTGAATACGTCGGTCGGTCGGGTTATCCGAAAAAATAATCCAGTACGAAAAAATAATCCAGTACATCCGACACCCGACCCACGGAAGAAAAAATTCTGGATTTTGGACCCAAATCCGACCGATACACCCGATCAGATCCGTCCATTGCCTCTGTTTTCGGTTCGGGCGGGTGGTCGGTCGGATCGGATCCATGGACAGCCCTAATTGTGACAGCTAAGAAGAAGAGAGCAATAAATAGCAATCAACACAACAGGGATCAAAAGGCAAATCCACTAGTCAAACCCAACGGAAACCATAACATTCATCGCTGCAAAGTAAGAGATCACCCCCAATGCGTTTAGAGAATAACATCACCCAAAAAGCGTTTCCAATGTTCTACCTCACTTGGACAACAAGAAAAGGCAACTTATCGTTCCACATTGTCTAATGAACCAAAGCAAATGAGTGAGATCAACTGAACCCTCTATCACACAATATAATCAAGTCTATTGTTATGTTAAAATCGGCAAGCTTCCCCCAATGGGGTCAAAAGGAAATGAGAGACAGATCACTAGCAGTAGAACATGACCCTTTTGACATTGTCTTTAAGGGAAGGGAGGGGTCTGACAGGAGGAGCATTAGCACCTGGACCCCTCGAGCTGCGTGCACCTGCACCAGCTATCATACCACGACCAGCAGCAGCAGCACTCGTCATCGAACCGCTATCTGATGTCTCAGGCTCCATATAGAAGCGAGCCCGGAAAGCTGCCAAGTGAGCATAGTATGCAGGCGGCACTGCAAAACAAACAAAAAATGAGACAGAATTGAGTAGTAATACAAACCCATCATTTGTTAATAATTTTACCCATGAAACACAAACAAAATAAAACTGAAAAGGTACAAGGGAAGAATCAAAGACACGAAGGAGAGAGAGAAGGAGCTAACCAATAGACACAGATCGGGTGCACCTTGCGTAACTGCAAAATATTCCAAACAGATGCTAAGTCAATGAATATACCAACATCAAGTGGACAAAAACACCCCAGATACACAGAATTACTTAGCCATAGCTTTGATAATTTCTTTAAAATTGTATGAAATCTAAGGGTGAGTCTCAGTAGCGGCCTTACGTGTAGCAAAGGTTATTGGTAAGCGATTGGAGCCCATCGGCTGTGAAGTTGTTCTCATCCCACAACACATGGTAGTGAGCTGGTCGACTAGTACCCTGTCAACCATGACAAAAATTTATTCAGCCACACAATTCCACAACAGTTGATATTCAAAGCTATGATGACAGGTGAATATGTCAGTTATATACTTGTATGCCAGCATGGCTGCACAGGTAGAAATCAAATTCTGTGGGATGACAGATTTTGGAATCTACAACAGTACCTGAAAATTTTAGAGATAATAGAGATTACATTAGGCAGAAACTTTGAGTAATCGTAGTAAGCCTCAATGCTGACATTATATGTGCTTACTTACCCGGCAGTATATTTCCACTCCTGTCTACTGCATTTCGATCATTATGGTTATTGGCAAACAACCTTGTGTGATGTCGTTTCTGAACCACAACAAAAGTGACCGGGGGCTGATAGTTTGGCTCTAAAGAGTTACAAGCCTGATAAAGATTAAATATCCATATAGGAATCAGATTTGTGCTTATAAAACAAAGTCGATAACATAAAAAATGAAGCATAAAATAAAAATTACCTTTCTAATAGCATCAAGTTCGTAAAGCAAAACCTGATAGAACTGTCCTTCACTGACACCATCTCTGTGGAGAAAAAAAAAAACATTTAAAAGGCAAAACCACGCAAACACCGCATGAGATAACTGTAGGAGTCTAGGTTGTAACCGGTAAAATATTATCCGCAGTGGTTTCTGCCCTGTTGCTCTACGGAAGGAAATGAGAAGCTCCCTGAATTTTACAAGAGCAAACATATGTGGGTCAGTGTGTACTACCAAATTAGCAACTGCCAACCAAATGCAAACTACAGCTCTCAAACAAACTCAACACCCATGCGTATAAGGTTTTCAAATTTTTTCCTTTCGTCTTCTATAATTATTTAATTTTGCAAGAGAGGAAGAGAAATTGTGCAAGCTATACTTTATCATTCCACCCGTCACAGATCCTCTAACAGGATCTTGCCAAGATTTATACAAATCCTGAATGAGCTCCTGACGATGCTCTTGAGCACAAACCAAACCAGCATATTTAGTAACCTCCGGCCAATCTTGCGAAGCAACCACCTGTAATTAACACATAACAACTCCTCACTAGTTGTTAACAAGCACACTAATCAACACAAGAAAAAAGAGAAACAAAATTCATGACAAGGGGAAGTGGTGAAGTTCTCATACAGCCGCAATGGAAGGGCTTGAATCTTCGCCAGGATGAGGATGTGTAACATCAGCGCCAAAAATAATAGTGGGTATGTCACTAACTAGAGGTATGCGTCTAGATATTGCGTCGACAAGCACAGTATTCCTTCCCCCCACTTTCACATTAATCTTTAAGGCAACATTTGCAAGATATTGTTTGTTCATCCTGAACACATGTTTTGTCAAACAACACTGTGAAACAATCCCAAGATCTGTCTCACAGATCCTCTTCAAATCCCCTGAAAAAGAAATACAGCCCAATAACACAAAATTAACAAAGAATATAAGCGCAAAACAACAGCCAAGAATAAGTGCAATTTGTCTGTAGATAAGATTTCTGTACCATAGAGGGATCCATTGTTATCCGGCAGAATAACAATTAGCAGGTCAAGCTCCTTGCCATGAGGCTGAAGTTTAGTCATGGCTTCATGGAACCGACCTTTCAGGACTCTTTCTACCTGATCCGGCCGTGCACTGTATGGTGGGAGCACAGGTTCCCGATTATATACCTACGCAAAGTCCATGCATTCAAAGTTCAGATCAGAGAACTCAAAACCACCTCCCATAGGACAGATAAATTACACGTAAATATATATATATATATATATATATATATATATCAAGGCCCATACCATTCCAGATATGACACACATTTGCGCAAGCTCATAACAAAAGCCACGAGCCACACTTTCTTGCACATTGCGTGCAAAATTTATGCAGATCCAATTATTCACAGTTCCGCCGTTCACCATTTTCTGAAAAATAGAGCAAAAAGGTATTAGGCTATTAGCCAAACAAGCAATATCAATCAACTAAGGTCATCTGAAAAAGAGAAATCGAATGTCCTTCAACAAGTACCTATATCGAGGGATGGGCGGACAAATTTCAGGCAAGAAATTATGGGAATTTCAAACTACACAACACTGCTAATTGAACAAAATCTTTAAATTGTTGATTATCCCCCATATTCAACACAAAAAAATGGAACTACATAATGAGTATATCGATTTGAGCTAAGATAATGGATATGAGCAGCGATTCACCGCCAAAAAAATCGAACCAACTCCAGAAAGTACTAGAAACAGTGCAATGAAGGCAGAAATAGAAGATATATTGCTCTTGCTTTCATGCGGACATACATATTTTCAATCCACACCTGGATGGCTGGATGAAATGGACAGACGCAAGATAGGTTCAAAGCCTTGTGATTCTCAGGAGGAAGCTCTAGTAGATTATCTTTGTGAGAATAGCACTAGCTATATTGTGCCTCGTTTTCCAAGCTTTGGAGTTGATTGACCACCAAATTAAGTGTGCAAGATAAGATCCCACACCCTCTACATCAAATTCTTAACCTACTCCAAATTACAGCTTTGTCTATAAACATTTCTTCACTGTTGAGAATGCCTCTTAGCCTCTTACGGATACTGCTTTATTATGAGAAAATCAACCAGTTGTGAACCAGAGTAGCACATGATAGACTACTACTGAGTTAATACACAAACAACAGACCATAACAATCATGAAATTTAAAACCAAATAAGACCTTGCCGTCAATCTATTGAACATGCACTGCTATCAGCAATGCAATTTATATTAGCAAACCCGGCTGAAGACCTCATAATAAATGTGTACTCATAATCGTAATAAATGTATTCATAGTAGAACTTCAGGAAAGAGGAAATAGCCAGCTGGCAATAGTTGTTGCAAAGTTCCAAAATCTATAATTTCCATCCCAATGTCAGAATAGTAAGCTAGCTGGGGAAAATTTTCAAAAAGAGTGTACAAATCCAACCACTGACAAACTCTGACCAAAATTGGTAAATTCAGAAATCTGTATTAACAATCACTCATAATACCTTATTCATCATATTCCATTGACCAACTTGAGGGAGGCAATCTTTTTCCCTACCCGTATCATGGTACTTAAGCTGCATAGTCAGGGCCATAACCATCAAAACAACACTTCAAAAGATGGGTCATTAAAAAGACGAATCAGGCAACAACAGAGGTTAAATTTGATCAATTACCCAGGGAGCAGGGAGGACACGTGCTTCTACTGAAGCCAGTTTCTCACTAATTTTAATTCCGAACTCCTTTGCATAAGGATCTTCAGCATAGGCATTGTGGCGGACTGTCTGCAGAAAGATAAAAACAAAACAAACCACAAAATCTTATCAGGTAATTCTTAGCTATCTTTTTTAATAAAAGGTCTACCAATAAGAACTTATAATTCCTTCAAGACCACCTTGAACGTGGACTAAGCTCCTTTTTTTCCGGTATAGTGGAAAAAGACTGGTAACTGACCAGTATTTTCCAACTATTTTTTGTTGGAAAGTACTGCATAAAACTATGCAATACTACACTAATTTAATTCTTAATGGAAGCCAAAATAGACCAGGCGTTAAGATCCAAAGTCGTGCCGTATGTTATTGAGAAACTTCATATCTAACAACACAGCCAAAAGAGACTTGGCATGATGTACAAAACATCAACCAGAAAGACCCACAATAAAGCAATGGCCCTTGCACCATATCAAGCATGCATGTCGAAGTCAAACACATAAACCCAGAAATGACAACTAAAAAGATGGATTTAGACTCCCGTGATATGCACCATAAGCAATTCACACATCAACAGTACAGCAGGAACAAGAATCTGTTTTAATCATCTACAGATTCACTCCAAGATTCAGCACATTCAGTTCCCGCAGTGCCAACACGCTTGCAGACATACACACAGTTATCATTTAGGAATCAAGAAAACCGAGATGTGGAACAAGGCCAGCTATTAAGCCCGTGAACACTAGCTTGCAAGTTACAATGGTGCTATTAAGCCAGTGATGACTACGTCAGAGTGCATCTGTGCATTAGGTCTACGATATAATCCAGGCCTGCTATTAAGACCGCGAAGACACTAGTCTAAAACTGCATCATGTGCATCACAAAACCAGAAGTAAGAATGCAAGGCATGACAGTTATCTACACACAGAAAATCTGCGACATCCTGACAAACATTTAACAAAAATTAGATCCCCTTGGTGACATCTAGAAGTTTACCACATCCTAAATCAATCCTAACAGAAACAACAGAAATAAGCCATGTTCCGTTGCTGAATAACTCATTCAATATTTTAGTTTCCAAAATGAGAACTATGAGTGGCCAATTCACGTCTAAATAGATGTTCAAAAGGCACACAACTGGTATCTGACACTGACAGATTGAAAGCATACATAAAATATCTCAAACAGGATGTTTAATGCGACGCCGATAAACCACATTGACCAAATAAACATATATGCCACAAACAAACCTGCAGAATGTCAGACTCCCTTTCCTGTGGGCGCTGACAGGTCACCTTAAGCAAAGCAGTAATTTGTCTCTCATTCAACCTCTTCGAATACCTCTGACCCTCAACAATCTTGCAAACCTGAATGCATGGACCTTTAGTTCGCACATCAACACATACCAAAGGAAGAGGATAGAAATATAAGTATTGACCTCCATGGGTAAGTAATTTGGCCTCTGCTGATTCCCGACTTGTAGACAAGGCCATTGAGTATGTTGGATGGAGAACCCATATGTCTCCTGAAAGTACTCTACCACAGATTTCATAGTACCTCTTTCATCAACTGGGAATCTAACATAATTAACAGAAGAAAGAGTCAGGGAAGACATTGCTCAGAGTATCCCAACACAATGCATCAAATAGTAAGTGGATGATCAAATTCCATAAGGATCACTAACTAAACATTGAAACTTACGTTAGCTCTCTTGTTGCTTGTGAGGTTAATCCAGATATCCGGTATTTTCTACGCATATTTCCCCGGTGGGTAACTTCCACCTTCACTCCCCTCAATGCTTTTTTGATCTAATAATACACAACAAAAGCCAATTATCCACATAAATGACTCAATTCATCAAATTTAGCTGCACGAAATGTCCTCTACAGAAGAAATAATCGTGCTCAATGAAAAATAGATACCATGAACAGGGAGAGAGGGCGAGAGGGCAAGGGCGAGAAGAAAGAAAAGAGAGAAATTGGAAACCAAAGCAGATGAAGGACAAAAGGAGGTACACAGAACAGAAAGGAACCAAAGACTTGAAAATAAACAAGTGCGGATTACACATTTGTCTACTAGACTACCACCGAACAACCTAAATGTACCACTTATTTAGCCCTATCTAAAGAAGCAGCTACAAGAGGTCAAGAAGTGAAAGTCAACATCCAAAAGAAATGAACCCATTGCAAAAAAAGAAGAGGAGAATGAGAAGAATCCATCGAAGACAACAATGGACAAAGAGGATTCAAAATACCATAGAGAATTATCTCACCTTAACACGATCAGCATCAGACAAAGGTCTTGTAGACACCTCCCTATTCAGAAGCCGAGTCACAAACTCAATGACGGGCAGAGGCTCAATAAAAGCAGTGGAGGACATATCTGCACAAGCAACAAAGTAAGAAAATACGAAATGACAGTTCCAAACTTCTACAGGGAGAGGAGATAGGTGTAGGATAAAGGCATCACAGGTCCATGTAGCAAACTTTACTGTGAGCATTCAGAACAACTGAGCGGTTAAAGCTTTAAAAAGAGGAAGTAATCAAGGAAATAAAATCACATCAACAAAAGTTAGTTACCAATATTCAGCGAAAGACCCATCTGGGTTGGGCGAATACTCTGGTAGAAACCACGCCAGCTTTCTAGTCCTTCACCCAATGGTTGCCTTCTCCCCAAAACAGGCGAGTAAAATGAGCGGCCCACAGGACAATATCTACCACAGATTGCACAACATGAATTAATCAATACAAATTCTGGAAAAAAAAAAAAAAGAATTAATCAATACAACCAGACTAGGAGTAATGTCAAAAAGATAACCAAGTACGAGTACAGGCAGTGGCATTTAAGTAATCCTACTACCAGTACTGGCTTAGCAATCCCAATAAAAGCAGAACGCAAGACCAAATGAAAAAATAAGAGTTCTAAAATTATATCAGAAGGGTCATACGTCATCAAAAGAATTCTCACCGATTAGTGGGCAATTCGCGCAAAACAATGTCCAGAACCTGGAGAGCTTCTTGGGGTGCATCAGCCTGCCTCCCTTGTAAAAACAATCCTAAATGGTGCAAGTCAGCACGTGCAGCCAGTTTGATCACAACTTTAAATTCCCTCTCTCTCCTATATCAAGAGAGAAAACATGATGCATCAGGAAATTAAATATACAAACAAAGGAGTCCTTGCATACGGGTGACTAGTTATCAAAGGAAAGGAATAAACCAAAAGACATTAAGAAAAAGAAACCTAGGGCCGCCGGATCCATCATCTTCATCAACGAGAGTGATTTTGAACTCTTTCGAGACAAAAGGGAGGGGGCCTGCAGTATACAAGCTCTTTCTTCCATCATAAGCAGGGAGCCGCTTACCAAGATGAGATTCCTTGTACAATTTAACCAGCTGTTCCATCACTGCACGGTTAACACCCCTTGAAGTCACCTCCGGCGTAATCGAGACCTACCATTCAACAAGAACAAGGTTATCAGCCAGGATTTTGCAGAACAATATACCCAGATAGAAACACAACCATAAATATGAAAAGGATCGAAAACTGACATCGTATTGGTGCAAATCTTTGTCGGGCAATTCAGCAAAGAAGTGGTTGGCCCTGACAATACAACTAGCACCAGTTTTTCCCTTGCCTGGACGAAGAGGGAATCTCATTGATTTACTTGAGAGAGGAGCAGGCTGAATTGCTTGGCTTGACCCCCCTTCTTCCTGTAAAGAAAGCTGCTGAAACTCCTGAGTGACCTGCAAAGTGCTGGGCTCAGGCGCTGCAGTTTGAGAACTGGATTCACCATGCATTTCTGCAGGTTTCGCTTGATAGGGAGGAGCCTGGGTAGCTTGGTGCAGCTCGGGAACTGGTGGCCTTGAAAAAGGCCCACTGGGAGGAGGTCCTCCAACCCCACGGCCACCACTCACACCACCACCGCGCCGCTGCTGTTGAGGCGCCCCTCCTCGAGGCTGAGCTCCCCTGCCTTGTTGGTGATACTCGGGGGGGCCACCATAATGCTGCTGAGGCGCCATTCCACCACGCTGAGGACCACCACCACCGCGTCCGCCATAACCTCCCCGTCCTCCTTGCTGGGATTGGGGAGCCCACCCTCTACCACCACCTTGCTGATAACCTCCTTGTTGCTGCGGTGTTTGTTGAGCTGGTGGACGTTGAGGACCCCCACTGCCTCCTCCGCTCACATCCTGAAACTCAGAGCTTTCTCCCCCACCAGGAGCTTCAGTTTTCTTCTTCCTCGGCATGACGAAATCTGCAGCAATATTAATAGCGCAAAAATTGACTTGTTATCATGATACAAGCGGCGAAACTGCGAAATGCATCTCGGAGACTAAGGCAGAAATCAACTTCAACATACGCAAATCCATGAACCGGGCACGAGAGATAGAACGCAAAGGGAAGGGAAAACACCGTGTACTAAGCAAGGTAAAAATATATATATTTCAAACCAAATCAGATAAGGATTTCCACCCACTACAGCAAAAATAGACACCTATATATACATATATTCAAAAAGTTAGTTGTTTGTGTCAGCAACACTATATGCGACCAGGAAAAAAAAACTCATAGGAAATGTAGAACAATCTCTTTCTTCCATCATAAACTACTCTTTAGTGGTATATATCAATACATCTCGCACTGAGTAAAAGGAACCAGAAGCAAATGTAAACGATATCAATGCTCATTGTACCAGGGAAAAAAGAAACCATAGGAAAGTTAAACCATTTTTGTTGGACAATAACAAATCTAGTCATAACAAATTAACAACCTGTGCATCAGTGGCTTCCAATCATGTACCAATCTGAACAACAGCAAAGCTAAACCATAATAATTTAACGCCACTTGGTCCCACTATCAAAAGAAGTGAGGCAAAACCTAAAATGACTTGTTAGCGTGGCTAAAGATACGCATATATTTACACACAAAAATACAGACACAAACAATTGTCAACAAGACTGTATAAGCAACCAGGGAAAAAACCCATATAAATCAATACATCTTACACTACGTAAAAGGAATCCATGCTCATTGTACCAGGAAAAAATAAACATAGGAAAGGAAACCATACAAACACCATGTTCGACAAGACTATAAGAACAGACAACAACAATCCAGCCATCTCAACTAATACATCAGTGGCTTCCAATCAGGTACCAATCCGAAGCTCATCAAAGTTAAAACAATAAAAATTTAACCCCAGTTGTTCCCACTATCACAAGAAGGGAAGCAAAACCCTAAAACCCATTTAACCCTACTACTTTAACTATCCACACAAATCTTAACCCTAAAACTGATGCGTCATAAAGTTAGGGTTAAGAGGTCAAAACATAAAACCCTTTCCTCAATACCGATGCAGAAGATCTGATCCGATCATCTTAAGCCGCGACAATCAGCCAACAAAAAAACACGTAAAAAACACGAGAGGATAAAAACGGTAAACAACAGACAGGGAGACAGAAAAACTGAGGAAATCGCGGTAGATCTGAGTGGGAGAACACGCTATTGAACTCGAAGAGGAGCAGATCTGTACCGAAGGTCGGTGAAAACCAGCAACAGCAATCGCAACTCAGATAAGCGCAGAGAGATTAAGTCGTGAAGTGATGTAAATGTGTTCGACCAGCGATCGAAACCCTAAAACTGCTATCGTTTTACCTGGAAACCGCTCCTGGCAAACTGCTTTCGGTAAGTGAGAGAGAAGCAGCAGTGATGAGAGAGAGAGAGAGAGGATAACTACGCCTCCGACCCTTCGGTTGTTTCTGTGTTAAAAAAGCCGGAAGTAATTGAACCACAAGGGGTATTTAAAGGAGTGGTAGGTGGGCGAAAATGACAACTCCGCCCCTGGGTGCCCCCAGTGTCCCCACCACTCTCTCTGATATTGGACCGCACCGCAGGGTAGCTCTTGTGATTCTAGTCATTCTAGTCGTTCAAAAAGTATTATTAGTCGTTTAAAAATATTTTTAATAATTCAAATTTTAAATGGCTGCCCGGAAGGTGTGATCTTAGTTGCTCAAAAATATTTTTAATAATTTAAAATAGATATTTTCCGAACGTGTGATTCTAGTCGTTCATAAAGTATTTTTAATACTCTAAATTTTTAAAGGATTCTTCACATAACCTGTGATTATAGCCCTCCAAAAATATTTTTAATGGTTCAATTTATAAAAGGAGAGTTGCTACTTACATAGCAATTGTGCACAGATTGCTGTGGGACCCACTACGGATCTCACACAAACGATCTGATCCGTTCATTGAATGTAAAATATTTTTTTTTAGGAATTTTGTGAAAAAATTAGCTTAATTAAATAGTTATAAGTGCTTGATTAAATCATTTAATTTTTCATTCATGCCTTTTTTGGATAGTGATTTGAAAACAAAATTCTTCAAAAAATACTCATTACTCCCACTCTCAATCATTACTCACACCTATCGTCAATCATTATTCTTATTTCTCTCTCTATCTCTCTCCAATCATTACTCATACTTCCAATCATTATTCTCACTTCTCTCTTCACTCATAACCCTACAAAAAATTTCAAAAATTCATCCAAACACAGCATCAGATATCAGGATAATGAAAAGCTAGATAATTGAATTAAGTATCTGTAGGTATCGGATTGAACTGATTTTTCGCGGAAGCTCTTGAAAAAATGTTTTCGCTGTGTTCAATTGCCATTTATCTTTAGTTTTAGTTTTGTTTTTCATCATTACCATATATCTTTCTCCAATCATTACCCTATATTTCTAATTATTAATTTCATTTATCTCTTTATCTCTCTCCAATCATTATCCTAAATTTAATGGACAGCTTGAATCATTTTTGTAGAATCCGTAGTGAGCCCCATATCGCGATCAATGAACGATTCCTGCACTAATTATTTTTGTAGAATCCGTAGTGAGCCTCATATCGCGATCAATGAACAATTCCTGCACTAATTATTTGTGTTGGTAGCATTGCTGTTATAAGCCGGTAATTGTGTCATTGTGTGTGGGCACTGGGGAGGAAATACTTGTGTGTGGAGGGACTCATGGTTAATTCCGAGGGTAAGTCGCAGTCGGATTGATGGCGTGGTGGACTCTGGTTTGACCGTTTGAGGAAATGATTTGGGTGTTGACATGAGACGTGGTGCGTGCACCCTCCCACACCCGGTTCAGAATCCAGAATCATCATCTACTCTCTTTTTACTGTTTCTAGATCATAAATACAAGGCAAGTAGAGCACTGTTGACAGATACGGATATTATTGTGAAGCAATATCATTTAACAGAATCTGATTTTGTAGATACTCTTATAATATTCACCTAAAGACGAACGAATAACTCTCAAAAAAAAGATTTACAAAACTTTCACAAAAAATAGACAGCACTCTCACAGATAAAACGGCAAGAAAAACAAATCAAGGACTAGAAAATAGAAAGAGAGACTGAGAATAGTATCATGTCTTTCCCCCTCTTGCCGTTGTATTAGGATTATGAAACCCTAGGTGGGGAGGGTAAGGGTGAAGAAAGGTAAATGTGACGACTAGATTTCGGAAGAGAGAGAAAGATAAATTTGTAATGATAACTCTTGTCCATTAAGTAATTGTAAACTGTGAACTTCTTTTACCGTTTCTGGATCATTGTAGATCCTTGTTTCATTAGTTTTGTTTATTGTTTTTCTTTAACCCTTGGGCTTTTTCATTTTTGTTTTAATTTAAATTATTTTCGCTTTCTGAGCTTTATCTTGGTTTCTCTAACATACCCAGGTAAAAGCCACATTAACTTTATAATTTTTTGATTCAACTCGCCAAGACGAACTAATAATTCATAAAAAATTGACTCAAAACTAATAAAGGCAAATTTTTTAATAACGGCAAAAAAACCCAAAAAACTATGTGAAACAAGACAAATTTAAAAAGAAGGGAAATTTTGGCAATGGTTCTCTTAGTTTCACCAGAGTCTCATTTTCATCCTCCAAGTATCAATTGCAATTGTTTTGAGTTTCAAGTTTTGTTTTTGTACTAAGTTAGTCCAATTGGTAATGTCTGTCAGCCAAATTGGATGGAAAAAACCAGATTGAGGGTAAATGTTATCAATTGGATCAACTTGGTACAAACTGCAACGTCCAAACTACTATCAATCTAATTTTTTCGTCCAGTTTGGCTGACAAAAGTTTTCAATTTGACCAATTTGGTACGAAAACCAAACTTGAAAGTCAAAAGAGTTATAATTGATACTTAGAGAACAAAAATGAGACTCAAATAAAACTATGTGAACCATTTATATAAATTTTCCTAAAAAAATTACTCCTATCTATAGCTCTCTCCAATTAAACTTTGGACACCACCTAACTTTTTGCTTACTTTTTAAGGGTGATTTTTTGTTGTTCTCCTTATTAGAATTGGGTCAAATTTTTGCATCACATCACCCATGTTGATTAGAGGAATCTGAAAAAGGTTAGAACTATAGAGTAAAGTTGAAAAAAAATTATATTAGGCAACGAACAATCCAAAAGTCAATCTTTTAGGCTTTTTCATACTCCCTTGTATGAACTTTTATTTAAGTTTGATCTATATATTTATACTTTTTCGATTCTTCTTATCAAGACAAATGAAATGATTCAGTTACGAACATGAATTTTGTTTTGTAAATGCTATTATTTTCCTTTTACAAGAAAACAAAACAAAATACGGTCTCGGTATATGGCATCTTCACAAGAGCTACACTAGCATCCTATATATATCCAAGTTTGTGAGGATTGCTTTTTGGGTTGGACGGCATATACATATAAAAAATATCAAAAGGAGTGTGCTATACGTGTAATACATATCTTTGAATCTTGAAGTAAAAAGAAGACGGATGGATTTTTTAGCGTTCAATACAACTTCAAGAGGTTTACAACATCAACTCAGTTAATCTTTGGACAAAATTCTTCGGTGGATTCCGGGAGGCAAACGGGAAGACTTGTGAATTCAAGGCTGCGGCGGTCAAGCACTTGTTGTGGCAAGTAGGTCTTAGACTCGATTGTGAGGATTCAAATCGTAGGGTAAGATTATTTGTAACTACACAACGTTTATTGTGCTTGATTTCTTGCTATGGTTCTTTCTTGTTTAGGGTTTTTCAAGTATATCTTGCGTTCATCTTTTTATTGCTTGTGTGCTTATTTATCGATTGGTGGATTCATTAATTAAAAAGGAAAAAAAATAGCAAATATTTACATTCTTAGGTGAGTTAGGATTTTTCAGGGATAGATAGAGAAATTTTATTGAAAATTGTATGTTGGAGTTTTTTTTTTTTTTGACAGTCAAAATCTTGCTCACAGAGCTACATAAAAAAGGAAAGTTCAAAAACTAGAATAGAAAAAATAGAACGAGGTGGACAAGCCACCCAATTACAAGAAAGTAAACCTCTTAGCGCCTCGTAAGCCACAACATGTGCTAGTCCATTGGCAACCCTACTAACCCAATTGAGAGCTATGTCACACTCCTTTCTCAATTATCTGATATCCATCACAATGGAGGCCACATCCCATGGGGGAACTAACTCGGACACACTCAATTTGATGGCTTGCTGATTATCTGATTCAATGCACGTCCTTATGCAGCCCACAGATTTGACCATTCCACAAGCAAACCGAATCGCTAGCAACTCTCCCTGAAGAGGACTGGATACTTTAACATGATTCGCACTTTCATTCAGAATCTGTCCCTTCCAATCTCTTTGCACCACTGCACAAACTTCATCCTTCCCATTCTTTTTAATAGCAACATCGCAATTCAATTTAAAGCAACCTTGGTTCGGAGCCCTCCACCGGGAAGGACTGTCCACAGTGGGAGGGTTATTTGTGTTGGAGTTTTGAGACCCGAAACAAACGAGGAGTAAAATAGCTTCATTCTTGTTGACTTTTTTTGTTTCTTTTCATTTTGTGTGTTTTATTTGTCTTTTTCGAATTTTCGTTAGATTTTACTTGATATTTTACTCTATTTTTACTGTTTCTTGATCATCACACAGGGCTAGTGGAGCACTGTTGACAGACACGGATGTCGTTGTGAGGCAATATCATCTAAATGAACCCGATTTGTAGACATAATATTCGCCCAAAGACGCCACTGAAACCTCTCAAAAAATACTAAAAAACAAAACTCTCACAGATTCGACGACAAAAAAAACAAATCAAGGACTATAGAACAGAAAGAGAGATTGAGAATAGTATCATGGTCTTCCCCTCTCATCTTCATATTGGGGTTCTGAAACCTTATGTGAAAGAAGAAAAGAGAAGAAAAGTAAATGTGACAACTAAAACTTCGGAAGGAAGAAAGGGGGAGGGTAGGAAGAAAGGGGGAGAGAGAGAATTTGTAATGATTATCTCTTGTCCATTAAGTAATTGTAACCGTAAAACTTCTCTTACCGTTTCTAGATCATTCTAGAATCTAGATCCTTGTTTCACTAGTTTTGTTTTGTTTTCTTTAATCCCCGAGCTTTTTCAAATTTTTTTGCTTTGTGAGCTTTATCTTAATTTCTCAAAATATCCAGGTAAAAGCAATAGTAACTTTTTATTTTTTTATTCCTCTTAACTAGACGAACTAATAATTCATAAAAACTTAACTCAAAACTAATAAAGGCAAAAAAAAAAAAAAAAACCAAAAAGCTATGTGAAACAAGACAAATTTAAAAGGAAAAGGAATTTATGAAAATGGTCCTCCTAGTTTCACCTGAGTCATCCTTCAAATATCAATTGCAACTCTTTTGACCTTCAAGATTGGTTTTCGTACCAAGTTGGTCAGATTTATAACGTCTATCAACCAAATTGGACAAAAAAAATTAGATTGAGAGCAGACATTATCAATTGGATCAACTTGGTACAAACTGCAACATCCAAACTATCATCAATCTGGTTTTTCCGCCCAGTTTGACTGACAAAAGTTATCAATTTGACCAATTTGGTACGAAAACCAAACTTGAAAGTCAAAAGAGTTGTAATTGATATTTTAGAGTACGAAAATGAGATCCGAATGAAATTAGGAAGACCATTTATATAAATTTCCCTAAAAAAAATTAATCCTATCTATAGCTTACTCTCCAATTAAACTTTGGGCACCGCCCAACTTTTTGCTTATTTTTTAAGGGTGTTTTGTTGTTGTTCTCTTTATTAGAATTGGGTCAAATTTTTGCATCACATCACCCGTGTTGATTAGAGGAATCTGAAAAAGCTTACAACTAGAGTAAAATTGAAAAAATATATATATTAGGCAACGAAAATCTCAAAAAATCAATCTTTTAGGCTTTTTCTTGTCCCCTTTATGAACTTTTATCTAAATTTGATTTATATATGTTTACTTTTACGATTCCTTTTATCAAGATGAATGAAGTGATGTAGTTACCCAACATGAATTTTGTTTTGTAAATGCTATTACCTTCCTTTGGGGGGGGGGGGGGGGCGGCGCGTTTGAAATACTGTATTTGGGATGTCTATTCAGGCCCCGTTCTGCTAACTTTCTAAATCTTTTTTTCTTAAAAAGAAGGTAATTTTAAACTCAAATATAATGATAATGAAAAATAAATTTTTAATTTTTTTCGCACCGTTTAAAAGATTTTAATGAGATCTATCAAACACAATCTATATTGGTAGAAAAATTATTTGCCTAAATACATGATTTTTAAGCTTTAAATTACATTATTTTTGAAAAAGAAGATTAACAAAGAAACTGGAACGGCACCTCAATCTTTTGGCCTTACTTCTAGATTAATATTTTTTTATTTCATTGGACTCTTTAAATTTTGAGTCTATTCTTTTATTCTCTTATTTCTCTCAACGAGAGGATGGAAAAGTAAAAATTATCAGTTAAAGTAAATAATTTTCACTGAAGACATAACAATTTAATAAGAATAAGTCACACAATTGACAACGACCGATTTTATTCTCTTATTTCTCTAAATGAGAGGATGAAAAACTAAAAATTATGACTAAAATTAGAAAAATCTCACTGAAGACATAAAATAATTAAATAAGGATAAGTCACACAATTGACAAAAGTGTGCAACTATGTGACCATCCCAATTCATAGATTAAGTCGTATGACAGTTATTGAATTGAAATTACACTAGGCCTCTGCTCACTCATATAGATCGGGGTAAAAACGATAAGGATAAAGGTGAGCGACCATTTCACGATCTACCCAATTTATAGATAGAGTTGCGTGATGGCCAGTGAATTGAAATTATTATGGATATCTAACTCACGTTTGTTGGGAAAAAAGAACAGTAGAATTTGATAAAATGCAAAAGGGTGAAAATTAATTAACCATGATTATTTTGGGCTGACTTAAACATGCAACGAATTTAGTGTTACATTACATCATCGTGGGCCCACTACCACTGGCTTCACAAAAAAATCATAGTTTAAATTAGGATAATTTTAATTATTAGCCCTAAACTATAGTGCTCCTTAAGCATAAACCAAACCACTAAATAAAGATAATAGCACGATCAATGATGAATGGAATTGGAGCAAATATACCACTCGACTATTGATAAGGCCAATTCTTCACTCCGTGTCGACGGCAAACTCTGTTCGATTTGGGTTTTGAGCGAGATTTTTGAGAATAATGAGTGAATAGATAGATAGAGAAAATTTATTGGAAACGCATAGGGGTTTTGGTACCCAAACGAACAAGGAGTAAAATAGCTCCATTCTTGTTAGCTTTTTTGTTATTTTCATTTTTGTGTGTTTTATTTGTCTTTTTTGAATTTTTGTTACATTTACTTGATATTTTTTTGATCAATTATCCGTTCCGACAAGAGGAGTAAGAATTTATGACAAGAGAAAAAAAAAAGTTCACAAAAAAACGAAGAAATACAAAACAACGTTTTTTTTTTTTAAAGTGTCGTCTTAAATTAATTTTTTTCGACATCGGTTCACATATTTATACTTTTCCGATTCCTCTTGTCGAGATGAACAATCAGTCCTAAAAATTAGGAACAAAAAGCCAAGAAGAATGGAGCCTAAAGAACCATTTCATATCGAAATTGGCCAAGACCTAAACTACAAAAGCATAAACAGCCAATTCAAATCCAGAAACTAATCTGCAAGGTTTCACTTTATGGGAAAAAAAATATCGACTGGGACCCTGGAAACAAAATACTAGCCGTTCCCTCCATAAAAGATCAAAGTACAAGCTTCATTTCAGCAGAGTGACACGGACTTTTCATTGCCCTAGAAAGAAGTGGACGTGGAAAGAGGACAAAACACGCAGAACCAGAAAACCCCTGTCAAAAGCTTGGCCTATTGTGTCCCATGGAAGTGCCTGAGAAAAATACAAAAGCAAATCTATCAGTTGGATGCAGCTCAAAGCATAAGCTCCATAAACGTAATAAATAGACAGTATTTATAAATCACAACTAACAAGATTAGTTTTGTTTTTTGTTTCGACGGTCGGAGTGTCTGGGTCAGCTTACGCGCACCTCGACTATTTCCCTCTTCGGTCCGGTCAAAGGCAGGTCATCCACACCGGGACTAAGAGATTCAAAAGAGATTTTTTTTATTGCGGTCTGGGCTCGAGAGGTTGCCAAGTTTCGAATGGAATGTCTAGGTTTGTTAGAGCTCATTCTTATTGCCGCTTGAGATATCATTTGGATTCTAACTAGACTAGTGCAGGCTGTGTTAGCCCACATGAATGCAGTAGAAACCCAATACTTTGTTGAAAAAGAAAAAGTGATTCAGTGGAAGAGTTGTGGCCATACAAGATAAAATGCAAAAATAACACGTCATTATCCAAGATAGAGGTCGCATTGTGTGTAAAATAGCGTCTCAACAAGTGACTCAAACTGCAGCATCCTTCAACATCGGAGTCAACTATGAGTCTATGACAGGAATGGACTGCATTGGTTCAGCACAAAAAAATGCTACCATCAATATTTACTGAAACATTGAATACAGACATTCTACAACGGCAACAATAACAGTACTGAAGTAAATCCCAAATTCATGTGAGTGGAGGAGACGACTAGAGAAGAAAGTCGAGGGACATAATGTCGTGGAACCATACCCCAAATCAAAATCAGAAGGCATCAGAGAGGGTAGGCGCAGAGACTTGATTCAATTTCCATGCGGAAAAAAAAACACTTCAACCAGAGAGACCAATCAGAATTCCAACCTTTAGAACTTACAAAAGTCGGTACAGTTCTACAAAAGTCGGTACAAGTAATTACTAATGGAATTCCAGATTTTAAGAAGATGGACAAATTAAGCATAATGGGAAGTAGTTAACGAAATTGAAAAACGCTTGCATGTTGCTTTGAACATCGATACATGCTGCATGTCAAGACAATAAGTTAAAAACTTCAATATCCAGAGAACTTGTCCCAACCCAAAGTGCAGATGAATTGCACGGTTAACAAATTTATCAATACACTTGTAATAAAAGAAGATAAGATGGTAAGCTAAGGTACGCCGTGAAAATATGAAATTACCCCTTGTAGGATTACCCTTGTAGTTAGAGTTGAAAGATATGGTCGTCATTTTGCCTTGTTTGAAAGATCTAAAAGAATGTAGGATGGTAAGCCAAGTCACACTGTGAAATTATCAATTTGTCCTTATAGTTTGTCGATGTTGGAGTTAAGATGTGAGGGTATTTTAATCATTTCAGTGTTAGATCTTTTGTTTAGTCAAGAAGAAAATGAGGTACAAAAAAATCTTTATTTTCCCTAATTTAAGGGATATTATTTTTTATAGGTACAAAAAAAAAAAAAAAACTTTCTTTTCCCTAATTTAAGGGAAAAATCTTTCTTTTTCCCCTAATTTAAGGCAAGCCAAGCTACCATGTTAAACGACAAAATTACCCTTATAGATTTCGTCTTTCAAATATTTTTTGGATGTCTTGAGTTGTGGTTATTTTAGATCCTACTTTGCTTAGTTAAGAAGAAAAGGCTTTCAAGGGTATTTTAGATATTTTGGGTCCTACTTTGCTTGGTTAAGAAGAAAAAACTTTCAAGGGTATTTTAGATATTTTGGGTCCTACTTTTCAAGGGTATTTTAGATATTTTGGGTCTTACTTTGCTTAGTTAATAAGAAAAGGCTTGCGAGGGTATTATAGATATTTTGGGTCCTCCTTTGCTTAGTCAGTAAGAAAAAAAAAATGCTATGAATATTTGGAGGACGCGCGTCTCCATCACTTAGAACAGATGTATCATACAACCAGTTTGAAAACAAAATAATTTTCAATCCAATGTACTTCTGTACCTATCCAGATCCCATTACTGGGACAAAAGCAAACCAAACCATACTTTGTTTTTGTACTGGGTCTTGTTTTCACACTTCTCCTCTTGTGTGTAACACATCAAAATTTCTTTCTGACTACTTTGATACGATGGGAAACGATATCGAAATGTGAAAAACATCCGTTAGTTATAATTTCATCATGCACAAGTAAATTACTTGCCCAGCAATGTCATGTCTAGGCGTGTCGTGTCTTAATTTCATTAAAGACACGGGTCTATCTGTGTCCTGTGTTCTTTCTTTTGTAAAAATGTCGGGTCATCATCTCTTATTAATATCCCATGTTTGTTTAGTGATTCATATCCCACATGACAATTTTTAGAAGATGCAAAACCTTAGAGACACGTAAATACTTATAAATGTTATATAATTATCATGTTGAGTTAGGCTTATGTAATTCAATAGTAATGAAAAAAGTGTAGCATTATAACATAACATTATTAAAATCCAAATCTGCACATCTTTCATAACATACTTTTGTACCAAGAGGGGAGCCCAAAAAACCAATATCTGGCAGCAACAACTGTAGTATTTGGACAGATGAATTGATATAGGTTTCGTGGTAGTACCAGTGCATGAATACAGTATTTTGAGGCTTTGTATCGTATAACAAAGGGCAAGCTTATGAGACCGAAAATGTAAAGTGTGGGACTGTTTGGTTGTCGTTCCGGCACTGTTGAAAAGTTATCATGAGCAATGAACGATACATTCTTTACCAAGGAGGAGGCTAGGGCTGAGAGACGGTGCTAAAATGTTGAATTGGGGTCTAATACAGATCCGGCTTTATGGTTTCAGAGGATAAAGTGCAGAACAGAATTAAAGAAGAATTGAGGAGGAAGAAAAGTTCGAATATTGGTGTCTAATAGAGATTTGCTTTTATGGTTTCAGAGGATAAAAGTGCAGAAATTTAAAGCAAGAAGGAGAAGAATTGACTGTCGCAAGAGTTAGAAAGCATCAAAAAAACAAATCCGCAACTCCTATACCATCACTTTTATTCTCTAAGACATTGGAAAGAAAGATTCGTGTATATTGACAGGCAAGAAATCCACATAATTCTCCCAGGACGAGGACTAGAATTTAGAAACAGTGGATATTTGGTTGATAGCATACATTTACAATTACATTTTTATATGCCTTTCGATTACTGGGACTATTCACACAATAAAACCCGTCTAATGACTCATCTAATAACTTGACCCGAAACAGCATCCATTGGACCCATAACAGAAGCCTAAATCATAAAATTCTGAATCACCAAAGCTCCTGACCACACAGTGGAAACATATTTTTGCGAACAAAAAGGCTTCTTGATGATTGTGGAACCCATTGCCTTCGCTTTAGGCTTCCAGAGCCTCTTATCTTCTATTCAATCATTCAGCAACTATGGCACCTCGTACTATAAAGAAGTGTGAGTTCTTAATTTTTTCACTCACATCGTGAGAAGTCCAAACTTAGATAGAAGAGAATGATACACATATAGTTCAGGATGTCATAAATCCGTAGCTACATAACTTTAGATAATGCTAATGTTTTTCTCTTGTCTTTTTAACACAATTAACGAGGAGGGTGATTCCTGCATATTACGAAATAAAATAGGAGTGTGGGGATTTGATTTCTCTTCGTCAGGAGGTAGTGTTGAATTTTTCTGAATCCTAAGGGGAGTGTTAGAAAACAAATTTGGTTCCCAGATTTAATACCAGTTAATGTTCAAGTTTCAAAAGCAGGCTCAAAATTATGACAAGCATTTAGGTAGCAGAGTTCTGAAATTTAACAACTCATTCATAAGCATCGATGAGCACCCATATTACCATACCGCCACCGCGGCACCGCCATGGCCTCCAACCCTCCTTGCACAAGCACACACACATACGCACTACAACCTGTCCTCCAGTGCCTCTGCCACCACACTCACAACCCCTTCAAAACCACCAATCTTTAACTCCACCCCCCACCCCCTTCCACCACCTCCACGCCATACCACTACTACCACTCACCGCTAAGGCACTATTACCACTACCCCTCCTTCGCTTCCAGCATCATTGCTACTACCACTACCCCACCATCATCTTTGCCACCTCTACCCAGCACAAATATAACCTAGACGTGACTATTATGTCCACCATAGTACGAATAACAACAAGTCCCTTGATAACATAAAACTTGAAAGAGAAATACCAATCTTATCAGGATTTCAAACAACAAAGAAAGCATAATGCCAATCTTATAAAGATTTCAAAGCTTCAATTTCTAACAATGGTGTCCACTACATCTCTCTCTAAAAGCTCTGAATATGCTGTGGGGTTTGAGTACGAAATTGGGTGCAAGATATTCCAGAATAATGGGGAAGGCAAAGGACCGGCTGGACCCAACCAACTAAACCCTACAAAGAAAGGTAACCAAAAACAAGGCTTAACTGAAACGGAATAACAGATTCTAAACCCAACACCGAAATCTCTCCGGCGGTACCTGAATACAGGATAGGACTCGAACAGTAAAGTGCCCGACTCCTTGTTCTTGAAAAAAACTATTTACAGTACCGATCGGCCTTCTTCTTGACACGATCATCCAGGGCATCCTCGACGGACTTCACATTAGACTTGGGATCGTAAGCAAACTTCTTGGCCTCGACTGGGAACAACTGATCGTACTTCATCCGCTTCGCCGCATCGATCGTGTACACCTCCGCTCCTCCTCCTCCCGACCCTTCGCCGCCGCCGGCAGCGGCAGAAGCAGAAGCGTCCTCGTCCTCCTCCGGCTGATATTCTTCTTCCAAAGCTTCGTGTGTGTCTTCGTCCTTGTTGCTTTTCTTGTTCTTTTTCTTCTTCTTCTTCTTGTCGATGGATTTGCTGAGACTGGCGATGGCGCCCCCCTTGAAGGTCAGCCTCCCTCCTTTCACTTTCTCGTACGGATCCCCCATGCCTAGGTTTCGATTTCCCTCTCGCCTCGCTCACTGCGCTTGGTTACTCCTTCTGCTATTACCTTCAGGAGCAGACAGAGTGGAGAGAAGTCGGTTTGAATCAGACTTTCGGGATGGCAATGGGTTGGTTTGGTTGCCTTTCGTTTATCTCGGCGAAATCCGAACCAAACCCAAAATCCGCCATCTAATACCTAAAACGGAACGAAACCCGACCGGTTTTTCAACAACCCTTCTATGGGCAAGATGTGCGCTATCCGACTGGCACGTGGGGTCCACTACAGATGTCGCAGAGATAATCTAAGCAGTTTAATAATTTTAAAGATTCTGAGTGAAAAATGAAAGATTGAATCAAATATTTATAATTATCGAATTGAGCTGAATCTGAATGAAAGTGAAAGATTGAATTAAACATATACAAGTGTCGAATCGAATCAATTTTCCATGGAGCCAATCGAAAAATTATTGAAAGGCTCGGATTATTTGACGGTCTCTGCGCGGTCAAGCATTTTCAGGTTTTATATCATTAACCGAATTTGTATGATGTAGAACAGGACTTTTGTTCAGAATTATGGAGACTAACTTCATTTTCGTAATACTAACTGGATATAAACAATTTTATTTTTAATCTATAGATCATAAATATGAGAACTTAGATTGACACTTTTAAAGTTCTAAGACCTCTAGTTATTGTAATGATTCTCTCCCTTGATTACCTGGTAAGTATATGCGACTTGAAAATCTATTGTTTTCTAGTACTTCCTTTTTCTTAACAAAGCCAAGCACTTCTGAATTAAAGACTGAGCACGTTTGGTTACTACTGCTAGAATTTACTCAGTGGCTGTCTTGTTTCATGACCTGGTGGCCGGGTGTTTGTTTACTCCAGTCTCCAATATGTATCTAAGATTACGTAGTTTACAAAAATTATGCTAATGTAAATTGTATGAGCTTTTGCATCAGAGAGAAGGCCGTCAAAGAAGAAAATTTGATTTTTCAGACATGTCAAGTACCAAAAATGGAGGCCAACAGTAACAATGCCAGTTACTATACATTGAGCCTATTAGAAACTAACTATCTTGGCGAACACCGCTTGCTGATTTCCTTCCCACTCTTGAATGGACAAGTTCTACTCTAGGTATGCTGTGCCAGATTACTACCTGATTCCAGAATCATGGATTCCAGTATCTTGTACAAGTTGTCCAATGCTTTGCAAATCAAAATCTCGGTAATTATGCCATTTTTCGTATCTCTGATGCCCTGGTAGCACAGGTCTACGCCGGGTGGAATGCATGCAACTCAAACAACAGCATCCTATTAAATCATTGACACAACCAGTACAGCACCTGAAAATAGACGATCAACATGATTCATCAAAGTAGAAGTAATCAAATAGATTTTGACCAAAACAGAGATAAACCCAGGGGAAGACAGAACAGATGGCAAAAATGATTGTTGTTATCACTTACTATAACAAGAGGCCATCACTTGAGAATAATCAAAAAATCGTTGAATGGGATAAGTATTGCAGTACCTAAGAATGCACCTAAACATGCCATTAAATGACCCATTTCAATTTCTAGGGTTAACTTATATTCTTCAAGCCTCTTAGTCCAACGAAGCAAGACAAATATTTGCATGAATCGTACTTCTTAATTCTTTTCAGGAGTGGAGAAGTGGTTTGACATCCAATGAGCTTTAAGCATGGCTTTTCACTCATTTTGAAGCAACCATGTTTCCAAAGTCACATATGAGACGGTTTATCAAGAATTATGTTGCAAATATGAATTAGCAACTATGCCTCACCAGTATAGTTCCAACTATGTCAAATGAAAACATTTTCTTAATTTCCTTACCGGGTACTTCAAGCATTTAGAATGTCCATTTAACGTGGAGGTTACTTGATAGCTGTTTAATGACTTTTCTAGATGCATGCCTTCGTGGGTTTTTCTTGATCGAGCAAATGTTTCCATTTAGTTATAGTATTCTTTTCCAAAACCACAGAAAGATTGAGACTTACAAGAAAAGCAAGTTGCAGTCGAGATTTGCACAGTTGCGGTGCCTCAGTTCAGAAACTTGGGAACCACAAATATAGCATCTAGCGAATGAAGTAGTCTCCGAACACTCCTGTGCCCTACTTGTTTCAGTGATACCTTGAGGCTTGTAGGCAGAAGGTGGTAGAGACAGACGGGAGTCGAACACAAAGAGATTCCCAACCCATTCTACAGGACCTTCACTCTTTAGATAATGAGTGACACCTCCCCTCAAGGTATACAAGTTTTTGAAGCCCCTTTTTCTGCAATTTATAGGAGAATACTCACCAATAGAATCAAACAATAAAGCCGCAGAACGATCTGATAAGGAAAACTGAAGCGAGATGCACATGAACAAAGAAAGAAAGAAATATTAATGAGAAATTTGACCTCACATAGTACCGGTGGCCCATCAAAAAGGTGGGCCAACTTGTAAATGGACCAAGACATAGTGTACAGATTGTCAATTTAACGGTCAGCTTAGGTTCAGGCATCCAGTTACAGCTCTGAATCAGCTCATAAAATGGGCACTCAATACATTTGGTTCAAAATTCAAATGACAGCTGAGGAAATAAGAGTTCCTAAAGTTTCACATACCAAGGCTCCACAAGTAATTATATTGAACCATGTTAGGCACAAGACGCATGGTTAAATAAGCAAATTGGGAATCTACATTCTTTCATCTCACTCATGACTGGAAAGAAAATTATCCAAAAGAGCAGAGACAATAAAAGAAAAAATAGAACAAAAGGTAGGTTCCTTTTCAGTATGGCAGAATTGGCACTAATTTAAGATGCAATGATTGACAAGTCTGAACTGGTAATATTGTAATAAGGATTACATGGTTTCAGGGCCTAGCTTAGGTTTTAGGAGTCAATGGTAACTTTGGGTAGTTCTTGTATTGGCTGGAATACATTGCACCTTTGTTGACTCCTGCTCAGCAGTAGACCCATCCACAATTTCAACAATAATTTTATGCCAAAATTTCAAAAGGCACGAGCAAGTAAATTTTGACTCCTGAAACAGGCAATTAACTGAAAGGAAACTAAGACAAATAGGAAAATCAATTAGTAAAACAGCAAAATGTGAGCACATTATGGCAGCACCTTTGTTGTCGCTATGGAGATATAGGCTATCAGAAAACATAGGCTCCCTTGAGACCAGAAAAGCTACGCAAATAACATGGGTTGAAACCATATGGGTCCCTCCCTTTCTGTCACAAACTTGGTACGTGCCATGTGTAGTTGTAAAACTCTGTCTCCAGTATATTGGTTTTAAAACCCAGTCTTTTGCCATTCAAAGTTTCTCCCACATTGATTTTCTTAATTAAGCTTGTTTGTTGGCTTCCACGTGAAACTTGTCCATTACATGCAAAAGCAGCTCCACTGGGGATTGCCTCATGCACAATCAACAGGAAAGAGAAATTAAGAAGGAAACCAAGAGTCCAAGACCAATGAATGGGGCAACCTCAAGATGGTAGAATATATGTCGCAACGGATTCCTCCAGTGCAGTACATTAATATATCGGTTTTCTCCTTATCAACACAGGCTAAAGGATCTGAACCATTCACCTGGATTGCATAAATACATATGAACTGGATTAAGGTTGAGAGATTCCAGGCAAGAAAATTTTGCAAAACTAACATACGTACATAGTATTGTTGTCAGAGAAGCTAGGTGAAGAAAAGAAATCCCGAGTATAACAACTAATTGCCCCTATGGCCCTATCTCCTACTGGAGTCCAAAACTAATTTGTAAGAACAAGTGAACAAAGTAACAGACTCAAACTGAACACAGAATTCCTCTACTGAGGCCCAAATTGAGCTTCACAGAATATCAAGTTGTCTCTTTTCTTTCAACTTGGCTATGTGTCCAAGTCTGTCTGAAATTTATTTCGTTTCGAAAGTCGAAAGGAAATAGCTGTGCACATCATTCTCCAATTCTGAAACGCTATACCGAATATTAAAAAATAAATAGCACATCTGTGCTCTGTTCCTGCTTTTTGCCTATTCACTCAATCACTAGGATTAATTTTGTGGTGTTCTGAAGTCCATCTCGTGCAAGATGCCAATAGTTTGCCTCTTTTGGAATGTACTCTGCTGCTTAGACGGAAATAGTTTGTAAAATTCAATGACCCCTGCATATTTATAACATTATTGTCATCTATAACTTCCATGCTACTTCAGTTCTTATTAAATTTGCTATCCGGAAAATTTTGAGACTAATGTACAGCTGTAGTGTCTCTTAATCTTGGCTAGCAGTGGTGTTTTTTTCCAATTTGTAGGCCCTGTAGTGGATTTATGTAGCAATTATATTCTGCAAATGCACAATAGTGAAAATATCATTTGTAGTTCAGTCACCCAATGAAAATATCATTTACTCTGTATGCTCCTCACCACCCATATTTTTAAACTGTGTCAGATCTTACAGTAAAGAGTGCCCTAAGCCTAAGCTGTTGGTAGTCGCTTCGGGCGTCTACTTTACGTTTGGCATTGACAACCTTGTTACTTGGCCTAGCAGCAAGCAAAACCCTGTCACCCGTTCTAGGGTGCAAGCGCTCATACAGCTTCTAAAATGTTTTAAGTTCGTTTTCTCCTTTTGGACTTCGGAATCGGTGTTCCTCCTCCTATGGAAATGTATTGTGGCAATCATGCAACTATCTTTAATGCTAGCAACCAAATTATACATAAGCGCTAGGTTGACTGTCGCCTGCCGCTATACTCGAGATTTGTTGATGAATAAGCTTATAACTTACAAGCACATTCTTACTCTGTATGTTTTTTCAGAGGACCAACTGGGTGATATTCTTATGAAGCTTTTATCTCATTCATCTTTCCAGCAGTTGACCTTCAAGCTGGGATAGGTTTGAAATCTGAGCTTCAGCTTGAGGGGGAGCATTGGCGTGCGATTTTTTTTGCTCATTATTCCTTTGTTTTACTTGGGGTGTTATTGTATTCTCGTGGTGCACAAACACAAGTGAGGTGTAGAGGTTGATTAACGCTTCTTTCTCTCGGTATTCTTCTTTCTCCTCTCTTTCTTCTTTGCCTCTTCTTTTATAAAACCCTGATCATAGTCTAGCTTTCAACATATGCATGTTAAGGCAAGCACCAAGAGGTTAATCTATGATGAGCGAAACTTTTCACAGGAAAGCTTTTCAAATCTACCACATGTAGGTTGTTGTCAGAGATAGAGAAAAGTGTTTAGGGTGTTAATTAACCCTAATACAAATAAATATTATTTATAATATGGGAGACGTAGTTGCAATACTTGACTAAGCAATGTGGGACTTAGACTAACAATATTCTAACACTCCCCCTCAAGCTAGAGAATAGATATCATAAAGTCCCAGCTTGATACACAATGACTCTAACCGTGGCTTGAACAATGACTTAGTAAACATATCTGCCAATTGAGCTCCTGTAGACACAAACGGAGTAGCTATCACACCATCAGCTAGCTTCTCACGCACTAGATGACAATCAACTTCAATATGTTTGGTCCTCTCATGAAATACTGGATTAGATGCAATGTGAATAGCGGCTTGGTTATCACAATACAAAGGCATAGGCAACTGCACACTGAATCCTATCTCCTCGAGAAATGACCGCAACCATACAATCTCGCATATTGTGTGTGCCATTGCTCTGTACTCTGCTTCTGCACTAGACCGGGCAACCACGGTCTGCTTCTTACTCTTCCAATTAACAAGATTTCCCCCCAGGAAAACACAATATCCAGTAGTGGATCTCCTATCAGATGATCCTCCTGCCCAATCAGAATCAGTGAATGCCTCAACATGTAAGTGTCCATTAGCTCGATACAACAAACCACGTCCAGTATGTGACTTAAGGTACTTCACAATCCTGAGAACTGCTTCCCAATGTGGACGGCGAGGAGCAGACATAAACTGACTCACCATACTAACTGCAAAAGAAATATCAGGACGTGTAATTGTAAAGTAATTCAGCTTACCAACCAAACGACGATACTGATCAGGATTGGAGAGCAGCTCCCCCTGGTCAACACACAATTTGACATTGGGATCCATAGGAGTCTCAACAGACCTAGTTCCCAACAAACCAGTATCTTCAAGAATATCCAGCACATACTTCCTTTGTGATAAGCTAATACCTTCTTTGGATCGTGCCACCTCAATACCTAAGAAGTACCGTAATTTTCCCAAATCCTTAGTATGAAACTATTGATGTAAGAAGGTTTTTAGCTCATTAATACACTGCTGGTCATCACCGGTAATAATAATGTCATCCAGATAGACAATCAATAATACTTTCCCTCGGTCTGATGTGAGAGAGAACATAGAATGATCAGACTGACTGCGATTCATGCCAAATCTCAAAACTGCATCACTAAACTTGCCAAACCATGCTCTAAGAGACTGTTTAATCCCGTATAGTGCTTTGCGAAGACGACATTATGCTCCCTCTGAGAAACAAACCCGGGTGGTTGCTCCATGTAGACCTCCTCCCAGAGATCCCCATGAAGAAAGACATTTTTGACATCCAACTGAAATAATGGCCATCTAAGACTTGCTGCAAGAGAAATAAGAATCCGAACAGAACCAAGTTTGGCAACAGGAGAAAACATCTCCGAATAATCAACACCATAAGTCTGGGTGTAGCCCTTCGCAACAAGGCGAGCTTTAAAACGCTCAACAGTGCCATCAGGAAGATACTTGACAGTAAATACCCAACGACAACCAACAGTAGTGTGACCAGCAGGAAGAGGGACCAACTCCCATGTGCCATTGTGATGAAGGGCAGACATCTCATCCTCCATAGCTTTTCGCCACTCAGAAATAGATAAGGCCTCCTGAACAGTTTTAGGAACAAAAACGGAAGAAACATAAGTAGTAAAGGCACGAAGGGAGGAGACAGGTGATCAGAGGAACAAACGGTGCAATAGGATGAGAAGTGCAAGACCGAATACCTTTACGGAGAACAATTGGAGGTGGAGGTGGAGGTGGCGGTGGAGGTGAAGGTGCACGACTCTCAACCCTAGGATGAAAAGACACTCTATGATGTTAACTAAACTCAAAAACTTCACAAGGCAAAACATTAACACGGCTACATGAAGGTACAAGCCGTTTGAGATTCGGAAGAGATGGATGACCAAGAAGACAATGATGTTGATAGGGTGACATTGAAGACTGAAGGGCAACAGAACTAGGGTGGACATCGTCGGTAAAGTAATATAGGCCACCACGTTCAGTACCACGACCAATTTTCCTCCCCGTCTTGAGATCCTGAAACACACAACCATCAGGGAAAAATGTGACAGAGCAATTTAAAGACTTGGTAAGTTTACTAACGGACATAAGATTTAATGGAAAACGAGGAACATGCAATACAGAATCCAAAGTCAGAGAAGAAGTAACAGGAACAGAACCTAAACCAGTAATATTAGTGGTAAACCCATTAGCTAAGGTAACACAAGATGGTTTAGGAATAGCCCGACGACCAGAAAGAATAGTAGAGGTACTAGTCATATGATCAGATGCACCTGAATCAATAACCCAAGGAATAGAAGAATGGAAAGATGCAAGACAAGTATTTGCAGAACCTGTCTGAGATAGCGTAGCAGTGGGTGATGATTTCATAGATGAAGGCCGAGTTGACACAAGGCGTTGGTACTCTGCTGTAGAAATAGTCACCATGGTGGTGGCATAATGAGTAAACGGCCCAATATTGTCAGACACAGTAACCTGAGGAAAACCAGCTTGCGGAAAGCCATAAAGATCATAACAATACTCCACTGTATGATTTGTGCTGCCACAATACGAGCACAATTTGGAACGACGACTTCAACCATGGCCATTGCCTCCCCGTGACATGCGACCCCCAGGTGATGCAGGACAGATTGAAATAGGGCAAAGTATGATCAAACACGAGGGAAAAGGGCTGTTTTTCGGGGCTGTGAACAGTAATTTATAAGGAGAGAAGAGTAAGAGAAGGATAGATCTAGGCCTCGCACCTAGGTTACCAAAGGCATCACACCTAAGGCCTCTTTAGCATCACACCAAAGAATGAGATTGCATCACACAATCATAAAAGCTTAAAGATAAGTTTTCATTCACTCAATCATCATTTGCCATAAGGCTTACAATCTTATTTATACCCATTTCAACTTGACTCTAGAACTTCCTAACATAAATAACCTTGAACTAACTTTAGACTTCCAAGATACATTGAACATAGACTCTTTGACTGCATTAATAACATAGAAAAACCAAAAGACTCTTTGATTAACTAATGGACTCTAAAGACTTTGACTATAAATTAAATAGACTTTTGACTTGACTAAAACCCAAAAGACACTCCTAAGAATCTAGCCCATGTCTAGCCAATATCCCAAGTAGACCCATGGCCAATCCAAACCCTCAAAAACCGGATAATGGTTAAATTACTGAAATACCCTTGGCAGCCTTTTCTGGACTGCATCATTCTCCCCTGGTTGGAGAAGTCTTATACTCCAATACTTTAAAACTCGAGGACGAGTTTTCTCCAACCAGGGGAGAATGATGCGTCCAGAAAAGGCTGCCAAGGGTATTTCAGTAATTCAACCATTATCCGGTATTTTGAGGGTTTGGATTGGCCATGGGTCTACTTGGGATATTGGCTAGACATGGGCTGGAGTCTTAGGAGTGTCTTTTGGGTTTTAGTCAAGTCAAATGTCTATTTAATTTATAGTCAAAGTCTTTAGAGTCCATTAGTTAATCAAAGAGTCTTTTGGTTTTTCTATGTTATTAATGCAGTCAAAGAGTCTATATTCAATGTGTCTTGGAAGTCTAAAGTTAGTTCAAGGTTATTTATGTTAGGAAGTTCTAGAGTCAAGTTGAAATAGGTATAAATAAGATTGTAAGCCTTATGGCAAATGATGATTGAGTGAATAAAAACTTAGCTTTAAGCTTTTATGATTGTGTGATGCAATCTCATTCTTTGGTGTGATGCTAAAGAGGCCTTAGGTGTGATGCCTTTGGTAACCTAGGTGTGAGGCCTAGATCTATCCTTCTCTTACTCTTCCCTCCTTATAAATTACTCTTCACGGCTACTGTTCACAGCCCCAAAAAACAGCCCTTTTCCCTCGTGTTTGATCATACTTTGCCCTATTTCAATCTATTTCAATCTGTCCTGCATCACCAGGACAATCAACTTTGTCTACCATGGAGTCACTGACCAACAACAAACCCAACAATCCTCTGGCGTAACCGAAATAGACAACTGAATAGACCAACCAATAATGACCAAGAAACCGGAATAACTCCAATAGCTATGCAAAAAGAAAACCACAAGAACTTCACCAACAGAGTCGCATATGAGCAACCAATTCAACAAGAACCACTTATCAACAATAAAACGCGATCAAGAACACTGCGCATGATAACCACCACCAACAGATAGAAAATGCCCACATAATCACAACAAAAGGAGACCGAAAATAGCACCAGTAGCTTCAACAGATCTAGGGCACCTCATGGAGTCAAAAAATCAACAAAAAACCACAGAGAGAGAGAGAGCCAAACCGAGAACCAACAAAATAACCAGCAACTCGTCAAGAACCGACTCCAACAAGGCTCAAGAAGGACTGGCTATAGCCTTTTAGCCGATGAAGCCTTTCAGAGTTCAAAACCTACTGGGTTTGAGATTTCGAGGGTTTTAAGGTATGTTTGAACATAATTGATGGATTTCGAACACAAATAGATAATGTCGAACACTATTCAGTCAGTTTCGAACCAGATTTATGGCTGTCCGACCTCGATTGAAGCTGTTTGAACTCGAATAAGGTTGTGCGAACTTAATTTGGGGCTGTTCGAACTGTACATGGGCTGGACGAGGTCGGATTAAGGTTTCAAAGAGCTGGATGAAGTCGATTTAGGGTTTAAGAGGACTAGGTAAAGTCGATTTAGGGTTACAAGGACTGTAGGGGCGCCGATTAAGGGATTAAAGGGTGGTAGGGCTGCCGATTTTGTGTTTCGAGCACTGTAAGGATGAGCTAGGGTTTCGTAAGTGCTGGTGGGTGGCGGCGGCGGCAGGTGGTGGTGGGCGGCGGTGGCAGAAGGTGATGGTGGGTGGCAGATAGCATTAGGTGTGATGGCTGTTAGGGTTTAGGTTGGACCTGCTCTGATACCATGTTGTCAGAGATAGAGAAAAGTGTTTAGCGTGTTAATTAACCCTAATACAAATAACTATTATTTATAATATGGGAGACGTAGTTGCAATACTTGACTAAGCAATGTGGGACTTAGACTAACAATATTCTAACAGATTATGGCCAAACATTGAGAACAGGTTACGGCCTTCCTTTCCTAGTCAGTATGAACATGATCGCAGTTTTATACATAAATTGATCAAACCTCCGATTCCGATATCCCAAATGAAGTGCTCCTGAAGCAGTCCACATCCGGTCGTTGAGCGCCATGAAAATGACCAATATCCCATTCATACCCTGATTACAAGCAATGACACAATATCTTCAAACTTCAATCAAGGAATTAAGGAGCATGAAAGTTCATGAGAAGTACAATAAGAAGGAACAAAAGCAAGATCTGATCAAGTTTCATAGCATGAACAAATCTAAGATAATTTCTTCACACAAAACAAAGAAAGAAAAAATATGCTAGATCAGAAAGATGTGTTCAAAGAGGACAGATTGTCTCAAAAAACTACATCACGCAAACTTTCCTAATCACATGAAGTATTCATAAAGAACAACCAACACTTAGCCAGGGTATAGGATCTATGCCCCAGTATCTAGATAGACATGCCAGCAAGTGTCTACTATTCCTAGTATGCCTTACCCTTACTTCAATAAGAGTTTAAGTGCCCTTGCTCATTAATCTGTTATCTGAAAACACCATTTTATCCTTTGACAATAAAGAAGATAACAAAGAAAAAAACCATCTGGCGCTTATCATTGTGGACTCCTAAATAAGTCAAGTGAGACACACTTACAATTGTCGGATGAATAAGTTCACACTAGCACATTCCAAGCCTGGCACGTGTGTCCATGTTGTCCTGGTGTGAATCTTAGAAAATGCTGCGGGGTTGGAACCCATGCCCATGCGACATACATAGAAACCGCTATAAGAGACTGTATGGCATCCTCTCTCTCTCTCTCTCTCTCTCTCTCTCTCTCTCTCCCCTTAAGGCTGCTCAGAACTCCCTCCTCCTCCACTATGATGGTCTAGGATCATTTTTTTTGCCTGCCATATTCCGGAAGGCTCACTCCACTCCACATTGATGGCATTTCGCACTTGTATTCTATATTCTCTATTTCCTCGTGTGTTTTTCATTCACCAAGCTTTGAGCTCATGCCGTTATATTCATAATTTTTCAGGTGAGTGGTCGGAGAGACATCTGTGAACTTGGTATTTTTTGCGAACTCCGTAGAGTGTTTGCATATCCACCACATGTTGATTCAAGTATTTTGTTCTTAGGCTTCCATGTTCCACGGGCTAAGGCTCCATGGTACACGGCCAGTCAGCCCTCCGCATAAGGGTGTTAAACATTGCCTCTAAACTTGAATACTCATGTGTTAAATCAACTGGCCGAGCTATTCCATTATACCATCATTTTCACACACACAAAACCACTCAAGAAGCTACACTTTTGCAGTACAGCCAAGTGAACTTGTACTGTTGCTGTAGCATAAAAGATAACAAAGTGGAAAAGGTTTGAAAGTTAAAGCATAAGAAATAGGCTTGGGTTCTCTTACTAATGGAACCCTTCTTTTCTTACCAATCAAAGATACGTTGACAAAACTGTAGAAGCATATATGCAGCAAAGGATAAAACCAAAAAAATGGGGAAAGCGAGGCAAGTGAACTAGCACACGAAAGCATGAAAAAGTATACATGCTTATCATTTAACAAAGAGAAGATATCCATGACCTTGTCTGGTTCAAAAAGCAAGCTTAAAACCTAATAAATCATTAAAAAGCCAGCTTAAAACCAAGGTAGAGAAATTACTTCAGCTTCTTTGCATTTTGCTTTTCATTCACAAAACATTGCAAATTAAAAAGCTGGTCCACAAGGGTTCCAAACTTCCAATTTATAGATGCAATGATGTCATAGAGACTTCTATAAACTTTTCCATGAGTTAGAGATAAAAGAGAGGAATCAAGAGAGAGAGAGAAGCGCACGTTTGTGTGGGTGTGGGGGGGGTGGGGTTTACGACTTTAACTAGCACAGCATTTCCGCATTATATCCTTGTGCACTTGTTTCTGTATTTCATGTCAGTTGACGAATTTAGATAGTTCCAGTTAATCTAACAAACAGGTTCATAATTGAATACTTGGAATTGCTTGTAAAGATTTTCCACTTAGCCCCTCGAACAATGTCACCAACTTCACTGTTCTCAGTATGATGTAGTAAAAATGGATCCTCTACTTCTTCAAAAAAAAAAAAACCTTCTGCATAACACTTCACAGAACGCAAGCAACAAGAAGCACAAGCAAGTACCGTTTCTCACATCCAATAGAATAAAGTTCCTACTAGACTTCCAGGTTGACGATTCATTGCTTTTATTTGCTGCTTCCAATCTCTGCTTCCATTGACATGGCGTGAGGGGAGTAGCTCGCATCGGCGGATCAATCAAAGGAAGATGTGAAATGCCTCCCTCCAACTGCTAACAAAATACAAAAGTTGTTAGGAACGAAAAATTAAAAGGATAAAACAGAAACTTGAAACTGCAGTTGATCAAAGAAATGATGCTTTTTAATATCAAAACCAAAGTGGTTAGGCAAAAGAAGATATGAACGAAGATTGAAGGGGATGCTTCCTGAAAGATCAGGACTGCCATTACCATAATACTTCTATTACTGCAATAGTGTACCTTAACCTGTAACTTTTACGACCGTTCGCTAAGGTTAAATATTAACTATTGGTTTGATCTGTTCACAAAAACAAAACAAAACAAAAAAATGGTCTCACAAACCAGTAATCCTAGGGAGAATCGCCAACTCAATAGAACAGGTTCCAGCAAATCATATAGAGATTGTGGCGGAAAGTTATGCATGGGAACACCAAATCAGATAAATAGCTCAGGAAGAAGATAAACAGAGAAACCCAATTACTATGTAGCTTGCCTGAACAAGTGAGGGCTTATACCGCAGCTTTAATCTTGGAAAAGCATGTCCACCTAAAGCTGGAGAAACTTGAAACAGTACACCAGAAAACCTATGGTCTTCTCTTAACCATTTCACATATGCCAGAGCATCTTTCAACAGCCCACTGAACTGCACAAGATGAAGAACGAGGGAAATGGATCTTATCAATACAAATAGTGACTGAAGCATAACAACAAATATACTGAACTAAAGCATTTCCTCAATTCAACTACTCTACTCTGCAGTAAAGGTACTGGCCTGCTGAATGCTGATAAAACAATTGTAACGTGCAATAAGAAGCCATCTCACCTCTTGGACCGTAAAAAAATTTCTGACATGGTGAAAAGGAGAAAGAGAATGATGGGAGAATATACATAATAATAATAATAATAATAATAATAAAAAGATCAAGACCAAACCAAACTTCTTACAGAAAATCTTAATGGTTTTCGTATTCATATACCATCTCAATATTGACGAGAATAGCAATGAAAAAAGAACTACAACACATTTTTAAGAGATGAGTGAAAATTTTGGAAAAGAAAAGGGCAACTCGAAATTTTTCAGACCATGTAACTCGATTTCCCTTTTTGGCAACCAAGGAACGTACCCCAGGAAGAGCAACACTGGACCCACCCGACACGATACACCGGGTGATGTGCAAACCTACCTGCAAGGCTGCCAGACCTACGTCCCCAACAGAGATAGGGCACTGCAAGCAGGAGTACAATACAAGACCTTTGGGTTTATGGTTGCTCCCAAGTACAACCTTATATTGTTACGTGGTCTTGGGTAGAACTCAACCCTAAAGCTAGCTATTGAAGTGAGGGTGCCCTCACATTGATATATGTCATATTACATTGGTACCTAGGCAATGTGGGACTTCGCTACACACCCTCCCTCACGCATAGCGTGCTCATTGGGCAACACCTGCCACAGGCAGGCAAGAGACACACACCCTACCTAGCTTTGATACCATGTTACACGGTCTTTGGTAGAAATCAACCCCAAAAGTTAGCTCCTGAAGTGAGATTGCCCTCACGTTGATATACTTCATATTACTTTGATACCTAGGTGATGTGGGACTTCGCTTCATAAACTACTAGGCTTACCCTGACAGATTGATAAGATACTTCATCATTAACAAAAGGTTTAGAAATCATACACAAGAATGCCATTATCTTGGAAATTGGTTTTTAGGTTCTGAAACAATTTTTGAGATCTGCAGTTAAAGTCTTCAATATATGGTCCTCTTTAACCTTTAATCCTTATTGCCCACATTCACACCTCACTATTGAAAATAGGCAGACAACATTATAAACCAACGATTTAGTCTGGTTAGCTGTCATGTTCTTGCCAGTATATATAGCTAAATATTACACGCAAAGTACAAAAAGGTGAATATGTGGAATATTTTTTTCCCGTTCATATTCAACAAGAACGCTCTTGCGACATTCCATTATTGCAAATGGGTACTCAAGTAAAATTAATCAGACTTACGAACATCTGCATATAGTCAAAAAATTATTTCAACTCAGTGTGAAAGGCAAACTTCTAAGCACCTAAGGACAGTCATTGAATGTAGAAAACTATTCTTGCACCATATTGAATGGGAAAAAAAATTCATTAATCATACTGTAAGAAGCACCTGTGCATTAAACCCTTGCTCGTTCACATATATTCGACCGCGTATGTCAAGACCCTGACAGATAACAAAAATGAAACCTCAGTGCATCAACCGATTCAAAACCATTCACATTTGATCCCAATATGCTTCCTATCAACAACAATATGCAAATCACAAATGGTAAGCGAAAGTCCAATATTAATAGGAATGGCAGTATTATCACTAACGATTGTGGCAACAAATCTGTTGCAATTTCCAAATTTCACCCATCCATAAATGTAGGAATGGATGTCCACTCATTGCATGGCATGTACGTCTTGACACGTGCCATTCCATGCATACAGCAGGATGACCACGAAGGATCTCTTGCGCAGAGGTGCTCACATGCCCTACTCCATGGAACATCACCGTCCACAGACAGGCACTTGCTTTATACCATCCGCTTTGAAGGCCCCTGGCAACTTTTCTCTTGCAAGGCACCAGCAAGAAAAGGAACGCTCGGTCTAGAGACAACTGCCACCCTCTCTTTTGTAAGGGTGCTCAGCCCGTATCTCCTCCTGAATCCTCCACCTCTGGCAGCCTCTGTCCATCAAGAGCCCACCAATCTTTGAGAATGGTCTACTCTGGCCCAGTGACCTCCACATATACTCAATACGAAAAATAAATAAATAAATCCACAGCATCGAAATCAATACATGCATCCATAAAAATCTACAGACTTAACTTAGTAGAATGACTTTTGTCAGTAACAAAGCCTAGAGAAATAGGGAATACAAAAAGAAAGGCCATTGTGTCCTAAGGTGGACAAAAGATAAAAGTGGGCCACGGGAAGGGAGGGAGAGAACAACCAGGGACAGAGGTAACTATTAGGGAGGGGATGCCGGGGCCTCCCCAAACATTGCTAAAACCACAATATATATATAGAGAATAAAGTGTACGTTAAATTTCCATAATATGGTACATCGGCTCCTCCGAACTTTAAAAAATAAAATAAAACGGTTAGGTAGTGGAAAACAATTGCTCCCTTCCATGTTTGTAATTTTGAATGTATGTTTTACCAATTATTAATAGAAAGTGGCTATAATTTTCTTGTCAAACATTGTTCGTTAGATTTCAAGCTTGAACACAGCCACTAAAGGTGAATAAATAGGATACAGACGTATTATCCATTTATTTTTTCTCTTCCGAGTCTTCTCAACCTTTTTTTTCCCCCACATTAGGAGGTCGTAGCCTGGGGAATGGGTTCTTGCACATGGCAGGACTATGAACCCTTTTTTTTTTTTGATCCACCAGGACTATGAACCCTTGATAGCCCCAACTGTCTACATATGTGCTCTATACAACTCAGACACCCAACTAGCATCTCCAATCCTTACCCATTTTATTACCCATACCCAAAGTTTGAATAAAAAGCCTAAAAACCTATCTCTAATGCCGTAACCATTTCCTTATCCATTTTGAGTTTTACTATTTTCCTCACCCAAATTTGGGGAGACCCAAACCCATATCTATTTTTCTCAAACCCTCTTTTCACTCCCTTACAAGTGTGCCATTCAGTAATAGATTTGGGTAAAAATAAGGGTTTAGCATTGGAGATGCTTTAGACCCAATTCTCTACCCAAATTTGGGTGAATAAAAGGGTCAGGGCTGGTGATGCTCATGTAGCTGACGATGGGTAATGAGAGCAGCATTGAATTTTCCCAAATCATTTGAATTTAGGGCAAAGAGCATAATGCAGAGAAGATTAACTGAAAAACACTCCAAGAAACAAAACTGGGCGAAATAGCTGGGGTATTGGTTTTCAACCTGCAAGAACGCAAGGTGTTTGGCGACCTCATCATCTGGGTCTTCGATAGACACGAAATGGTAGAAATTCACTACGATGAATTCATGATCCTTGTAATCTTCTTCCCAATTGCATTCCAGAGGCAACAAATCAGGAGCGCGACCGCACCCACATTTCAGTCCTCGTCGTCCAGTGGAAAAAGCCGGAAGCAGGCCCCTCCTCTTGCCGCTGCCGTTCCTCTTGTTCCTCGTTATTAACGGAACCCAACAAGAAGCGTTGTTAATGGTGACACAACTAGCGGCGGAGAAGGAAGTTGAGAATGTAGACGAGGATGGAGTTGTAGGAGGAGGGTTGGGAGGAGAAAGCGTGCGCAGGGCTGAGCCGGAAACGACGGTGTAGCCATTCATGTTTGGACGATCAAGGAGGTATCAGGAGTCGAGACTGATATCTTGTCTTTTGGGTCTCTCTCTCCTTTCTCCGTCCCTCATTTCCCTGCTCCCCCCTCTTCGCTTTCTCGTTTCCTAATCGCCAGAGGATAAGGTATCGGAGTCCGGAGATATAAATCCGTGCCATGGCAAACCCGAGTCTCAAACCCCAAAGTTTGTCCCGTATTGTTTCTCACACTCCAATTTTTACTATAACAACACGCATACACTCTCGCACAAAAATGTTACTACAAATGTGTCCGTTTGAAGCTCAAGAAAAAGAAAATAAACGGGAAAAAAATAAAAAGAGGAGGGAAATGAGAGAAAATTTTATTAAACTTATTTTTTTTTCTTTCTCTCTCTTCCAACGAAACAATAGAAGGTGATTTTTTAAAATTTTCGTTTATTTTCTTTGAGTTCCAAAAAGAGCCTAATTTATTTATTTTTTTACAAGATCAATCACACCTAAATCGCACACCTATTCACACATCACACATTCAGTATGTGTGGACTCCATGCGCTTAGTGAATGAATGTGTAGTGTGTGCGGGTGTGTGATTTGGAAGTGTTGCTGGACTTATTGCTCATTCACATTACATGTGAGGCGCCACACAAATCAATTTTGCTATAACTACACACATGAGGACAAAACATTTTACACAACTCACTCACATCACACGTGGGATTCACAAATACTAAAAATGGATTGTGTATGGGAGGCTCAGATGCGAGGTGAGTGGATGTTTGTGTATTTGAGTTTAGTTGTAGAATTATTGTCACACAAACACTTGCGCACATCACACAGGTGGCCGACATTTCAAAAACACTTACACAGATCACATGCTATTTGAATTGTGCAACAACTGGATGGTGGGATCTCGTGAGGGAAAAAAAAAATGTGCTATCTGCACAGATGAATTAAGTAAAGATAATGCACATATTTTTATCTCATCATTTCTCCCTGTACAAATGTGCTATAACTGTTTATATGGTTGTTAATTATTGGGGTGGAGGGTGTGTTCTATTTAGAAGTAGCAATTAATTTAGAACCACAAACACATACATAAATATTTTATGATTCGTATATTTTGGCGGATCCAACACACTGGTATGTTGGTAAATGTTTGGGTAAGGCTCTGTTTGAAACCCAGGAAAATAAAAGAAAAGAAAAAATGAGAGAAAAATGGGAGAGAAAATTTACTATTCACTACACTTGAAATTCTTATTTTCTTCACTACTTCTCTTCTAGCTAAACAATGGAAGGAAAATTTTATTAATTTTCCATTCTTTTCTTTTTTTCGTGAGTTTCAACAGAGCCTAAGCGTTTGTGGTAGTAAAATACAAATTGTTAGAAGTAGTGGCTATGTTCGTTTGAGAGTTTAGTTTAGTTTAGTTTTGGTGGTGAGTGGAGAGAGAAATAGGGTAATGATTGAAAATAAGGGTAATGATTGGAGAGAGATAGAGAGAGATGAGAAAGTAATAATTAAAAAAATAGGGTAATGATTAGAAAAAGAAGTAAGGTAATAATTGGAAAACAAAATAAAAATACTTCCAAACGAACATAGCCACTGTAATTTTAGGTTAATTGGGAAAAGATAAATTGTGAGAAGGAGAAATCTTTTTAGGTTAATTGGGAAAAGAGAGGGGTTGCATTTAGAATTTGGAAAACACTGCTCTCTACGGCGACGAAGGGAGGGGAAATGGCCGGGGGAGCATCACCGTCATGCATCTTCTGTCAAATCGCCCGCTCTTCCCCCTCCACCGCTCTTCTCCACTCCGTTCGTTTCTCTCTCATCCTCTCTCTCTCTCTCTCTCTCTCTCTGAATCTGAAAGTTCGTGTAAAGCTATACTTTTTCTAATACAAGATCAGATCGTGCAGGATGAGAAGGTTGTTGCTTTCCCAGACAAAAAGCCTGCGGCATTTAGGTATCAATCAACACCTTTTTCTTTTCTAGCGCTTTAACTAGCTAGTAATGTTCTGCGTTCAACATTCTCTTTTTTGTATTTTCATTGGATTTCATATTTGGATGTTAGGAACTTAGGTGTTACAAATGATTACTTCCCATGACGAAATAGTGTTACGACTGCATGCATTATTTGTATCTGACTGGTTTTGTTGCATGAAATTGGAAATACTTTGCCTCGCTTTAGATTCAAAATTCGGCTTCCAATTTGAATGTTCGACAAGATGGGTCAGGATTGAATGAGGATGGTTTTCATGGTGGGGTGATGATAGGATTTGAGAGGAAATGGCTTGTCTGCAATCCAGGTTTGGACTGCACCTCTGCAGTCCAAGTGATTGCAACCATCGGTTAGCATTTTCAATGGTCCATATTTGTTTTGATATTCTGACTGGTAAGAATAAAGTTTTACTGGTAAGAGTATTCAACAGAACTTCACAATTAATTGTCAATATGAATGGTCAAGATTGGACTGTACACGCTGACTGCTGAGAAGCCGGATCCGATTTGAAATTGGGAAGAATATACATGTATAACTCAATTTAACCATTTAATGATCATATTAAGATTTCAAACCCAAATCTATAGGCCTTCTGCCCAAGGCCAGACCTAAGGCTATATCCAGCCTTTAATCTAAGATAGCTTCTTTGATTGGACGCCAACCTGGGATTCGTCTTTGAGATCATTCAATTTAATAAAGAGAGACTCCCTAACAGGCGTTGCATGTGTAAGAAGAAAGAGCTGTCAATTCATCATCTTTTTTCTACTGCAATGGTTCCACAGAGATGGAGCATGCTGCCGGTTATTTTTGCCATGTATAGGGTGATGCCAGCAACAGCTCCAGCTCTTGCGTCAATTCTAGCCGGGGTGTCAAGATAGGAAGGTGAATTTGGCATGGATAGTGTTTCCTACTGTCTCCCGTGGGGTATATCAAGATTCAAGAGAACGAAATCTTAGGATATTGGAAGATGTGCAGGCTCCTATTCGCAAGCTTATATTTTCCGTTCACTGTTCTTTACATATTGGGTGAAATAGGAATTACAGATCTTATTTTGGCTTAATATGTCATAATTTTTGAACCATATGTGTCTTTTTAGTCGAGTAAAAGTGAATTGTCCTTCATTGTTACGGCCTACGGGGTACCCCCTGTGACTCTGTAAGTCAACCAATTTTATTTCTCTTTTGCAACTTTTCAACTGGAATATTCGTTTCTGTCAGAGGATATAATATACTTTTTGTGCGATTTTGGCTCCTGTCTGATAAATTTGCTCTCACTGCTGTCATTGTGCTACTATGAATCCATCCCATGAATTGGTATCTAGATAGGCATTATTTGGTAATTCCTACGGAACACATTCCAACAGTCAAAGAGCTCCAGAGGAGAACTGAAGACTTCTCATTGGGTAAACAAATTATAATTAGTTGGTGCTGTCATTGTACTTTGCTTTTTTATGTTTCTTACTATGGATGACAGTTGATTTTTGTCCAGTGAGTCACATGTTAAATGTGGGGCAAACTCTATTGCAGAGAGATGCACCTCAGTCGCAGTACAGGTATTGTTTCTTTACGTTGAGCATTGTCACCCTCCTTTTTTGCCCTCCTGAATGTCAGCTTTTCTGTGTACCAAATTGGGTGACTTTGTGACAATTGTGATTCCTTAAACTCCTCTGTTTTTTGATCGGCGAAAGTCAGTAGTATTAGAATTAGCACCTTGGAAGATGAGTTGAACTCCTGACCTCCTTTCTCCTGGTACCGAAGTGCACTTATGATGCTATTGGGCCAAAAGCCTCTTGGAGATTCCTTGAACTACTTAAGGAACAAGATCTGGAATGGTGTTTCAAATCCAAGGATACTACAGTTTTAGTTTCTGCTCTTGACATTAGCTGTTTGTTTTGGAATACTTACTTTGTGGATAGTGTTACTGTTAGGAAAACTCAAATACCTAGAACGCACACACCTCAAACAAACACAGAGCGACAATCTTTTACACAGGCAGCGGGTTTCACTATAATGGAGGAGATTACAAATCACTCACCAAAAACACCAAGTGTATACCCAAACCCTCTAAATTGCTTCTCTTTGTGATCATTTTTCCCTTAATCAGAAGATTCAGAACACCTCTATATATAGGGCCAAAATGGGAGCTTTGCCATCAATTGGTGGTTGGAGGTTAGGGGACCTATCGACGGAAGGTGATAGAGGTTGGGAGCTTGGAGCCTCCCATTTATCAGAGCCACAAAGTCAACAGTTATTTGGTTGTATAAATGGGTTCATTCACTCTCACAGAACATAACGAGATGTAGTGGACCCTTTAAGAACCCAAGAAGTACAAATACGGGCACGGGATGCGACACAATACTTAGACATGTCATTTTCTTTCAAAACAAGGATTCAGACACGTTGGAGACCCATTGAATAGGTTAAGAAATAATTCAGTAAACTGCATTCTGACCTTGTATTTCTTCCTAGCTTGTCCCTAACACGTCCGACTGAAACAAATGCAGTAAAATAATTGGTCACATATTTTAGCGTCTCCAACCCTTGCCGGGAGCGTGTCCTCATGTGTTCCTGTCCGACACAAACAATTGAGTCGGATTGACGTGCATGTGCTTCTTACTATATAACTAATTGTTGTCGAATCACATAGCGCATATAATTAATTTCAAACTTGCTTTTGTCCTCCTTACTATGCCTGATGCCTGGGTTCTGGTCCTGCCAGTGCACGCTAAGCTTCCCCTTGCCCTCATATTTGCGTCTAAATTTGGAAATTAAAGGAACAATCATCGACATATAAATTAGGATTTACAATTATCATGTTAGCTGATTCTTTCTTCGTATATGTTTTGGTACGAAAGAGTTTTATGCAATATTCTCCTGCCCTTGCTCTAGATTTGGCTTTCATCAACCTCCTTTGAACAGTGTTGACCATCTCCACCTCCATTGTTTGGCACTTCCATTTATACCAAGGTGAGCAATTAGTTTTGTGATAGGTGTCATATGCCTGAATTTTCTTGTTTGGATCATATGTTCTACATGCGGGGAAATTCCGCAGAAGTCTTTAATTCTTAAGTTTTTAAACAGATGGAAGCATGTAAAGTACATGTCATTGGGACCCCTGGGTGGATTTATTGAAGCTGAGAAGTTGTTGGAGAGGATGAAGCCAGTATCGTCTATTCCCTCGGAAGTATGAAATTAGTCAATATTCTTCTGCGTATTAGACTTCACTCGACCTCATTTCTCAATTTTATGCGATGTTGTAATCAATCAGTTGATATATGCAAAGCATTTGTGATCTGGGTTTTCCAGACAATGGTAGCAAATATTGCGATGCGCGCTTGCTCATCTTAACACATTAATCTTGTGGAACTCCCTTTTCAGTCGAATGCATGTTATCAAGATGCTTTACGTTATCTGCACTCCTTGTTTACACTCCCACTTAAGATAACAATGTTCCACAAAATGTTGTAGCGGGCATCTGATATGTTCTCTTTAGGGAAGAAACTGATATTATGATCTTGTTCAACAACCGGCCCTGTTTTGCCCTGCTAGCTGCTTTTTGAATATATTGATGTGTAACCCTTTTGCCTAGTCATAATTCTCCGGTGTCTGTTCTGTTCTCCCCCCCAACCAGGATTATTGAAGGGGATGTTCATTTTTTACTAGCTTGGTTCATCCTACTAACTCGTTTGGCTCCCCCCACCTTCTCCTCAGGTCCCTCTGGCGTAGGGGGACGCCACAGTGGCTTATTCTTGGGGGAATGCCATTCTTTACGTAACAAAGGCCAATCTCGTCTGCAGTCCTATTACTGATTGACTGATGAGGACATAGACTATGTGCAAAATAATGTTTCCAATTATGCAACGGATGAGATGGCAATTTTAAACAAAAAAAATTAGTGACCTGCCTTGTAGTTTTTGACAAATACGTATACTTTCCGAGGTTTTTGAAATGACTCTGACCTCCCTCGATTTTACCTGACAATCTTAAGATTCCAATTTGGTTACTAAGACATTAAAACTTTATTGGAATTGCTGAAACAAGCTGATGGTCATTCCTCTGTAGTTTTTAAATGCCAAAAATGCCCTTAACAATCGCATACTTACAACTGAACATCTGCCTTCTTTCTTCGTTTCCATATTTCCACTGTCAAAATCAGAACAAATCTCTCTTAATCTCTTTACTCCATTATACTTTGATTTTGTGTTACAGTGGAAGTATGAAATATACTTTGATTGGCATACATGTAGGCAAAGGTGCAAGACAACCCTAAGGATCCTAATTCCTAACTACAAGTACTCATGACTTATTAGGTCTTGTTTTCATTCTAAATCAAAATAATACTCCAGCAAAAATTCACGATTATTAGCTTGTCTCAACGAGAGAAATCAAAAAAAATAAAAAAGTATGACATTCATCCTTCATTTTTCTAAAAAATCTAAAAAAAAAAAATCAGGAAAGTTTTTTTTTTTCTTTTCTTTCTCAAACTTTCCTCCCCCATCATTTTCCGCACGTTCCAAACAGGGCGTTAGCAATTTCTATTGTTATTGGTAGCTGGTATCGGGTGGGGAGAGAGAGAGAGATGAATGGAATTGTCTGCGTTGTGAACATCTCCCAGGTGCTCCCATCGCCTTTCGCCGAACCTTTCTCAACTCGCGGCGACAAGAAGTTCACGACCAAGTCGACGAATCCCTTCACTCCATCATCATCGTCGTCGTCCTCGAAACTCAAACGACGTCGCAATCTAACACCAAGCCTAAACAACCAGCAGGCGACAAACAGCTCTATTACCAGTACCAATGAAATCAGGGTGTGCGTGAACAGGACCTGCCGGCGTCAAGGCTCCATGGAAACCCTAAAAACCCTCTCCGGCATCGCGCCTCCTCACGTCTCCGTCAACTCCTGCGGTTGCTTGGGCCGCTGCGGCGCCGGCCCCAACCTCGTCGTTCTGCCTCAGTCCACGTTCTTCGCTCACTGCGGGACCCCCGCCCGAGCGGCCCGTGTCATGCTCGATTCGTGCGGTGGCGACTACGACGATTGGACTAATAGTTTGGCAGCACTGGCTTTGAGGAATAGGGCCGAGGACTTGTTGGCTAATGGTAGTAACAGTGAAGCTGAGGTCTTGCTCTCCCAGGTACAGCAGCCAACTTCTCTCTCCGAATGGGTCGATTATTGGGTACTCCTGGAGTAAAATGTGGCATTGTGTCATGTGGTAGTCTCCGCAAATAAGAGATTGATGCCACACGATGTGGCAACCACTCGACAGAAGTGAATGATAATGTCCCTGCTGCATAATTTATGGCTGCGTAAGTGGTTGGGACTACCACGTAATTAACGCCATGTGGTATTGCGGGATGCTAAATAATTACTCGTCATGTTATGTTTTTTGTGGGCTGTGTTGAATATACCAAAGATAATTTCTTCGTGACTTTTGAATCCAGTTTTCCGACAGATTTCTAGATCATGTCAGCATGAGTTGATTGTGCATATTAGCTGAAAGCATTACTTGTTGCAGACTGTTCAGATTTCTCTAGTGCAAGTAATATGTGCACAAAGAATTCTCGAACGTGCTATACTATATTATAAGGGCACTGTATTCTAATAATTGGTCTAGTCCACCTTTAGCCACGCCCAGTCCGACTAGTGCCTAGCGACGTTTGAAAGAATATAAAGTTTTCACAGTTTTCAGTAGCATCTCTCTCTCTCTCTCCCCTCTCATAGAGTGGGGAGGGGAGGGGGATGTTATCTGATGTTACACGAAATTTCTTTAGTTTGATTAAGTAATTATTGTTACTAAATCAGGATGTAAATAACTGGTACTTGTCTTAGTAATAGTGAGTCTCAATTAAGTTTGATTTGGGGCTCCAGTCATGTTCTTATTGTGTCATTGATTCCACATGGATGGAGGAGTTGTGTAAGGCCGCTAACAATTGCCATTTTCTTATTGGTGTAGGCAATAAATCTTAAACCATTTGGTGGTATCCACGTTCTCTATAAGGCCAGGTTTGTTGGAGTTGTTCTTGTATCCTATCATCCATTTTGTACTGGATGGGACTATATCTTATCTCTTTTGGAAAGCTACAACTACTTGCGTTTGTAACGGATCACATAACATGCAGTTTTCTGACTGCACCATGCCTGTCAGCATAGTTGTGTGATGTATGCATATTCTCGTTTGTGGTTATTTGTTCTTTTTGTTGCTTATTTTATAGTTCTTTTATTTCTTTGATTTGTAATTGATGACTAAGGAAAAGCTAATTGCTTATATGGACAACACAAGCCGCGATGAGCACGTCTCCACAAATGCAAGCATGTTGCCACCTCGTTCTTACCACCTCATTCTACCAACCCTTAGATTTCTTTTCATGCCTCCTCGTGCTTTCCTCTTCGCACAGATGCTTGTCACGTCCAGCTAGCCACCTTGTGCTTGCTTGACACCTCATGATTCTCAACTCATGCTTCATTGACATGTGTCATGTCTCTGACACAAGTTGTAGCTAGTAAGACTCCAATTGTCTTGCAAGTAGTACTTAGTCACATTATCCTCAAGTAGGAACCCTAATCCCGCCCTCAATCCTTGCTCTACGCTCGTGTTCTCTCGCCTCGCTCTTGCTAATTTTAGTTCTTGAGGATGTTTTCGAAGATGCTTTCTCATGCTTGCGCTCCAGCTCCCGGTCAAGAACATGCTTGAGTAAATGATCTTCTTTAAGGATCTAAAGTCTTTTTCAAGTCTAAAAGCATAACTAGGATTGTGTAATTAAGAAGCCATGAAGATTGCACGAAAAATATAGTGCAACCCTAATGAACGACCCTATAATGCCACCGTAAAACAGCTCCTCATGGTATCCTTATGGAGCCGCTAAGTGGTGCGACCTTATGGCTCCATCCCATGGAGTGACCCCATGGTGCTTGGTTATGATTATTTCCCCTGCACAACATTGCACAGGTTATTTGAATTTAGTAAATCATTTTTCAATTTCCTTACGGCTCAATGGAAATGTTCGGAAAATCATAATCTAGTTTGCCAATCAAAGTGAAAAAAAACATAGAATTGCATATTTTACTTTGAAAGAAACGTTTAGAAAAACAACATTACACTTGTGTGGGTACATGGAATTATTCCTGGGCTAAGGAACCACCCCTTGGGGGACTTTAGGATTCTGCCTTCGGCCACAATCCCAGCTCCTTGCGTAAGGAGCCCTTGAGGATCAAGCTCTCTCAGCATCAAGAGATGCCACTTAGTTGCTAGACATCAAAGGCTCTACTACTACTGAAGGGCAACCCATTCTTGAAATCGTCACCAAACTTGGGAATGGAGCAGGGCCATGGTTGGGCCCAAAGGAGGATTGTTGAATGGAGGTTTGAGCTCAAAGGTTCGTCTTTGGGTCGAAGCCTCCTTAAGGGGTTCCATATACTAACTCTGAAATCTGAATTGTAACAATGCTAAATCGGTTAGCTTAGATTCATCGCTGCATTATTGACACTACCATCAAGGTTATATTGCTTTACGTTATGTACTAACGTCACAGTGTCTATGTTGCATGCCAAGGTCGCATTACTCACCCAACTCTACATGGGCACCCCTCTTTTTTGACATATACTACATTGGGCATATTGTATTGGACAATATTACTCGTTTCCATGGTTGTCAAAATCGTACGATTCACGATACAATTCGCAATTCGATTCACGATTCCTGCAAAAATGATACGAATCTATAGGTGAATCAAGATTTATATAGAATCGGTGATGAATCGTATGATTCACAATACGATTCGCGATTTGATTCATGATTCACGTAAAAACGATACGAATTTATAGGTGAATCAAGGTTTATCACAATTGTTGCGTTCGACTAATATGAAACCACATTTGCAATTGGATGGTAATTATTCAAGTAACTGTGAATACTGTTGAGGATAATTTCTATATGGATGTGTTGTCTCACAAACCGATCTTTTCAATTCGTGTATCCTCTAAATCATAGACCGGGAACGGGCTCAGAGTCTCGAACCAACCCACATATGTTGCCATACAAGCTAGTTGACGCAGCGGAATAAACAAAAGATTAGTTAACGTACTAATCCAAACGAGATAAACAACTCGTCGCAACGAGCAATTCTTGCACACAAGAATGAAAGAGATAAACTCTGCTATATTATTGATCAAAAGTTATAAAAGTTAAATAATTGAATAGGTTACAGCCCTTTTTATAAGACCCTAACCCTAGAAATTCTACTGTAAAAGAAATAATAAATCATGCCAAAACAGGCGGCATTAAATAAAAGATATTTCCTAATTAATTAAAATAAAATCCTAATTCTTGTAGACCAAGAATCCTAATAAAGGTAGAAATCAAAATCAAACCAATTACGGAAAGTTAAAAATTCTAACCTAAACGAAAATATTTCTAACCAAAATCTTATTGTAAAACAATAAAAATAAAATACAAAAACTCTCCATTTTTGTCCTACATCAGTCTCCTTTACTTCAAAAGAACTCGCCCTCGAGTTCTCATTAGAAACTTGCCATCTGCCATTCCAAAGAAATAAATATTTGGAATACTTCAATTTCTCGCTCATCTTCCAATAAAAGTACACTCGCCAAGATAGTTTTTCTACATACTTCAATTGATTGACAATCTCCACGATGCGAGAATTGAGTGAAAACTCAAATTGCTCCAACCCAAGAAAATCAACAATTTGAACTTCATTATGAAATTGCAGTTTCTCTTGACTTTGATCCATTTTAAAATTGGTTGGTAGATCAAGCACACATGATGTCGCATGAAGAGCATTGGTATTATCTTCATCACTAGGACGAGTAATACCTCCATGTGTTTCACAAAGTTCAATATTGATGGTGGTATTAACGTGTTGAGAAATTATATGCACCAATTCATGACTTTCCTCTCCCTTCGGTTCTTGTACTTGGAACGATATTGTGATATTTTCATCCCTGCATACAATTACCTCATTGGTTGCACCTCCATCTAGATCAAACTGTTGTTCAAGCATATTGGCACTCGGACATTCCTCCTCACCACCAGCTTCTTCATCTCCAGCTACTTCTTCATCACCAAGTTCAAGCCGATCTCTTTCCTCTTCTGCGACCTCATATCCATCATAATAATTGTGAAACGATTGAATGGAACTTGAAGGAACTTGATTCTTTTTTTGACCACCGGCGCTTAACTGACTCGTTGGCATGTTTCTTGAATAATTTGTATCAGCAATAACGTGGCTATATTGGAAATCAAAACTATCTCGAAACATTTGTTTTGACTCAAGTTTTCTTCGGTATTCTTGATACAACTCCTGTCCACGATTTGATTGAAGAAATCTATCACTCATCAATCGTCTCATCCTGGGCCATATCCTAATGGGTTGTTTATGTTGTCGCAATCTATTAGACTGCAATCGTTCCCACCACGTAGAAATATAACCATATAATTTACGAGCCGCATATTTGACCTCCTTCTCTTCAGGAATATCCGTGTAGAACTCAAAGAATTTATCTACTTTACGAAACCAATAAATAAAATTCTCAGGATGGCAATACGCATGAAAAGTAGGAATTATTGGTTCTACATGAAAAGTAAAAAAGTCGTCATCTGTCCGATAAAATCCCCCTGACCTTGAATGTCGCTTTTTTGACTGATATCCATAATAATCCTCGGGTAACTCGTCTTCAGATTCATCATCACTATCAAGTTGATAATAAGAATATCCTCCGGAGACGTTTTGATTAATAGGTTGGTTGCGGGCAAATCCCTCAACGCAGTTCCTATCAACTTTGTGTTTAACAGGTTGACCATGGGCAAATCCCTTGGCGCGAGTCCTGTCAAATCCTTCCCTACGATCATCGTCAATAGGGTTTGTGTATCTTCCACGGACGAATGCCATCGAACCAGGAAAAAGCGTGGCTCTGATACCACTTGACGCAGCGGAATAAACAAAAGATTAGTTAACTTACTAATCCAAACGAGATAAACAACTCGTCGCAACGAGCAATTCTTGCGCACAAGAATGAAAGAGATAAACTCTGCAATATTATTGATCAAAAGTTATAAAAGTTAAATAATTGAATAGGTTACAGCCCTTTTTATAAGACCCTAACCCTAGAAATTCTACTGTAAAAGAAATAATAAATCATGCCAAAACAGGCGGCATTAAATAAAAGATATTTCCTAATTAATTAAAATAAAATCCTAATTCTTGTAGACCAAGAATCCTAATAAAGGTAGAAATCAAAATCAAACCAATTACGGAAAGTTAAAAATTCTAACCTAAACGAAAATATTTCTAACCAAAATCTTATTGTAAAACAATAAAAATAAAATACAAAAACTCTCCATTTTTGTCCTACATCACTAGTTTAGATTCGTACCAATCAGGCTACAAACTTTTACTTTGTTAAGGCTAAGCTTTCATTTTTGTAATGAATCGTTAACACCTATATGCACATATCCATTTTATTATAGTTTTTATTTTCAAATTATGTACGAGTGTCTTTCCTATTAGACATGTGATTATTAATTAATAATAGAAAACAAACTTTAATATAGATTTAAGGTTAAATTTTTGATGTTACAATGTATCTTTATTATGTAGGAGCGTAGATATATTTTTCAATGTATTTTCAAAATTTGGACCGAATCGTTACGATTCATGATTTGAAAAATGGTCAATTCGATTCTCGATTTGATTCACGATTTAACAACCTTGCTCGTGTCACATTGGTCATCATTAATTTCAGTTGTTTATATCATGTGGGGTCTTTTTGTCCGGTTCATAATAGTTCCAGAGCTCAATGGAAAAATAGGATTCATGTAGCCGACCCCAATTGATTAGGACACAAGGCTCGGTTTGGTTTGGTTAGGAACCCATTGTAATCATCTGAGCCGCAAGTTAGAGGCTTGAAATAGGGGTCAATACTACTTGTATGTGTTAAGATGACTCATACTATTTAATCTCAGAGGCCAATAAGACAATCCAGAATGAAATCTATACACTCCAAGTCAAAGGCTTGAAAGGTGGTCCAAAAACTTGAATACTTGCTACTGTCACCCTCTATTGCGATTTCGTTATGAATGCCTTTTGCTCTTCCCCTCAAGTTACTGACTCCCTTATGAGCCTACTTTTGGTAAAGTTGTTCACAATCTTGTGGTGCTATTGACGAAGGCCTTTTGTACTAGTCTTTTGAGGTGACCTGATATAACGAAAGATCATCTCAATTTTGAAAGTCTGTCACTAAGTGGAGTTATGTAAAATTGTTCTTAGACTAAGTCCATCATAGAACATCACGAGTTACATTCTATCTTGTGGCCGTAACTTCTATCTTGAGTTCGTAATGTACTACTACAAGAGAATATGCAGCTGGATCATTGTATTCAATGATCGTTTGTATACAGCCTAGTCATACTACTGGAAAGTATCGATATGGGACACAAATCGCGGCATCACCTATTGGCAAGTCTATGTTTCACGGCAATATCCATATCTTTTTTTTTTTTTGTGATAAGTAAAGGAATATATTACCAACAAGACATTAAGGGAATGCCGCCCATATACACTGCAATATCCATATCAGCAGTGACAACATTTATTGACACATGTTAGTGCACTATCGCAGACCCCACCCACAATAATCATGAAGGAGTTAAAGCTTGGGAGTTGGGATCCATGGCGATCTTAACATTTTATGAACTTGAAGTTGTAGATGATATTATGTTTGGTAATCCTGGTTTCAGATTAGGGAACTAGATTAGGGAACTTTTACTTTTTGGAATTTCACACAAGTGGTCCTTTATATGGCCCGTTTAATATTCAGAGAACAAACCTTACATTATAGCATAATGGTGGCTTGGGCATACTAAGCTGTATTGTATTCAGGTCTTCTGCGAGATTGGTGACGGGCAATTTGGCTGAGGCTCTTGAAGATGCTAAAGAAGCTTTATCTATGGCTCCTAAATATCCTGAGGTGAGCTGGAATGTTATTGTTGACTTCACAGGGCATTAAATTGTCAATGCCTAACAACTAGCGATCTTGAATGGAAGATGTGTTGTTCAGCTAATTCTGCATGATCTTGAAGTGCAAACTATGACTTCTATGTAGTGGAACTTGAGCTTCATTTATTTTCATCAGTTACTTTCCCTATCTCTTGATTCATGGCCAATAAAAAAAAATAGTACCTAAGTAGTACTGTAGTAGTATCAGGTGACACAATTTTAAAGTTTTACTTTGTTCTCCTTCCTCCCCCAAACCAGCTGAATAAGATAAGAGGAAATGGAAGCTTCCATCATTGTCCAGGGTTAGCTTGCATTAGAATTCGTGGCCATGCTGAATAGGATGGACCGATGGCTGCATTAGAGCATCTCCAATCAATATCTATTCCTCCAAAATAGAGACCATTGGCACTCCAATCAACCTCTGTAATCTCTACTTTAGAGGCCCAATTTTGAGTCTCTATATTTAGAAACCTACCTCTATTTTAGAGAATCATCTCTATTAAATCCCATTTTATCTTTATTATCTTTTGATGTTAGTTTTTAATACCAACCGTATCCTTTGTACACTTTGGTTATTTTCTAAAAAATAGGTATAATTTTCACATTACCTGCCCCTATTGTGTAAAATTGATACCATTTGAAAGATATCAATCATATCTTCACATTGGGTCTAATATTGACTATATTTGAATATTGTCACAAAATAGTGATATAATAGTTACTAAATTTTTTTCACCTATTTAATTTTTGGTGAAAGTTATTTGATGCTCCGTGTTAATTTGGAGAAACTGGGAGGGAGTAGTATGTATAATTATGGAGGGAAATTTTATAGAATAGAGATTTTTTATTGGAGTGGGAATGGATAGTGAAAGTCTCTGTATGCATTTTTTTGATTAAGTAAAGATGAAAACAGAGATTGGGTCTCTATTTTGGTGGCTTGCATTGGAGATGCTCTTAGGTGAAGTTGACCACACTCTATTCCTGATATTTTCTCTGCTGGTAGCGTTATGAATTACGAACTTCTTTCAGACACTTGTTTACGACCTTTGAAGGGACTGTTGATCTAGGTAGGTTACCACGCCTTGTATTTCTTACACCAAACTTCGATGCAGATCAATGAAGCAAGAATAGCGGCACACTCTATAATTGCCACGTTGAGGTGTCATGTTATTGGACCGTATGTGTTTTCTTTGGTTGGTCTTCAAAGTCTCACTCATCACAGGGCTTGATTTTGTAGTTTAAAGTGTTGCTCCTAAAAAATTGAGATGCCTGGCAGCTTATAAATACTCTACCTTGTTCTCTTTATCCAATACATTTGACCGGGTGTTTTAGATGGTCGTGTGTAGCGAAAAAAGATGTTTTTTCTCCACCGCGGCAGGAGTGAAACCCTCCGTCTCTTTTGTTCATAAAGCAGCGAAGGTGCTATTCTTTCAATAGTACTCACTATCATAGTGGGATTTTATTGAGGGTATACGATAGGAATTTTTAACTTTTAAAATGAATTTATTGGCTAACATTTAAGAGGAACTACTTCTGGAAGAGCCTCAAAAAACACCAGCGTTTTAAAGGGGTTAGCAGGGACTTCTATACCCTATTTGATTATGTGGATGTCTGATTTACTAGAAAAGTAATTTGACCCTTAAGGTTAACATTCCCTAGATGTTGTTGAACAGTATTTGCCATCTATAACCTTGTGTCGCACCAGTAAGACAGCACAAGAAAGCAAACCTAACCTCGTTATAGTAGTAAGTTCAAATGAATTAGACCATTGCTGTAAGTTAGGAAATGGGAGCACAATGTTTCGTTCAGACTTTTCTACTTGAATTCATTGTTAATGAACCCTACAATGAGATTTTGATTGGATTAGTTTAGCATCGAACCTAGGTCATAAGGACTATTGATTGACAGCCACAACATCTTGGTGATAGTAGAAGAGGTGACATCAGTGGGATTGTGATTTTGCAGCTGCTTTTGAGTCGTTGTAATAGCATCCATCGGTAGATTTTCCCCAGAGGTGAGGATTTACAGACTCATACATTTATTGTACCGGTACAGGCCTTTCAAATCCTTTTTGATCAAATTAGGATTGCCAGATTAGTCTATGTTTACCTGGAATGGGGATTGTTTTGGTACGAGGAACATGAACGATAACAGGACAATCATACGCCACATGCGTAAATTGTGGTACTATAGGGTTACACTACAAGAGATTGCAAAACTAGAATGTACTTCCTTCAAACGAAACTTACAGAAGAAACAAAATAATTATTTCAAGATTATTCATTTAAAAACAAATTTCTGGGAGCAGAATGACCTATATTAAACATTTTTACTCGCCAAATCTCGAGTCTCAACTATGTCTAGATGTTTGTTTGTGACATTTGATTTCTTGAAAAACCTTTTGGATTGCTTTGGATCTAAATTAACCAGTTTGGAACCGAGGTGTGCAATGTTTTGGAAGTGCTTTCCAAAACATAATTCTCCAGAGAATTGGCATTCCCGGGTAAACACGGTGTCTATCTGCCTATGTTTTCTATTCAGGCACCATTTATTTTTTGAAGAAAATATTTTGTAGTTAAAGAGATTTATAAGCATATTTGCAAGGTCATAGCAATAATTGTGCTATAAATAGTCATGTTGTATTTGAATACCGATGTGGTGCAGTCTTCTTAACAAACCTCAGGTCAGGACCAAGAATATAGGCTCCACCAAGTGGTACGAATGGCAATGGTACAGTCATGGTTTCGTTGATTATGTGCATACTATTCTGTGGATAACTAGAAAAGTCTTCTTAACAAACCTCAGGTCAGGACCAAGAATATAGGCTCCACCAAGTGGTACGAATGGCAATGGTACAGTCATGGTTTCGTTGATTATGTGCATACTATGCTGTGGATAACTAGAAAGTTCGACTGTCTGTCTAATATAGGAGTATTTATCTGGTTCAGAATGTACGATAAAATATGCCAACTTTTTTTTTAACAGGTCCGTGTCAAAAGGCAATGGTTCGAAGCACTTCTCTTAACAAACTGTTCATGGGAAGTTCTTGACTACGCCTAGTCATATGTCATCCCAGTACCATTGAGGAGATGTTTACCATGCTGTTTTACAGGCTTACATCTGCCAAGGTGATGCTTTGATGGCTATGGAGCAATTTGATGCAGCTGAGAGGTCCTATGCTATGGCTTTAGAGTTAGATCCTTCCATTCGTCGTTCCAAATCATTCAAGGTATCATTACTTTCTGATGTCCTTTTGTGAATTGTGATTGCAGATGCTTTATGTTCTGTCAACTTTAACTGTGCACTGCTCCCCCTCTTGGACCTTAGACATGAAGCAAGCATGAGACAATCGACCTACTGCATCTGTCACATACGGGATGATACTTAAGGCTGTGATTGATGGCATAAATAGTGGAATGCTGTACTTAGATTATTGGTCAGATGCTTTATTTTCTGTTCAAATCTAAAAGAGGAATTAAGTGTCTCCCTTAAGGTTAAAATTTAAAAAGGAATTTATGGAGTATGTTTACAGTTAGAGTTATGCAAATTAATTCAAAGTTCAAAGCATACCAAACTAATTGAATAATCACTGCCTCATCAATTCATGTCTCAAAGTCTAAGCATTGATATGCTTTCCGTCTAATGCCTTTTCAAAAGTCATTGTTGGTTAGAAGTATGATACATATCAATAAAAAAATCAACGATATCATGACATGTTCATTTGGATTTTATTTGAAACTATGTATAAAGACTACACATCTGAAATTTAGGTTGATGCCACGAGGCGCTGTCAGGGCTCTTCTCACGGAAAGTCAGGCAACACTATACAGTGTAGATGTTTATACATGTCTATAGAGAGAGAGCATATTAATGTAGGGAAAGATGAGAGAAAAAGTGAGAGAAAGATGGAACAAGAGAAAGGGACTATTTATTTGAGAATGTTGGAGTGGCAAAGTCACTGAATTGGTAAGTCGCCATACCCTAAAAGGAACTATGTGATGAACTTTATCCATGTGAGTATGAACAGGCATTTTAATACACCAAGCAAGTTTACAATTGTGATGCTATCTAGAATACTAAGGTATAGTAACTGTGACAAAGCATAGAACAGAAGTCATTAACTAGTCGAGTTACGTGTTGACATGGTGCCAAATGAAGCAAAGGCTGATAATTGCCAAAGTGTTTTTCCCGTCAGCTTGGTCACACATGAGGAGGCATGTGGTTTAGAATAATTTGTACTCTCCCTGGCAGCTTATGCTTTGAGAGGGTGTAACATTAATATTATAGCCACATGGGAACTAAATCAGCAGTAATCTAACTTCAAGATTTTATTTAAGACTAAGATTTGGCTGAAAATTTGATTAGAGGAACTTGGAAGTTTTTTCTACGATCTTATGTATACATGTTATTGTCTTTTTCTTTTTTAACAAACAACTTGAAACAGCAGCCAGGAGAACAACTTCTGACAATTATGATTTTCAGGCTCGGATGGCAAAGCTTCAAGAGAAACTCATTGCAGCAAGTTTGCCTTAGTTCTGCTGTCTGGCTGAAGAGTGGTGCATATAGATAGTATAGTTATACTGGACATGAGAAGCAGGCTGCTTCTACTGTTGAAGGTTTGGGCTCTCTCTTTTCAACCATATGAAGTTATTGCAACTTATTATGCTTCTACGGATTTGTATTCCCAACTAATAGGAAGACATAAAAAAGGAAATAAGGAAAACAAGAAAGAACAGGCTTTCCATGGATAAACAGAATAAAAAGAAATTAAACAGACGCACAAGTAATCATGCAGTCATAAGTACACCCCTTTACGCTGTTGAAACCATGGAGAAAGCCCTTATATCCAAGTGATGTCGACCATTATATTACACACCGCTTGCGAATCTAAAGCTTGAAAATCTGACAAGTTAATCCTGAAGTAGCAGTGACACTTTGGTTTCTGAATGTGAAACGATAAGGATGATGTCATCAACGCTTAGTTCACCAGAAGCTTTTGAGCTGTTTGTGTGTAGGAATGTTGACTTTTACCCGAAATCACCCTAGCGAATTATGAATTGGAATGCACGTTCCGAGATGTTATACTCCTTAGTTCCAAAACGGCAAATTAAGCATTCTGAAGGGATCCTAGGTTTCGCCTATGTATTGCATGGACCTTTCATGTGAAAACCATAGTAGGGGGTGCTTTGGGAAGACAAAATGTAAAAGGAAATCATACATCGATTTCACTTATTTCAATACCATCTCACTCAAACGGAAAAACTAATTACGGAAATTGGATAATGTTGGATATATGCATGTGCCACTTGATGATATATTGTTTTGACACATTTTTACTTTCTTATTTGTTTTTCTTCGGCAGTTGGTTGAGTAGGTGAATAGAGTCCAACATTGGAGTTCCCGACTATGTATGTGGCTCCTCTCACACCTTGCATATTAATGGATGCAGTCAGGACAAAGTATCTAACTCTATATCAACCTATATCGCAGGTGACGCTTGATTGAGCTACCACAACCGGTCATGGTCAAAGTATCGTGGACCAGAAGCTTGTTTAGTTAAACTTAGCAGCCAAATATGTTATCCGTGTCCATTTATGGAGAACATTTCATGCTTTGTAACGTCGTAGTTTTGAGGGTTCTTCAGCAAATTCAGGCTCCATTGACTGAGCCCCATGGTATGGGTAGTTGTTCTTAGTATGTGGCAGTAGATCTCTACTCATTTTACTGGTTAAATAGGTCATAATCTGTGTTGATGTTGTTAGACATTGTCTAATAATGCTAGTTGGCCCAATGGTCATTGGTGTAATACCATCGTTATTTCAATTTGGCCAAATGTAACACTTGCATATGTCGTGACCTGAACTTGCAATTTAATTTTGATGTTGGTTCGTTGCCGTCTTTTTTTTTTTTTTTTTTGTGGGACAAATAAGATCATTCCAGTTATATTAATATGAAGATAAAGTACAACTAAAACAACCAAACAAAATATAACAGAAACAACAAAACAAAACAAGAAAAAAAGCCGTTCAGTGCCGATGTTGGACCCAATACTCCGCTCATGGAGGTGGGTGGATGGAGGATCACCACTCTCTCTCTCACCCATTTTGGAATTTCAGGGAGATATCTTACAAGACCGTTTATCTTTGGAAGATGAGAGAGAAATCAATTGAGTAAAGGGTGGAGATACCGATCGTGACAGTTGGCAGTGACTTTGGTCTCATAATTCATTCGTTTTTCCACATTCTCCATAATTCATCTGATTTTCCACATTCTCACTTTCTACTTTCAAATTCTTCCTCATTTTCTCAGTATAGTGCAAAGCAAAGCCATAATTATGTCCCTTAAAAAGAAACTCGTAAACTTCTCAAACAGGAGAAAAAGAGAAAGAAGAGAACGAAGGTGAAATCTACAGCACAACCCATTTTTATTGTTTTATCTCTGTACTCTCATTCTGTGATTGGTCAGTCATATTTTACAACGAAGCTATCCTGCCAGCATGTGATCTGACAGGCCTCAATAGACATAATATGTCTATCCTTTCACCAAGCTGCAAGCATCTCTTCGCGGTGTATCACAGACTCTTTCGTGCATCAAAAACTTATCAAGTCACTGCCCATTTGGGTCTACTTTTGGTGCAGACTTGGAACCAAATATTCTAATCCTCATCCCAATGATTCTAATCCTCATCCCAATGATCAGAGTTAGGGAGGTAACAGCTCAACTAGTCATACTAGCAAGCCGCCGTCACGTTCAAAGGATGAAGAATGAGCATTCGATGATTTAGGCATCAAAGCAAGCATAAGAGAAAAAGCCTATCTAGCCGCTTTCTTGTTATGCTTGCTATCCATATTTGTCCTACCTAAAGGGCTAGCCGCTTTCTTGTCATGCTTGCTATCCATATTTGTCCTACCCAAAGGGGAGGTGAACCAAGTCCGTCCTACCGTTTTCAAGGTTGCGAGCATGATGGCGCATGAAGTTAAATTTTCCTTGGCAGTGCCTTTCTTGCAAGCATATACCGCAGCTTGAAGCAGATTTTATCTTATCCTACTCCAAGTCAATGCAACGCAATCCTTCTTAAGCACTGTGCTTGGCAACTATTTCGACACCTTTCCAATCAAAGGCAAGGATTTAAGCGGTGGGAAAATTAAGCGGTGGGAAAAACAAATCGGATGGGCCCCCAAATCTGTTACGGTTTCGACGATCAAGCATCTGGTACACGATTTGCAAGGCTCTGTTTGGAACCCATGGGAAGAAAAGGAAAAGAAAGGAAAATAAAATAAAAGGAAAATGGGATGGAAAATTTAGTATTCACTCCGCTTAGAATTCTAATTTTCTTCTTTCTTTCTCTTCCAACCAAACGATGAAAGTTTTAATTTTCCTTTCCTTTTCTTTCTTTTTCATGGGTTCCAAAAAGATTGGGCTATCAAAATTTCAATTTGATAGATCAAACTTGGTGTAAAATTGGGCTTTGCCAAATCATTTTGCCTGAAGTAAAATTCAAGCACGTTGATTGATAAACTTTGTAGAAAATTAGTTTTAGGTTCATTATGTGAACTTTATAAATCCACAAGTTCACCTATTAATTTTGTAAAGTCTCAAGTCTATTTTAGGGTAACCTGGAGTATGGTAAGGTATCACTTTTATAAGATTTTATGGTGCATTTTTTTATTATAGTGTAGGGTACCCTAAGGTAGAGTAGATTACTCTAGCGTAGAGTACCCAAGAAATTAGACACTTTTGTAGGGTTTTAGAGTGCACTTTCTTATTATAGAGTTTTAGTGGTTTAGTCACTTTCATATGGTCTAGAGTTTTAGGCACTTTCATAGGGTACCCTAGAGCTTAGGTTGTGTGGACTTGTGACTTTATGAAATTATTAGGTGAAGTTGTAGACTTATGAAATGTCTATAGTGGACCTATCACTAAATCTCCCAATCAAATTCACTTCAAGTTTCAAGCAAATTTGTGGCCGATTACGAAAGAGATTTTTGGCATCAGTTCAAATCAAGTCGACGTCAAGTCTCGAGCAAAATATTTGCCAGAAACACGAACGTTTTGGCATCAAGTCAAATCAGTCAACATTTCAAGACCCACCTACTTTCCTACATGAGCAAATCTCTAGGAGGCATATGTAGACATGTAAAATTTTCAACGAATCACGAGTTGCCATGTATTGCGGGACTCAACTAATTGAACACGATAAATGGCCAATTAAATATTATCGATGTCTTGAGATCAAAAGTTATAGTTACACGAATGTGCCAATCAGATAGTGCCATGTGTCAAAATGAGGCAAATATTGTTTTCATTAAGTTCGGTCAATCAAATTAAACTGCTTGGTGAAATAATACTTTTATTTCTCTTCGTATAATTGTCTCTTAAAATAAGAAAAAGGAAGGATAATTATCAAATTAATATTATTATTACATTAAATAAAAAATAATTAGATAGATAAATATGAAGGATGTAGAGTCCTGAAAATCAAAGCCTCTAAGAATATTCAAACCAAATCAAGCAAGATGAGTTCTTGAGATCAAAGCTTTCCAAGAATATTCAAACCAAATCACCTTCTTCACAAACCAAATTTTGGAGAAGATTTTGCCGTTTGATTCGGAATCAAGCTCCCATTTCATGTGTTTTATGTACGTGTTAAAATGAAAAATATCAATTGAGCTATGGGTGGGCACAATGAAGATACAGCCAATTGTATGATGAATGCGATTGCAGTCATCAACTTCCGAAGGTGTGTTTCCCAGTAATTGTTGGCAAAACCGTCATACAGATACAGAGGAATAGACGAAGTCAAGTGGGAAAAAATCAGTACAAAATTTCATACAACAACATAACGGAACCCATCTAGTCCCCAATCATTGGGGGTATGGGCGGCAATGATTAGAGACAGACCTAACCTTTGGCAATATATGCACAAAGTGGACAAAACCATCATATGTAATACGTAGCAAAACAGCGAGAATGGCCGCCCCATAGCAAGCGCAAAGCTATGCCCATTTAGCTCGGCCTACAGGGCACAGAATGTTGTTGCCAGAAATCGTTTTCATATTACCAGCTGCATCAAAGTTTGAGAGAAGAAAAAAATAAGAAGAAATATCTACTGTTGATCAGCCATGCCATATCTGCATTCAACTTGTTCCCCTTGTATTAGCCTCTCCACTGCATCGGAGGGAAGGCCAATCATGTCTAGTGTCTTCTCCCAAACTTTTTGAGAAGTTTCAACATGGTGTGCTTCTTCAGAAGCATTTGTCGGTCTGCAATCTTGAGATATGAAAGCACAGACGGGCCACTCATCCGCTTTCAACATCTCACAATACTCTGGAACCTGAGGATCAGTTGCAGCAAATAGTGCGCTTCGAGAACCTGCAGTGCATGCACCACCACAATAACCACCCTCAGAAGTCAAATCAGTTTGCACAAAACTCATGGTTTCACAATTCTTATCTCAAGATCAGCAGCCAAATAATTGATCATCTCACTATATATTTACATGGGCATTCAAGTGTCCGATAAAGGAAAAAATAAGAAGGAATATTGATTAAAAACTAAACAAGTTCTTACGGTTATACCCTACTATGTGTCAGCACAAACCCACAAACTGCTAACCACAGTATTTAACGTCATAAGTAACAGACTCTGATCACTTGCTAAGTCATTTTCATGTACACCTAAATTAATCAAAACATGCTAGACATCAGCTCAAGTTCAATGAGGGGCTTTATTGGCTTGCAGACTTACTGTTCTCCACACCATAACACAAAAGCTACCACGTTTCTTGATATAAATTCCTTCCAAAATGTGTTGCAATTTAAAATAGTAGGATTCACACCACTTGGTTGACTCTCTTGAGAGACTTGCAACAATAGACATAGACCAAGTTTCCAGCAGCAGGTTTAACAGTTTTAAGGAACCAAAGCTGTAAGCCTTCAGGAATCAGGGTGGTGTAATGTTGCAGTAGGATACTGATGTTGGCACAGTATCCAAAAGGGAGGGTGGAGCTCCCAGGTTTCAGATCTTTTACTCAGAGAACAAAGTAAAATACTACTCAAAATAGAAAACATAACAAATACTCGAATGAATAGTTCATCAGCATCCCATTAGAAGTTGATACAATCTTTTTAAAAACGATTCATTTGTCGTAGACACTGAGGCAACTTCTCAAAGGATACACAGATGTGCATAACACAATTTGCAGTAACAAAACAAACAAAAAAGACCAGCGCTCACAACACTCACCTTCTTGAGCATTAAAGATAAAGTACGGTACTAGCTGATAAGCAGCGTCAACAATTTTGGGAAGATCCCTTGTCTGCAATTAAAGAAGTTACTACGTGTTAGCATAAACTGTGTATCAATCAAAGCAAATCAATGTTTGATTTGACATGAAGTAAATGGTGTAGCAAAATAAATATTTGTATTTCAAATGTGGAAGCATACATTAAAGAATGGTATGCATAATCTGAGTACTGAAGCCAAGTTAGACTCATCAGAATGCTATTAGGATGCTTTTAATTCTACATGAAATACCTTTATCGAAAAAAGAAAGATGCACTAAACCGGTCAATAGGATCCTTAAAGACCAGAATAGGTAATTATCTCTAAAGATGGTTGGTTTGTTGCATCCTTGGTGTCAAAATCAAATTCACTCTGCGTTGTTCTCTTTACAATTCAAAAAGAATTTTTCAAAAAATTCCCCCTAGATTCCCCCTACTTCCAACATTTCTCTCTCTGTCTCTCCCCACTTATTACCCCTACTATTTTTCAAAAAAAATTTCAAACATAAATCCTTCAGATTTTTCAACCCATTGACATCCTCTACAGCTTAGTTTTATCAAACACTACAAAAGATCTGGCATGTCCAAATTTAGAAAAGAACAGTGATTGTATAAAGCATCAAACGATTGAAAGGGAGAAGTTTGACAACCATTATTATAGGAAGGCTAATAACACATGATTGCCATATTTCAAGTAAACATAGTATATAAGCAAACAGGGAAACTGTCTCTAAAAACTGAGACCCCTGAATTTCAGCACAGCCAATTACCAACAGTTCACTTATTAGGTCTACCATAAGTGAGCCACTTTGCCATGTACCATATTAAGCCCGCTTCTGAAAAGCCTAATATTGATGATAATCATGATACTATTGTCACAATGCAGACAATTTGAGCTGGCCTACATTAAATAACAGCCCCCAGTCAATAGTTCAAAATCTGCACATAAGATCTGCAGCATAATTCTGGTTGCACTAGTCAAGCCTATCTCACTGTTTCATGGGTGTGTACTTCCTTCCTTGTGGAAATACAAGCCCGTGCACAAGTATATGCAGACACAAACTATGCTATTAAATATAGACAAATCCCTTATTATATAGATATATAAGACAGCTTTTGATGAGAGAAGTTGAGGTAGTTCAAGGAACTTACAACACCGGTTTGGACAATTCCAGGAGATACACAAAGTACACTTATGCCAGCTTCAGCAGGCAACCGCTTATGGAGAATACTGCTGAACATCACCTGCAATTCAAATGCCACCCTAGGTTCCCACCTCAGACATTCATCACCGTAAGGAAAGCTAATTTATCTTCTTGAACACCCCCCAAAACACACATGATAATATGGTAACACACAACAGAGAAAGGAAAAGGAGAAAAGAGATCGGCTTAAGTGCTTAACATTAGAAGTATAAAAGACCCATAGAGTCACGCCACTGCTCTTTTTGAAGGCCCTCTTCTGTTTCTCTTTCCAGTATGGTCCCTAGGCTGAGCGATTCCCATCCCAGTGGTGACAGCCAGGCCCGTTCTGAAAGAATTACACAACCGCTTTGGCAATGCCACTAAAAAGGAGAGCCAAAGGCTTACTTAGTAAAAGGATAAAAATACATCCATTCTCTAGAAGTTAACTATATTGTACTCTGTAGTCATCACCACGAGTGCAAAGGCACAATCAAATGCGTATAGGCCATGTAGGCCCATAGCTGATCCCATAGAACACTCAAGCACTTGGCAAGGGCAATGCGAAAGGCATCAAAAGGAATTATCAGTATTTCAACCCATATTAGGCATCAAAAGGAATTGTCGCAGTATGCATGACTATATGCATCTCCACGTGGGCTGCATACGAGGGAAGGTGTTAGATAGCTTGATATACATTGTTGGACCCATTTCCTAACAGCTTCACAATTGGTAACTTAACCATGTCCTCTGTTTTTTCTCCCTTCTAACTCCCCCTTCTGCATTGTTTCTCTGATGACATCAAGTGGAGGAGCCGAGGAGGCACACTGACACACTATCAAGAAGGTGAGTTTCTTGTCGTTGAGGGGAAAAAAAAAACAGGACAAAAATGAAAAAGATGGAAACAATTTAAGATGTTGGTGTCAGGCTACCAGCACAAGGTTAAGACTTGAGATTTGAAGTTGTTAAGGTCAAAGCGATCGTACATACAACTAATGACTGAGACAGCAATTATTGGCTAGTTACTGCCTCAAATGATATCAAGGATAAAGGAATGCCAGTACATCCAGCCAGCCCTCCTAAAAAAAATAGTTGAGAAGAAATGAATTTATATAGATGGGAAAAGAAAGAGAAGATGGCACTCCAATCCATATAATCTTTGCCATTCAAGGAAAACACAGGCATAATGTGTTTTTCAATCATCGAGCATGAATGGAAAAACAAAGGAATCGCATGTACAAAGGCCAGCAGATGAAGGTCATTTATTATCTATCTCGGAAGTAAATGGCGCCAAAACCAGTAAAATGAGATGAAACATAAAAATGGAAAACCCTGTTCAGGACCTTCAGGTACGGTACCATAGAAGAATAAATTGTACCTGTGCCAATTTGCTGCTCGAGTATCCTGATGTACTTGTATATCTTCTCTTCTTAGAGACAAAATTCATATCTTCTGTATCAACAAATCCAAGATGGTGCATCTACACCAAAAAGAAAATGGACAGACTGGTCTCATACAAGTAAGACAATAAAGTAAATACTACAATGCAAGGTTAAATGAAAATTTCAACCTCTATTCATACATTTTTCCTGATCATTTAGCATCATATTAGTAAATGATAGGACTGTGGGGGAATCACTCAAGATACGCATAATACATTCAATTGTTTATACAAAGTTTTACTTGCCAAATAATATTCAATATATTATGCTCGAACATAATAATCTAAAAGTTTCTATGAGAAATATGACTTCTCTGGTTTATAGTTTGTAATGTATTTAAGTGTCTTCTTGTGAGGAAATACTGAAGATATAATAGGAAAACTTCAGGGATTGCAAAATACACTACTGTAGAACAAATATGTACCATGTTTGGTACGTTTATCACGACAATATATCACTAGGGCAATACTGTTTTCTCGAAATGCATGTGTCTAGAACTGACAGGGACATGGGAGTTGTCTAAGTTTCAACAACCACACAACCAAAATTTGAGAATGGAAATATATTTGAAGATAGCCAAACTTAAATGATAAACAGAAAACGATTTATATATATACATGCATGCATATATGTATGCAGATGCATACCAAGGCATTTGACTTACAATGGAATTCACATTAACAATCCGGCTTGGAGAACCTCTGATAAGGGATGGCAAAAGTAAAATTGAAAGCAGTGCTGGGGCAAAATGATTCACTTGCATGTGTTCTTCATATCCATCCTTTGAGAATCTTTGTGGTTCTAAACAGAGGACAAAAAATTCAGGTCAATTAAGGACAAATTAGGTGGTTAAAAAAACCCATTTGCATGTCCTTGGAAGGCTACGAAATAGAGGGGAAAATGTATTTAACCAATGAGATAGCACAGATTGTGTCGAAAAAGACCATTAACGAACAAAAGTTGTGATACAATAACTCAAAAAAAATCCAGTAATATTAAGCATTAATTCCGCAATCATCAAATGGGCAAAGAAAATATTTCTACAAATCATGTAATCCTGTTAGTTACCTCGAAGCAAGGGCGGACCCAGAAATTTTGGGTAGTAGGGTCAAAAACCCCTATTCAAAAACTAAATCAGACTATTTGAGGTCTTGGGCTTGGGGCAATTTTGGTATTTTTGTAAGGTCAAAATAATAAAATCCATCCACAAATTACTTAATACTCCAGTAAATTTTGAATTTATTGGGTCAAGTGACCCCATTTGTATTTTAGTCCCTCCCTCTTGCCTAAAAGGGCCCACAGTACCCACATCAACAAACTATTGTTTTTCCAGGTACATGTCATCCAACGAGCTATTTAAGGTCCACTGGGTATTTGGGCTATGCGGGAGAGCTTACCTATATAAGCTCTACAACAGTAAGAGATGACTTTGCATGATACCAAACCATGTGGCTCAAGTTTCAGTATTACATGCTCCAAGTTCTAAGGAATCTCGTACTTATTGTACTGACCTCCAATGGAAAATATCCCAGCATTATTGATGAGAGCATGCAAAGGTGCTGAACGTGCATTCCATGCTTCAGCAAATTTCACGACAGAATCCAAGGAGAGAAGATCAACTTCCATCACCTTATGAAGTCACAATTTTGAGTAAATTAGCAGTGTTCCTGCTGAGCCCCAGATATAAAGAATCATTCATGAACAGTTGAAGTTTATATCAGTAGCACATGCGTAATTACCTGTCTTTCACGTCATTTAGTATTTTTGTTATGTAGTCTACAAATAAGAAGTCAATCCACAACCTATCAAAAATTCACAACTTTGAGGGCAAAGCCTTGTTATTGGGAATTGGATTGATGTCTAGGCCGTAGATCAGACCAATTCTGGTCAGTAGAATGCCGCGAAGACATTCATTAATTTACATCCATAGTAAAGTCATCATCTTTTAGCCAAAGGAGCAATTAACCTCCTCCACCCATCCCCACCCCGCACCTCTCTCTACAGAGAGGTGGAGAGGTGGATTTCTGTAACCAAGTGAGTGTCAGTGAGCTCGGAGCAGATAGCACTTGTCAAAGCTCCAATCATGACCTCTAGTTAAGTAAAAATCTCTGGAAATGCAAATCAGTGGAGAAACTGATCTGTAAAAGGGACATATGAATGCTTCCAATTTTTATCGTTTTAGGATTCTACAAGAACTTAATATTTTCCTGCAGATGAATGTATTGGCTGTATAACGTACCTCAATATTAAGAGGAAGTCCCATTCCAGACCATTCCTCCTGCCACTTCTGGATCAACTCGTGAGCTGCTTTTGGATTTCTCACTGCCATAATAACATGAGCGCCGGATTCTGCCAATTGCCTATACAACCAAATTGAAGCCAAACAGAATATATGTTAGAAAAAGAATCATGCGATACACTTTATGCTATTTCAACTGAGAGACAGCAAGATCATGTCCAAGGATTCTCATTACAAATAAAAACTATAAACAAATAACGAGGTAGCATAAGTATTGATGCCATATATCTTAGTGCGGCCAAAGGGCATGCGTTAAACAGTGTTCTCTGAACTACTTTGACTACTGATGGTACCTGATAGATTTCAAGTACAACTCTCACAGTCTCACCTTTAGCTCAACTCACAAATGATCTTCCATTGTTGCACCTTAGTTCAATATATCCCTGCATTCTATGCCTAAGATACTGAACCCTGCATTTAGCTAATAGATATTCAACCTCTTACTGCATGCATTCGCCCACAGTACAACATTCTAAAAATTCTATTCTACTTTGCCCACCTCACACTTATTCCCCAGTGAAACAACCTCACGCTTTACCCGTGAAACAGCCTTCTTGATTTCCACATCCTTCTATTTGCAAATTGCAATGGTGTCTAGAAAACTATAACAATTGCCTCGTGGCAGCATACTCAGCATCAAGTGCTCTTCCTCTCTGCTTCCGTCCCATTTTTCTCGTCTCCCTTCCTGAGTAACAGTGTCTATGGATGGTGACAAACATCTCACGACTCTCACCATTTCTCACCAAATCTCCCAAAATGAGAAAAGGGAAGTAACTGATCAAAGCAGAGCCAGTCGAGATGCGGCCACTTTGAGCCCCCACAAATTTACAAATGTTGGGGGCCCTCCTACTTTGGTACTCCTTGTAATAGTCCAACAGCAAGGGGGCCCATCTTTTTTTTTTTTTTTTGGCTAATGAAAAAGGGAGGACTGATCAAAAAAAAAAGGGAGGAGGGGGCGACCAGGCATAGCAACCCTCCCTTAGACATGACCATAGGGACTCCAAACCCGCAGCGGGTCCCGGAAGAGACCAAAGAGTCATAGCAACTACCGCCCACCAAGGGCTAGTGAACCACAGCCGGGCTTCGCTGGAGGACCAAGTTCAGCGGGGGCCATCTTTAATCTTCGCATTAGGCCCCCGAAATGTCAGGGCCGGCTCCAAATCAAAGAATATAACTTTTGGTACATTTTCTCACCATTTCTCACTAAACCACTCTAATCCTACCTTTTCTTTCCAGAAGAGAATAAATTCTTTACACCGCTGGTGTAAACATTTGTTTTCTCCAAATCAATTACATTGCACGACGTTGCAAAACAGTGGTCCCAATCAATAAAATATGACGACGTGGCGCAATATAATTGATTTGGAGGAAACAAATGTTTACTCCGACGAGGTGAAGAATTTAAACTCTTTCCAGAATTCAACCCAACTCAACTCTCCCTTCAAATAGAGACATCGAAAATTAAACAACACCAACCTGTACCGCTAAATCCAACAAGCAAAACATTTTAAAAGTAACAATAAAACTATGGGTACACCATTTGGTATACGCCAAATACACCGCATTGTGTGGGACCATCTCGCAGCCCACACAAATTGTCGGAGCCGCTCAATTTATTTAAAATGTATTTTCAAGGATCCCCGTAGGACAGAAAATTGAGCAAAGAATCGAAGCGCTCATCTATTTCTGACCGAGCTGATTTTTTTACAGGAATCCATTAAACAAGTTGAGCGGCACTGATCGTTGGTGTGGCTACATTTCTAAGTGCAAAGTGGGAACCTGGCGATTTCACGGCCGATACCGCTGGTGGATCCGGTGACGATGCAGGAGGTGATGTCGGGGAGAGGAGGCAGAGGCATTGGGTTCTGCAAGTGGCTGGCCATGATCCTCTGGAACAGAACCTCGCATACCACGGACAACAAACCCCTCAGCCATTCGATCCACCCCAACCCATCTTTCTTCTTCTTCTTCAACGATACAGTCTCTTCTCTGTCTCCATCACCCGAAGCCGCTGATGACGAAGCCATTCCCTCTTTCCCCCCCTCTCTCTCTCTCTAGTACTGGTATTTTCTCCCCCACCTTTCTGTGTTCAATTTGAAGTTAACATAGATCTCCTGTTTGAAAAAAACAGGCGAATCTCACTGTCATCATTAGAGAGACGAATCCCTTAAACCAACGCAGATTCTTGCTCTAAGGCGTTGATTTTTTTGGATGAATTTTTTAAAATAATACAGTACTCCTATATTTTAAACGGAAACGCTAACCGGTGCTTTATACGCACCCCTTATGTGGGCCCAATAGCCACTGACAAGGAACCATTAGGTCCCCTTCTAGAAATCTACTGTACTTAAAAAATAAATATTTATTTTAAAACTTTTTAAAGAAAAATAAGAAGGATCATTACATAAAATCTAAATAAAAAGTTTATTTTAATTTTTCAAACTAAAAAATAATATAAATAAAAAAAGCATTTTTTTTTTGCACCGTATTAAAAATCTCAATAAGATTTATCAAATAATATCCATATTAGTAAGAAAATTATTTGCGTAAACACATAATTTTTGAACTTGAAATTGTCTTCTTAAAAAATAAGGAGTTGTGCTATAAGTAATAGGTGTCGAGGAGGGAAATCGTACCGACGGTCGCGTTGGGCCATCTCTAGGCATCGGATGGCCGATCCGAGCCGTCCAAAAATTCTATAAAAAAAAATCGAGGGGCCTCACGAGAGAATCAATAGCATCCGAGGTGTGTAGGATGCTTGACCGGAGCACTCCTTTTTTGTGTGAAATCACATACACGAAAAAGAGGTGCTCGGATCAAGTATCATACACACCTCGGATGTCGTTGATTCCCGCATAGGCCCCCTCAATTTTTTTATATAATTTTTAGACGGCTCGGATCAGCCATCGAGTGGCCGGAGACAGCCTGGCACAGCCGTCGGTACGATTTTCCTCCCCGGCGCCCATTGGTACCTATATAAATTCTAAAAAAGTAAGTAACTTCTTCTTATTTTCGTGGAACAAGCCTTATTATTGAACAAAAAAATAAGTTCTTATTCGCGTTCTGAAACAGGCTCTTAATCAAGTATCAGGCGTTTTCTTCTGACACAAGAGGAAAGTTGTGCATGTCTATTTTTTGAGTAATAGTATTAGCCCCGTTTCAGAAATCTTCTTAAAAAATAAATAGTTTATTTTACATTTTTAAACTTAAAAATAATGTAAATGAAAAATAATTTTTTTATTTTTTTGCACCGTATAAAAGATCTTGATGGGATCTATCAAACAAGATTTATATTAGAAGAAAAATTATTTCCATAAACACATTATTTTTGAGCTTGAAATTGCCTTCTTTGTTTTTTTTTCTCAATTTTCCTCTTAAAAATATTGTTTCCCCCCATCTCTTTCTTTTTACTACTTCCAAACAAGGGCTTGGGGATCGTAGACCCTATAGTGCGGTATCCGACCGTCTGTTTTGACAATCGATGGTTCAAATTCGCATTTTGTAAAAAGTTAAAATGACTTTTTTTTTGTCATTATTCAATTTTTTTCGTCTTTTTATTTTTGCGTCAATTTTTTAATGTCTTTTCTTGGTTTTATTCAAAAAAATATGAGTTTTGATTAAATACTATATTTTTTTGATTTCTCTCAACGAGACAAATCAATACGTCACAAAAAGGTTTGACGTAAAATTTTTAAAATGGGATTTTTTTATAATAAAGACCAAAAAAAAGTCAACTTAGGCTCTGTTTGGAACTTATGGAAAAGGAAAAAAAGGAAAATTGAGAATCTTTCCCTTCCATTGTTCGGTTGAAATAAAAAAAAGAAGAAAATAAAAATTTCAAATTAGGTGAATAATAAATTTTTCCTCCCATTTTATTTTCCTTAAGATTCTAAACAGAGCCTTGACTTTTTAATCCATAACAATTAGGCTTTGTTTAGAACTTCAGAAAAAGGAAAGGAAAACTGAAAAAAATTACCCCTCATTATTTGGTTGGAAAAGAAAGAGAGTAAAAAATACAATTTTAAATTCTGTAAATAATACTAAATTTTTGATCCTATTTTCCTTTCCTTTCCTTTCCATAGGTTATAAACAGTTCCAAACAGAGCCTTAAATGAGAAACACTCTGACTGTGTGAGGGAGTGATAGTCTCAAGTCGCGTCACGCTCGCGATCTTGATCCAGTAATCCAATTGAATATCCTTCCCCACCCCCACAGTCGTCTTCACCCTAAACCAAAAACCTCCGTTCAGAACGGCGCTGCTGGAGAGCCTCAATTCTCTCTCTAGAAATCCATCAATGGCGAATCCACCCCACTTCTAGTCCAGCAGCAATCCTCAACACTTCGCTGATCAGTCGATTACCGATCCAGGACCACCAATCCGTCCGTCCATTCATCCATCAGATATGGGGGGCAAAACGGAGGCCGCCAACGGCACCTCCAAATCACCCGCCGCCGCCGCCAAGCCAGATCTGCTACCAGCCTCGCCCACCCTCCCCTCGCTGCTCTCCGACCACTTGAAATCCCTGAAGCTCAAGACGAAGCAGCAGGAGCTCCTGATCCGGGTGAGCCTCCTGGGCCTGGTCTACGTCCTGGCCTTCGTCACCCGCCTCTTCAGCGTCCTCCGCTACGAGAGCATGATCCACGAGTTCGACCCTTACTTCAACTACCGCACCACGCTCTTCCTCACCGAGAAGGGATTCTACGAGTTTTGGAACTGGTTCGACTACGAGAGCTGGTACCCCTTGGGTCGGATCGTGGGCGGGACGCTTTACCCCGGGCTGATGCTCACCGCCGCCCTCATCTACTGGACCTTAAGGTTTCTCCGTTTCGCTGTTCATATACGTGAGGTTTGTGTATTGACGGCGCCTTTCTTTGCGTCGAATACGACTATCGTTGCGTATTTCTTTGGGAAAGAGCTGTGGGATTCCGGGGCCGGGCTGGTCGCCGCCGCGCTCATCGCCATTTGCCCGGGTTACATCTCCAGGTCTGTGTTTTTTCCTTTTCAGGCCTGTTTTGGCCGAATAATCCAAAATGACTTCTTTTTTTTTTTTTTTTTGCATACTTGAGTTTTGCGCCAATTTTTGTGGATTATTTGTTCGTGTCAGTGATAGGAATCGAAAAGAAAAGTAAAAAATTATATTCAGGGCTAATTATTTTTTGAATAAAGCTAAAAATAATCCAAAAACCAGTGATTTTTCTGTCTTTATTAAAACAGTTATAGTCTTGAAATAATTTGCTACTTTCTAGATTACTTTTTTGTCGAGCCAAACCAATAATCCACAAAACACAAAAGTAACAAACGCAAAAAAATTATGAATAAAGGCAAAAAAAATTCCTGGAGAATTATTTAGCCAAAATTGGTATTAGTTTGTTTAGTTGGGAGTCGAAAGATTGCTTGACATATTTAGATAATTTCGGCTTTTAGAGCATCTCCAGCCCAATTCTTCATTTTGAAGGATCAGTATTCTTTTAACATTACTATTTATACACACTCGAGCCACAATTCTTCATTTTCATCTCTACTTTTCAAAAATTTGTTCGTTTCTCGTCAAAATTGAACTTTCCTTCTAGAATTTAAGTTTTTATTTTTTAAAATATTATGTAAATATATTCAACCTCCTTTTGAAGATATTGTTAATGCATTTCTAATGGCACTAATTTTACAAAAATCAAATTATAAATTCACAAGTTATGCGTACATTAAAGGACAAATTGGATTGGAAACTGATGTTCCTCCATATACGAAGAATCAAAGTTGATTCTTCATATTGAATAATGGAAATGAAGTATGGTTGGACAGCGCCAAATCTTCATTTTGAAGATTTGAAGAATGGTGTTGAAGAAATGAAGGGTTGGTTGGAGGTGCTCTAAGAGAGGAGTGCAGGTTCTATTTATTGTTGGGTCTCTTTTTGGCATGGTCGGCTTTTCGGCCTTTTGTTCTTCGCTCTAATTTGTATACGGGTGGGATCCGTTGATACCTTTTCAACAGATTGCATCCCTTGATACCTTTTCAATAGATTCATTACTTATCAGAGAAAAACATCTCCAGGTCTGTGGCTGGCTCTTACGATAATGAAGGTGTTGCCATTTTCGCTTTGCTGCTCACTTTCTACCTGTTTGTTAAGGCCGTCAATACTGGCTCACTTGCTTGGGCTTTGGGATCAGCATTTGGCTACTTCTATATGGTTTCGGCGTGGGGTGGTTATGTATTTATCATTAATCTTCTTCCACTCTATGTGTTGGTTCTTTTGATCACTGGGAGGTACTCCATGAGGTTGTACGTCGCGTATAATTGCATGTATGTGTTGGGAATGCTGCTTGCAATGCAGATTCGATTTGTGGGTTTCCAGCATGTGCAATCCGGTGAACATATGGCAGCTATGGGCGTGTTTTTCTTGATGCAGGTATTCATTTTCTTTTGCTGATTTGTTCAGTCTGTGTGTTGACTCCTTGAGTCCCCCACTCAGGGAACTCCAGTCACTGGGGTGGGTTCCGATTGTAAGTGGGTTGGGCTGAGTTTTAATCGGTTTAAGTTATTATGGCAATAGTACTCTGTGAACACGTGACCTGACGGAGACACAATGCATTAAACTTGAGGAAAACTACTGCTCTGGCTTGGTTGCCATTGCTCATCTTCACAATTTTCTCTACATCAGCCCATCTTACTCAAACTTTGATTTTTTGTCAAATAGAAACATTCAACTCACAACAGCACAAAAATGAAAAGAGTAGAAACAAGGAAAAAACCAACCATGGACAAAATCTTATGTTTTTATCGTTTTAGTCGTGAACAATATTCGGATTCTAGTCCATTGTAAAATCAAATGGTTTGCTTGAACAATCTTTCCTCGTATTGTGTGGTTTTGTTCAAATTTGATTTTCCGTAGCTAGTGGAAAGTCAGACATTTGAAAGCGAGGGAGCCAAGCAAGAGAAACACTTCATAATTTTGCCTTGTAGTGCATTCTAGACAATGGAATTTCTGAAGCCATGGGGGCTATGGCCCCTTTTAGTCTCACTTGTATGAAGTGCAAGATCAACTGCTATGAAATCAGTGACTAATCTTATGAAAAATCGCCTTTATTTTTCATGTCTACGTGGATGATTTTGTAGACAGTTAGGGGTAGGAGTGAATGTATCACATATTTGTTTGCATTTAATTCCCACCATTGAGTTAGTGCTAGAAGATTGTCCCCTTTAATGAATTCATTTCTCATTTCCACTGTTGTTTTGGATCTTTTGAACTTTTGTTGATTTTACTTTATTCTTACTACATTTGCCTCATCCCCAATTTTATGGAGTTTCATTTATTTCTTGTATCCATATAGCTTTCCCAATAACTTGCCCTTTCACTGATCAGTCGAGTATGATACTGTCTTCTGCGCAACTATCCTCCTGACAAGCTTGAATATTTTGTTCAGGTGTTTTATTTCTTGGACTGGGTGAAGCACCTTCTTAATGATTCAAAATTGTTTCAAGCCTTTCTGAGGATCACTGTAACCACTGCAGTAGGTGTGGGTGCTGTTGCTCTGGGAGTCGGCACTGCCTCTGGATATATCTCTCCATGGACCGGTCGATTTTACTCTCTGCTGGATCCAACTTATGCCAAAGATCACATTCCCATTATTGCATCTGTTTCTGAGCATCAGCCAACAGCATGGTCATCATTCATGTTTGATTTCCATATTTTGCTTTTCCTTTTCCCAGCGGGTCTGTATTTTTGCTTCAAGCGGTTGTCCGATGCCACAATATTTATAGTTATGTATGGTCTCACGAGCATGTATTTTGCTGGAGTCATGGTGCGGTTAATTCTTGTCGCTACACCTGCAGTATGCCTTATTAGTGCTATTGCAGTCTCTGCCACTGTAAAGAACTTAACTCTGCTGGTCAGGGCAAAGAGCAAGGTTGCAAATTCTGGTGCTGGCAAGGGAGGATCTAGTGGAAAGGCTTCTTCTAAGGTGATGTTTACATCTGTGTACTGTAAAGTTAGTAGTTTCATCGTTGCCTTGTGATAGACAGCTCTATTTTGGTTTTTCTTTTGAAGATGTTATTTCTGCATAATGATGTCAAAGGAGAGTTTATCCTCGTATAGAAGGAGTATCAACTGGATTCTTGTATTAATGGGTGAACAGCATTGAAATGATAAGTATTATGTCACTAAATCCTCCATTGGACAACTGTCATTGCAATTTATTATTAGTTTTTTTTATTTTTTTATTTTTTCTTTTCCTGACGAGGACTATGGTACTAGAAATATTGGTGCCCGCTACACACGGACTCTATTTGTCTTGTGGCTGGTCAAATTAGGAGAAATTGTGGTAGGGTGAGTCGGTCTTTAAGGGGTGATATGATCCCCAAGGAAATCTATCAGACATTGTTAAACTTCCTTTTTTTTCACGGTAAACTGTGAACCAAGACAAATGGAGCCATAAAAAATGTATATTTTGCACAACTTTAATGAGTAAAAGCTATAGCACTTCGGTTATTTCGAGACAGGAGTAGAGCAAATACTCCAAACTTCTGTACTGAAGTTCATCAACATTTTTCTTTCCTTCTGTACCGGAGTTCGGAATATCAAATTTCATCTTTTAAGATTTGCTTCTTTTAGGATTGGCCATTGGTTGAAAAAAGTGGTCCCCTAGGTCCCATCCACAAAATTGAATAGTTCGGCCTTGCTAAACTATTACCATAGACATTCATGTAGTTCATAATTTGGCATGAGGTAGTTAAATGGAATAAGCTCCAGCACGTATCACATGCACATGGCCACTTGGCTGAACTTTAGCTATTGGCGGTCAGCCACGTGGTCTTGGCTGCTCTGCAGCCCTTCAATGGAGGTCCACGTGCAAGCCTCGTCATCATGAGGTGACACGAGGCCTATATGGTTGTGCCTCACTCTATTGGGCAAGTCCTATTAAGGATTTCAACAGCATGGCCTAATTCGTGGGTTAAGGAACAACCCTCTGGGGGACATCATGATTATGGCCTTCAGCTATGGTCTCAAGTCCTTGGCTAAGGAGTCCTCTGTCATCAACATATATCACTTAGTTGCTTGACCTTGGAGATTCCGCTGAGGGGAAACTCATACCCGAAGTCATTGCCAACACTAGGTGTGGGAGCAGGGCCGAAGTTGCTAGGGACCAAAGATGAATCGTGGAATGGAGGCTTGAGCTCAAGGGTTCATCTCAGGGGCTAAACTCTCTTTCTAGGGCTAGACCTTTGACCATTCTTAGAAAGCGAAGGAGACCCATTGAGCCACGGGTGATTCCTTGGGCTTCGCATCATACCTACCACCTATGTTTTGACGGCCTCAATTTTTGTTTGACTTATTATGCCTACCTGATACCGATGCAGCCCCAGAGGTCCCACTAAACCACACGTGTATTGACCTGTGGCGCATAGACCTCATAGGTTTTGTGCCTTCGATCTCGTCGGCCATTGAGGGCATGCCACTTGCCCTGTTCAAACAGGCCTCAGCCCCAATATATCACGCCCTCCCATCATACTGACCTTATAGGTCTAACCTATTGCCTCATAGGCCGGCAACTATCAGACGACCAGCCCTAACGACCAAGACAGAACCTAGTCATTATCCACACAACACAAAACATTACCTGGCCGGTGGGCTCTTTCCTCCAGCATCATGACCATATTCTATGCAGCTACGTTAATATCCCAGACTGACCTTAGAGGCCCTCAGTCACCCATAAAGTGCAAGTTCCACTGTGTCAAGTAAAGATTCTTTTGATGGAATGCAGATCATATTATTCTATGGTCTCTTAATTTCTGAATGCTGATCATGTGTCTTCTTGCGTCAAGTCATTTGAATTGCATGTTGTGTAGTTTAGTTCCTTTTTTGGTGTTTGTATAGCTTTTTTTCAAGTTCTACCACTGTGCATGAGGAGTAGAATCTTTTTGTATACACTATTTCCAAGTGTTGGAAGATGCTCTACATTTGTGATTATATGAGTAGACAATCTGCCAGTAAATCCTAAACGTTTGATGGTACCATATGCATATCGTTATATTGTTCCTATCTTGTCATTGGTATTTTGTAATTTTTTTTTGGTTTGTCTGTTAGTAAAAACTTTTGTACTGATGGTATATTTGACAAACAGGGTTTGCCCGATCAGTCTATGCCTTTCCAGAGAAATGGTGCTATCGCACTGCTTGTTGGTGCTTTCTACTTGCTCAGTAGATATGCAACCCATTGCACTTGGGTAACATCAGAAGCGTATTCATCTCCATCTATTGTCTTAGCTGCAAGGGGTGCACATGGTAACAGGGTCATTTTTGATGATTACCGTGAAGCATATTTCTGGCTTCGGCAGAATACTCCACCTGATGCTAAGGTGATGTCCTGGTGGGACTATGGGTACCAGATCACTGCGATGGGAAACAGAACCGTGATAGTAGATAACAACACCTGGAACAATACACACATCGCTACTGTTGGAAGGGCAATGTCATCTTATGAAGATGAAGCATATGATATAATGAGATCACTGGATGTGGATTATGTTCTTGTTGTATTTGGAGGTGTCACTGGTTATTCTTCAGATGATATAAACAAGTAAGGATTTGATTCTTGCCAAGCACATAGCTGAAAGAAATTGCTGTGTGGTCCTTGGAAGGATATCCTTTGTGTTGACATATGCCTTGCATGGTTATAGAAAGACTGAATTGTTTTACTTTTAGTAGGTTTATTTCCAGATGCAAAAGCTCTTCCATTAAATTTGTTGGTGACTAAAGTTATTAGGTGTGCACTCCGTGTTTGTCTCCCTTTTTCCTTCGGGTTTTGAATGGGTTCATTTTAAACAGCGGATTGTAGAATTGAACTTTTGTAGAGTACTAAATAAGATCCTGACTTGCGTGTAAGTTAGTTGCAGACTATTCGTATAAGAGATGCAAGAGCATCTGATGCTTCTTCTGGATAATCTCTTATTAAAGACCATCACAGAAGTCTATATAATTAGGTGCCTGGACCATACTAAATTTGTTCTTTTGCTACCAAGCCACGTATTAATTTCTAGATACCCGTAATAAGCTTTCATATGCATCTAGTACTGCACCAAATTTGTTCTCCACGTTTTATTCAAGGTATTTATCACTTAAACTATTCTCGTTTTCATAGATTTTTGTGGATGGTGAGAATCGGAGGCGGTGTTTTTCCTGTCATCAAGGAACCGGATTATCTTGTCAATGGCGAGTATCGTGTCGACAAAGGGGCAGCTCCAAAGATGTTGAACTGTCTCATGTAAGTCAGTCCAAACTACTGAGTTGGCTTTACATCTACATTAAGTAGGCATTTCTTAAAAAGGTTCTGTGGTTTGGTTTTCCTATGAGCTAGACTATCAAGAAGCTTGCTGTATCCTGTCATCTCGCCTTAATTGGCCAAAATATACCCATAAGGTTATACTATTAATTTGCACATTACCAGTCGTTGAGTCATAGGGCATTTAATAGACTTTATTTCTTTCCCATTCGCATTCTGTTCAGACTGGATTCTACCGCCTTTGTAATCTTAAATGGACCAAAATGAAGAATGAATGTGCTGCATCTTGAACTATGGTTTTCCAAATTAACATACGTACATAAATGCATATCAATAATACACAAACAGAGCGGATGTTTTATGTAGTTGCAGTTTTTTTTTAAATTCTTTTTGCTAGGACATGAATGTAACTGATATTAATGGTTCCCAAAATGTAGACGTGATGACAATTTAGTCCCCAATTATTAAAATGGAAAACATGCTGCTGCTGGTAAGCTATTGATAAGGAATTGTGGTGCTTGAGAAAAACAATCAATTTAGCAGCTTTGTGTCCAATCATAGGATCTATTTTTTTTGGAGTGTATCTACTCTAACGTAATCTTAGGGGTAGGGAATGGGACCCTATGGTGAGTTTCGAACCCAGGACCTTTTCTTGGTAAAGGGAGCACCTTACCACTTGGGCTACCCTTTGTTCTGAGATCGTTGAAGCTTTGTTTCCCAGCTTTGGGTCAATTTAGCAGCTCTATGATTCAGCTGCCTAACTGCCTGGAAATCAGCTTTATTAACCTATTTAAATCTCCTCAGTTTGTTTTATTGGTTCACTTAGTCCTTTAATATGACATCGTTAATACGTAGTAATGATTTTATGATATATTGTTTGATCTCAACATGTCTCGAAGACAATTTAGGCAAAATATTTGAAAGTAAAACGAGTTCTTTGAAGGTGTACTTGAATTTAAGTTTCACCTTTTGTCCCATCTGTACCTTGTTTTATTTACATACCGGTGCATCTAGTGGGAAGACAAAATCTTAATGTCCCATGTACTGTACTAATCAGGTACAAGCTGTCTTACTATCGGTTTGGGGAGCTGACGACAGAGTATGGAAAACCTTCAGGGTAAGTGTGATGTTTTCTCTTTCTTCTGCTTGAGTTTTATTTGCTTCTTTCATCTTTTTGTGTGGAAACCGAAACTGCAAAATACTTGAATTTTTTTGGGAAAAGATGTAATTTGCTGAAATTAATGGTTTTCCTTTCATGTTAGACTTGTTTTCGGGTCCCTTAACTAATGCATTTTCTTACTGTGCCTCGTCTCTATATTTAGTTCTGCAATTTGATAACTCTGCCTTATCTCTTCATGCATGACACTTATCTTGATGACTGTATGCGTGTGTATGATCAAATTTCCGATGAGCATTATTTCTTTAAAGCACAAATTTGGCAACTCAACACATACGTAGGATATTGCACGTGTACAGTTCAATTAGAGGATAGGTTGGTCCGACTGGTATAGATGCACACTGAGTCCATGTTACATATACTATCCCCCTCACGTACTCGCTTGTCTTAATGCCTCTCCCATCAAAACCGGCCCCCAACAATTCCTATTATTGGCAGGGTAAGGGCAAGGACAAGTTGAGTCAAGGAGCAAATGCTATTTGGGCATAAGCCCACAAGGGCACCCGCCTAGGGCCTCTGAATGTTGGGCAAAATTAGGGCCCCAATTAGGTACGAATTCTAGTAAGCACAATATGTACTGCTTTTATGCATAAAATGAAAGTTGGAGGATCAGAAAATGCATCTATCATTAGGCACAGGCTCAAATGTTAGCATCAAACAGTTTTCCCTTATCTGTATATTTATAGTTACCTCTTTCATGATAAAATGTATTTCTTTGATTGGGTAAATTTCTCTTTTCATGATTTTTGCCTTGCTTTTCCTGTTGTTCTTGAATGGGAGAATCCAAATAGTTGAAAAATGAATCATATTTGCAAAAAATATTGCTCAATTTTGCCACTAGGGTGCTTTTGGGGTAGTTTGAGATATATGTTCTCAATCTCAATTCCTCTATTGAAGATGCCTCAAAAAAGTAGGAAGTTTGACACATAGCCTGGTTATAAAAAAATTCCCTAACTGGAGCCTAAATTGTTAAATGAAAATGCTTCCATATTCCATCTTTAGTAAACAACTGGATATGATGTCTTACAGGTATATATCCGTATTAAATTTTACTAAGTTTTTTTTTTGTTCAAATCACCCTTGTATTATGATTAACGGTATAAATTTTATGCAAAATTCAAAATACCGTTTTATGAGATCTCAACTACAGAAATTAAATTGCCAAATAAACTTATATCCAACTTTTAATTTATAGACTGATGCAGTTCAATGAAAAAAGGCATAAAAACGTATTTTATGTTTCAGTAGTGCATAACATATTCTATGTCCTGTTAGGTATTACTTTCAAGTTGGTATTGTTTTATGAAATTTTCAATAAAGATACATAGGGCCTCATTTTATAAGTTTGCTGAGGGCCCAAAAAACCTCAGAGCCGGCCGTGATTTCTATCCCATGTGAATAGACCTGTTCGTTTGATCAGAACAAACTACCATGTCGTCTCAAATTAGGACCAACAGGGCTATGACATCAGCATGCAAGTTTTTGAAAATAATGGAGGACACATTAAATGATTATTCGTACCTTAATTAGTACATTGGAGGTTTAAATGGAAATTGACGGAAAAAAAAATACATCTTCTTAACATGATGTCTCATTTACATGCTATGTTACATCATTTCATATTCGTTCTTACCTTTTTGCAAGAAGGTGTTCTACAAAGACTGTTTTTATCGGTCAACATCTATCATAAGCTATCACAAGTTGAGTGGTAGCTTTGTTAGGCACCATGTACTCCTTTGCATTTGACTGGGGTTCAAACATTACTAACTACAACTAACACTACTGACTTTCGACGAGCAGAACAAAAAAATTCATAATGATCTATTGGTCAACATCTTTAACGAAATTAGCACTTATGGTTAACTAGAATGCTCTATTTTGGTTGACACTTGACACCCGCAACACGTCCCATTAACAGTATCGAATGTTTCTAGAGTAGCCAAATAATTTATATTTAGACATATGATACCACTAATTAATGATGTGTCCTACATTGGTAAGTGAGCCCTGCAAGGTGTCCGTGCCTCATAGCCCTGTGTAGTACTGTTGTTTTACATTCTTTAACCGTTTGGTTGATGGCAGGTATGATCGAGCAAGGGGGGTCGAAATCGGAAATAAAGATGTGAAACTTGAATACCTGGAAGAGGCATTCACCACGTCTAACTGGATAGTTCGGATATACAAAGTTAAACCACCCAACAATAGGTGGTGAGTAACATGACCTCTGGCGCCAACATCCATCCTGGCTCGTTTTTTCTGCAGCGCATGAACGAAAAGTTGAGCTTTGAAATGTTTTAGTCCTGTATACATTTTGAAATAGAACCAGATTTTGACTGTTAGAGTCTTTTGGTTTTAGCAAACAAGGCTTGTACAATTCAGAATCTGTTTTGGAATTTCATGGTAACTCTTTGACGAAGATGTTGTCGGGAGCCATCACTGCTGAGCAGAATTGTAGTTGACTCGGTTATCGAACTAAGAGTTTCTTTTTCGGCTGGCAAATAGTTCTCATCCCGAGGTTTGTATTGCTCTATTAGTTCCTGCTACATTAAGGTCAACTGCAGCTGGTCACTGTTGTGTGCAAGTGCAAGATTAGTTGTTGGTTTATGGCTGCACGTAGATGTTATGGCGGGTAGCATGCATTCGGCTTCAAGCACTTGCAGCTGGGTTTTGTTTTATGCAGCTTTCATTATCACTTTTCGTGAACAGGCTTTTATTATCACTGAGATGCCTACCTCTTGGCTTTCAAACGGCACCAGTCTTCGAATGCAAATTTATCTCCAGAAGAGGGAATAATTTTGAAGGATTAAGAAGGGGATACAATAGAATGGTGTGGTAGAAAAGGATCAGTTAAGAAACGCGTTTATTTTATCCTTGGTTTGGTTGATAGTAGATTGGATTCTTTCTTTTTCGACATTAACAGTGGGGGGAAGGGGGCTCCCCACGCACGAACCCGGATACATGAACGGGATAGGACTTAATTGTCACATTGCTCAGCACTTTACACTTTGACCTTGCAATTTAGCATTTAAAACTGAATATATTAAGCTATAAGCAATTAAATACGTTTAAAACATTTGCTACGACTAAGCTAAGTTACAACCATGCTATCATGCTAGGAAATGAACGTGTGTTTCAGCAGAATTGGATGCCTTTCTAAAACTCGTGGAAAATTGAGAAAATTTTCAATGTTATATGTAATGCCTCTCTCACATGGCGTGTAACTTACATATACATGGGTCACATGATGATCTCACATTATGTGAGAGGACATTACAAATAACCATTGCATTGAAGATTTTTTCCAAAACCAAGACTCCTTTGGCCACACGTTTGGGGCCAAAAAATCCAGTGTGATGTCTCAGAAGGCAATGGATCCAATTCCTGTTTACAGTAACCGCGATTTATGCTCTAGAAAATAGTGAGAAAAGAGATTTTTTCCGGGCATGGGAAAAAGGTAAGAACTACTATAATTAACACCAAAGAATGAGAACGCAAGATATGAAACACATGGTTACCAGATGTCCTGATGTCCTTTGAAAGGAAGGGAGAAAAATAGAAGCCTGTCAATTAGATTCTGCAGATACAAGGGTTCCACATACCAAAATTTTCACAGTTTGGCAAAGATTGACCAACTATTTCCCCTTTTTACCTAGTAAAGCAATTGCAATTAAACATTTTGGTTCTTCGACCAACTGAAATTACATTAACTGGTTGATAATCAAAACTCTTCTTCAATACAGATACAGTCATCTTATCCATATGCAACTTCTCCTTTGTTGCCTAAGTTCTGATTTTAGTCACTATTCCTGCCGTCTTCAACAGATTGCCTTTCCTTTTCTTGTTGCTCTGTCAAAACATCACAAGGTAACCATGTTATATAGAATCGAGCAATCATGTTATGGCATTATTTATGGGAGTGCTAAAAATCTGATCATGGAAGTATGTGACATGAAGACTTAGTACACAGCTTCTTACTTTTTTTTTTGGATAATAAGTAAAAAATTATACTTAGAAAGAAGGCATACTGTGCGTGCAATAGTGGATGACAGAGTCACAACAGGTCATATTAGCAGCGGAAAACTTATATTAAACAACTTTACGACTGTTGTTCTAATCCATGATCATCTACCTGGAAAAATAGCATTAGGGAACCATTTACACCAAACAAATTCGTCAAAGCATATCCAAGTTTGTGAAATTTTTAAACCAACTTTCCCCCGAAAGACGCACCCCTACGCCTACCTTATAAAGAATAAAGGTACGAGATCTCCATGAGTAAAACACGTTGGAGATCTCCACGAGTAAAACACGCTGGAGATCTCCACAAGTAAAACAAGGTTGAAGATCTCCAGGAGGGCCAGGACTATTCCTAAGTCCACAGTGCAGTCCTACATCACTGTTTTAGGAACAGATAACGAATAAAGAACACGAAGTTCAACTGAAACCATGGAGAGTTCCAAGTTCCAACTTCTTCTAAGAGTTTGATTTGGTTTCCAACGGATACTCAATCCCCCTACGATACAACATATATTTACCAATTTCAACATAAATGCATGATCATATCAATGCAGATGTGATAGGAGAAAACACAACCAAAAAGAAAAACTGACAGAAGAAACCAAAAAAGGGCAACCTCGAAGACAGGAATAAAAAATGTTCTATTGCCACAACATGCAACAAGAACGAAAGATTTAAGTAACAGTACAACAGAGAGTCAAGTACCAGAGCATTACATGTTGTCTGAGTCTGAAAACAGAAGCAATTATCAACTAATGACAATCACTTACCCATAAGTTGAAACATAGCCTTTTGTGTGCGCTTTTCAAGCTTATCAAGCTTCTTTTGTACATCCCTTCGAAGGTCCCAGTTAGGTTTTTTTGGAGCGATATTTACAAATGGATCCTGAACAATGATGGAGTAAGTCAAAATACACAAACAGAAAATAAAAGACAGAATGCTAAAAAGCCATGGGATATGATAGCAAAGAAAAATCAAAGACCTCTTTCTTCTCCTCTGGTACGGGTAGTATTGCAACAGGGTCTTCAAACTTCGGTAGTACAGGTGCGGCGAGCTTACCCTCTTGAAGTTGCTTATCATGAGGAAGGTAATTCCGAAATTTCATATTAAGATCGCTGCAATTCAAATAAGCGGCATTCTTCATACAGTTAGCCTTTGAAATAACCAAAACAACCACCAAAAATACAAGTAAAACATGCATGCATTTTAGCACCATAAACTTGTACTAATTCATACCAAAGTTTTCAGAGGCAAAAGCGCAAGGTGAGGTGCTTGACCCTCAATGGGGCGAGGCGTATGCCCCGAGGCATTGAGGCGAGCCTTTTGATTTTCTATTTTTTAAATAATTAAATTAATAAAATAACTTAAAAATTAAAAAAAAATGTGCAGTTCATAAAAGATAGATTAATACAAAAAGATAGCATTTCAGTTAATGACTAATAACCTTATCAGTTAGTAACTAATAATTAATTGAGAAACCCTATAACATCAAGTTGTTAACTTTTATCTTATTAACTTATCACTTTATTGGCTATTAACAGAGCACATCTTAGTAAAGGAAAATAGAGCACAACTGTTTAAAGAAAAACAGAGCCCGACTGTAGATGATGATCAACTTCAACAAGGCAGCAGAGAGAGAGGGTTTGAATTAGGAAATTACCAAAATTAGATTAGGAAAATTTCTTTCCTAAGGCTTACGCCTCACCTATCGGGGTGTGAAAGGCGACTGAGGCATATTCCTTAGTGCGCCTAAGGAAATCAGGCAACTGCCTTTGTGGTTCACCGCCCAAATATTCAAGCCCTGAGGCACTTTGGCATTGCCTCACCGCCCCAAGGCGAACCTAGAAAACGCTTTTGAAAACATTGATTCATGCTGCACAGCTGAACTTAGCAACTACCCACGGACTTGACCCCTACAATCCAATTAGGACAAGGCCGTTTATAGTAACCCTTACCCATGCATTCGAACAGTAACAGGTTTGAATGAGTCAGCAGTTCCAGCAACAATTGAAGGGTTAAAGGCTGTATGTCTATTCAACAGGTTGCTCGAGTTGTCCACACCTGCAATTGTACCAGCTGACACTCTATCCAGTCGAACCGACCAGTCTCGTATAGTTTCCAAAACATTTCATGGCAAACACAAATCATCTATAGCCTCTACATATGAGAGGCCAAATGTCCCAATCTATGTTTTCACACAATTTTTAGAGCTTCATTGGGTGCATTCTTTTTTTCTTTTCTTTTTTTATCGTAAAAGAAAATTTCATTACTCCACAAAGGGCGAAAGATGAAATTGGTACAATAGGAGAAGAAAAACATAGAGAGAGCTTCGAATAGTACACATGACTCTCCTAGTGCTGCAACTCGCAAGGTCTCAACCTACCCTTCTGCCTATTGTATGGGGCAATTCTGCAGAGAATGACCTCAACAAATCAAGATTTAAATTGAAATCTAGTGCTCATGATTGACAAAAGCATCAATCCCGTGAAATTAACAAAACCGGCTACATGGAATGCATTCTTTACAATTTGTATGGAAAGAACAAAGGATTAAGAAGCTCACTTTTCTTCATCATTGGCGTCCGCCATGTCATCTGCTTGCTCTATGGATTCATTTTCCGGAGCGCTAAGCAGGTCCTGTGCAGCTTTCAATGCTCTCAGCCTCTCCTGCCGAGCTGCAGCTACTTGCTCTATCGATTCTTCTTCGCCACTCATAGCTTCACTTTGATTCTTTTACCCTATATACTACACGCGGACATAAATAATTCTTCAGGAGGACATAAGAATAGTACCCTAAGTAGTCTCTAAAAGGTTGTGAGGTAAAAAGATACAGAAATCAGTTATTATCTTCAGAAAAACTATTTTTCTCCATTATCTCATCAGTTATTATATTGTCAATCTCATTAATTGATGTCGGAAGTCTTTGAATATGGCCCATCATACCAATTTTCACCCAACAATTGCATCTGGCATCATAGGGTATAAATATCGTGGTGCATTTGTAAGACCCCAAAACGGGGCGCGTTTTATAGAAATAAACACGGTTAAGTGCCATTGGTTTATCTGTCAAATTATCCGAGGTGAATCATCGCAAAACAAAATCACACCAGAGTCTTAGATAACTGAAGCAGTCAATGAACCCCGAGGGTCAACTAAGGCTGGAACTATTCCTGCCAAAAACAAGGGAACTACTTCTCATCCTAAGAGTCCGTGGGTATGATAGAGTCCCCTCTCTGTCGGGTCTCTCCAAGTTTCTACTACAAAGTAGCAGTTCCGCTATTCAATCATAGAATCAATTCTAACCAAGCTGAAAAAGCTTTCTATCTTATTTTACTCGCAGATTTTACTCGCAGAGCGCTGTGACGAGAAAGAGAGGGCTGTAAAACAAAACACAAAAAATAGTTTTTCTATGTTTGCCCCCTAGAAACCTAGGGCGTGATGAACTTATATCGGCCTACATTTATAAAGTTCAAGTGCAGTACAAATTCCTAAACCACTATATAAATTACCGGAAAAAACGCGGAGAATTCCACCAAGTACGTGAGACAAAGTACCCAAGACAGTTGAAAGTAACAACGACAATTGATTCTTTCTGCTTCCTAAAACTAGTAATTAAGTGTTAGGTCAGGGCCGGCCCTGGTCAGAGACTCAGAGCTAGAAAGCCACGGCTTCACCCTATTATGTTGAAGCATCTAAATTACCCACGTAAACGAGAGAGAGAGAGAGAGAGAGAGAGAGAGTGACCTGCTTCTTGTCGTCGGCGAAGCTGCTGAGCCTTGGGCGCGGAGAAACAAGAAGGCGAGAGGAGGGAAAATAAAAAGAAACAATGGTAGGAAGTACTGTAAAACAGAAACTAACAAAATTACACTGGCCTCTCCTGAAGTTTCTGATAAATATAATAATCTCCCCTGTTATTTATACAAATACTTTCAGCCCCCTTACTTTTGAAACTATTGTTCAGATTGCCCCTTTCGTCGAACTCCGTTAGTTTCCTTAACGGATTATGTTGACAATTGACATCATCTACAGTATTTTTAATCTTTACATGTCAAGATTACCCTTTAGGCTCTGTTTGAAAAAAAAAAAAAATTATTTTCATTTTTTTTATAATCGAAAATTAAAAAATTGGCAACTTTACCAAACAGAGCCTTAGTTTCTTCATTACAACTTGTCTTCTTTTTTTTTTTTGTTGACTAAAAATACCATCTTACCCCTTCGTAGTGTACTAGTGTGTACTTATTTCTTCAAATCAACAAAAATTCCCAAAAAAAATTAAAAAATCCATTAATTCACTAATTTTATACTATTATCTTTTTCTTTGGGGTGTTGTGGTTTCTTCCAAGATTAAAACAAAACGTATATCGACTGACCTAACAATATTTGATGTGGCTAAATAGCCTATTACTTATAAACTCCAATAGCACAACAAATAATACATTGTTAAAGCGCTTTTGAAAGATTTTTCCTTTAAACATTATGGGTAACATATTTCTTACTTTTTCTTACTAAACAAGCAAGATACATGAGTCCAAATAAATGTCTATAACAACTTGTATTTTTTTCCTAACATACTCATTCTTCGTTATCCCAAATAAAAGTAGAGTGTTTTTTATATTTTATGGTAGGTGTTTGAATAAAAGTATACAATAGTTCATGCCCAATAATTTTTGTCTTTGTACATTAAAACAGATGAATAAAAAAGTTCATAAATTTTTCTACCAAAGGAAGCTTTTATTCAAACTTAACTAAAAATGCGAAATAAGTATTCATTTGTATAAGATAAGCAAAAAAAATTAAAAAGTCCCCCGTAATTTAATTTGGATTGATGAGTAAGGATGAATACCTATTCCAAATCCTAGCTTAGAGCATCATCACGGGATACTCGGAGGTGGACCCACCTTGGGGTCATGTGTCTTCACGTCCTTTTTTTAATAAAAAAAACATTGCAATTCTGTATACATATTATGGTCATGTTTGGTAGTCATTCTGTTTTCTGTTTTCATTTTCAGAATTTTCAAAAGTTAACTTTGAAAGTTTGTTTGGTGCACTACTTTCACTTTCAAATTTTGAAAATCACTTTCACTATTTTTCACAATTTGAGGAAGTAACAAAACTCAACTTTTACTATTTTCAGAAACAAAAAATAGACTGTACCACTACAATTCCTTGGAGATCTTTTTTCATTTCCTCTTCCTCTCTCTCTCTCAAACCCAGCCCATTGAAGATTCTCTCTCTCCCTTTCCTTCCTTAATGCCTGAATAAAATCAAACCAAATTCCATCGATTGTAACATTAAGTTGCAGTTGGTGATTGCCGAGGTTGGTGTGTAGTCTCCTTTGGTGAAGCAACCCTTCAGATGCTCACCCTGCCGATGTTGACATTGAGTTTCTCGACCTTATGATTCGTCATCTCAGTTTCTCGGAATTGGGGCTTCTCTCTCTAGCATTGTTTGGGAATTAGCGGAGAAATTGCAAGAAAGACCATTTAAAGAAAAGTTAAAACAAGTTTCAGAAATTGATTTGACACAAACATGTTTTATGCTTTCACTTTTTTTTTAGAAAAAGTAAAAATTAATTTCAACAAAAAAAAAAACAGAAAAGTGACATTCTTACCAAACATAGCCTATATATGTCAAATACATGCAAGAAGACAATGTTTAGTACAATGGTAAGTTGTTAGTTTTGGGAATGAGACGGTGCGTGTTCGAGTCTCCCCACTCTCCTAAGTTTCTTTTACTTTTTTTTTTTTCAAAATCCACAAAAAAAAAAACAATGTATATCTTGAGGGGAAAATAAAAAAACAGAAATCTTTCACTACGAGTATCGTTTATAAGCCACACCACTGCTCCGATATATCTTCCCATTGGCAAAACCAAGGTTTCCCTCACTCCCCAACGTTTCCGATCATTTGTGTAGTACTCTCTATGATCCTGCACATTACATTTGTAAACTTTTGGTCTACGAAACTTGTACTTGTAGAGTTAATAATAGAAAAATAGATAATGAACATGTGATAAGTTTGTTTTAATGCATATAATTGAGGTGCACAAGTTTGCCAAAATAGCTTGCTATTAAAATATATCTATATACTTTATGATTGTTATTTTATCATGAATGCTAAAATTATTTCGGTGTGAATGTGCTCAATTATAACTCATATATTACGGTGTTACAAAGAAAATTGGTGTCCCCACTGTTGTCATATTCATGGATCCGCCACTCTGTCCCGAATACTTCAAGACATCTTTTCATTCCGCATTGATGTCAGAGTCACACTTGTGATGATACTTGTACCAATGACCGAAAATCATCTTACAACATTACGCAACGGTGTCCCAAAAATCACTTACTAATATAATTTGTCCATTGCGAGTAGGGTTGCAAACGAGACGAGCTGAGTTTGAGCTCGACTTGTTTACTAGACGAGCCCAAAATTCGAGCTCGGCTTGAACGTTAATGAGCTGAACTGAGTTATTTATTAAACGAGCCTCTTTAATCGAGTCGAGTCACTTTTAATGAACCGAGCTTTTGTCAAACGAGCAGAGCCGAACTCGACTCGTTTACTAAACTAGCCAAAACCTCGAGCTCGGCTCGTTTACTAAATGAGCCGAATCTTAAGAAGCCAAACCGAGCCGAGCTCGCTAGCTGCTCGGTTCGTTTTACCGCTCTAAATTTGCGAGGGATCAAATCGAGACAAAAACGAATGTGTATTTTTAATATTTTAATTTCTTGGGGGAGAAAGACGGCTGATCACGACCATCACCCACGTGTACCGGCAACTCCAGCCACTCATATTGATTTTATTGGCCTCCCCAGATCTGGTGTCGTATCATTTTCTCTCGCCCTGAAATACTCTACTAACCAACAAAAACGAAACAAAAATAAATAAATAAAAAATCAGTGTGAAAATACCCGTGAACGGGGGCTAGCCACGAAATATTCTTATTCAGTAGTTCAAATTACAATTGGCCACAATTTACATGTGGTACCAGCCAAAACTAGACGCGTGAACACCCTCCAGGGGAAGACCTCAAAGTAGGGCCCCAAGCGAACCGAAAGCAGCAGCTCGAAGCTTTATTCCTTAAAGCAAGGCAAGGTTAGGCTCGTTTAGTTATCGAGCTGAGTTTGAGCTTGAGCTTTAAATTTATGTAGTAAATGAGTCAAACTTAACACACTAAAGCTCGACTTATTTGTACAAACACATTTAATAAAATAAACTCGGCTCGGCTAGTTTGCATCACTGCCTCAATGAAGCACTCCTTGGATAAAACTGTATAAAGAGCAAATGTGATTTTCAAACTCCACACTTCATTTTATCTCCCACAAATTAATACAGTTTGACGCACCGTCCAACTGCTTATTTGCTGAGACCTAATCTATAAACAGTTTCCGATTACGGCTGCACGCTTTACATCAAGGGTGTTTCCACCGATAAAAAAAGGCTAAAAAATTTAATCGTTTGGTTGAGAGAGTTTAATTTAGTTTAGTTTTGGTAGTGGGTGGAGAGAGAAATAGAGTAATTATTGAAAATAGGGGTAATGATTGGAGAGAGATAGAGAGAGATGAAAAAGTAATAATTGGAAAAATAGGATAATGATTGGAGACAGAAGTAGGGTAATGATTAGAAACAAAACTAAAACTAAAACTAAAACTAAAAAGGGAACCGAACAAAGCGTTTTTCACTAACAATTTTTTTGAATAATTTACCATATTGTTTCCACTAACATAAAAGTTGTCTACAAAAAAATTTTTTTGGCTACAATAATTCTACTCACAAACCTACTAACAACTTATCCACTGCCGAAAATAACTTGACATTTCTTAATTAACAACTTATTCATCGTCGAAAACACCTAACAACTTATCAACTAAAAAAAACACTTCAAAATTTTAACTAACGAAAACACACCCAAGTCTCTATGGAGAACCAAGCTGGATAACAGCAGGCAGGAGCACGTCAAACCACCCAAACCGAAATTCTTATGTACGTGACAGTACGTCGATTCTCGTATAATTTCAGCAGCAAAATCACTCAATTAACTCTACACTTCATCGGGTTGGTGCTATGCAGTGAGCCGAGCCCTTGGATTGTGCATCCAACGGCTCGGATCTCATATTGGCAATGAATAGCTTTCGATCGTCGGTTGTCCAGATGAGATTCAAGCAGTCGGATGCACGATCTGACGGCTCGGAGGTCGCACACTACTGGTCCCCGATTCGTACAAGTGTCCTCTTTCCACACGGTAGCAAAGCATGGTCCCAAATACTCCACCAAACCCTCCCGGCCGTCGAGCAATAGAAATAGCAAGGCTTGTATATTTGCATCTGTACATCCATCCATCCATATCTTTGCAAGCGGTAGGTATCAGGGTTGGCTGCTGAAACCCTCCGTATTTCTCCATTTCACCAAACCAAATCCAACGCCATTTATTTATTATTATTATTCTCTTCCCTTTCCTGATTCTCGAGGGTTCTTCATCTTCTACCTACGGATACCGTTCTCGCCCGATTCTGCCTAAGCGGTACCTTTTTATCGACTCTAATAATATGTTACTATTTGTTTGCGGTTGTTAATTTGTTTTTGTTTGGGGTTTCGATTTGTGGGGTTTTGACATGATATCAATTTGATGCAGTGGTTGAAAATGGGATCGGCGACTGTTTTCCAGCCTTGTTCACATCTAGTATTTCCATCCCAATCGGGGATTTCGATTTCCGGTGGACCCAACTCTGTGCGCTTTGGTTCCAAATCGTGGGTTTCTTCTACTGTTTCGGCTAAGGTATCTTCACTGCTTCACATAAGCTGGATATCCTATTGAGCAGTTACACACGTGTCATAACCTTTTTGATTGCTCTCGTGCTTTCTTTTCCGGGCTTTTCTTTTAGTTTTCTGATTTATTAATTATGGCTGTGATGTCTTGCACAGAATTTATTGGAAGAACTTCAGTTATCGCATTTTTTTTTAGTCTAGTTACGTGCTTGTATGAGGGTGTCCTTAGCAATCTTCAGCTTTAGAGTGTTCTCGGTCTATGAGTTTCATGCTTTGTCCGGTTTTGTTCTTTACTGATTCGTGTATGGCTACTCTGACTTGTCCAGAATTTGATGGAAATATAAGGGAGAACTTCAGTTATCGTACTTATAAAAAAAACAAAAAAAACTTCAGTTATCTTGTAAAGTTTGGTTCCAGTTATGTTCTTGCTATCCAGATTTCATGCTTTTTATGGATTTTGCTGAATTTTGGGGTTGAGTATGGCTATGAGGATTGACAATATGCCCTGGTATTTATGGGAAAAGCAAAGAATAATTTCAGTTTTGAATAGATTTTTACTTTGCGTTCATTTGTTTTGTGTTCCTATGTTTATTTATTGCCTGTTCGCATAGGCTCGGTGTTGAGATAGCTCAATACTTGTTGAGAAGTTATTGTTGCTTTTGATTTGTTTGGCTAACAAGCCGGATGGGTATTGGATTGCAATTCAGAGCCGTTCGTTGTTCATCAGGAGTTAATTTAATAGTGGTAGCAAATATCAATAACAAAAGTGTTTTGTTATTTACCTACGTAGTATGGAAATTAAGAAAATCCTAGATTGTGAAGAATAATAATGCTAATTTTGATTAAAAAAAAATTCATATTTTATTGATCTGTCAATAAAAAAATTAATAAGTTGACTGATGACATCCAAAGACGTCATACCTCTTTATATGAAAACTATGTGGATAATCTCTTCTACCAATACGCCAATTTAGATATGAAACAACAGAAAAACTCTAGATGCTTCCATTGGCTACTTAAAAGTTAAAACAATGCTAGTTTTATCTGCTTCAAGCACCTATATGGGAGTTTTTGCATGCATTAGCCTCTTCGCCAAAGTTTAGAGGGTGGGGGAAACCTCCCTACATATTATTTCTCCTGGACCGTGCGGCTGTCTGATGACATCCCTTTTGTAATGGTGAGGTGTTCTATGATATGTAGTTGTAACTCACTTTTTAGTCCCATTTGTAGAAAACTTACGTGCCATTTTTCTAAGAAGTTAATAGTCTTTGTACCAATTGGGGAAAGCAAATAATCCTGTTTTATTATCTGCAAATTTTTTTGAGATTGGTGAAGATTGATGCTGTTAGGCTTGGAATGTGATCCAACAAGAAAGTATTGATTTAATGGTTTGTTTTTCAGCAATATTACATGAAATCAAGTGCGGGGTTTGGTGTTGGTATGGGTCTTATTGTCATGCTCAAAGTACACGATGACAAGATCTTATTCTCCAGAAAAACTTCTTTTTCTCATTAACGTAGAAGATATTTGTCATAAACATATTTATCGAGACATGCTCAAAATTAAACATGTTAAAGCTTAAAACATGGTTACTTGCTAAATTTGAAGAGCCCATGTAACATGGTTTCTATGTAAGCTACTACTACTTATCTCGACAGTTAAATGGATCAGTTAGGGCCAGACAAGCTTGAGGTCTGGACTAGTTTTCTCCAGGTTTGGCTGTTACAAAGTTTTGGGTCATCCATTTCAATTGCGATGTGATCTGATTTTAAGACACCATGGAAATGAAGATATATGATTTGCATCTTCAATATGCAGCTTTTCATAAAAGGCCTTAATTTGGTACCAAAACAATACTACTGTATAGCTGTAGTGGCCTCTCCTAAGAATCTTGATAGTTAGAACTATGAAATTTCCCCGTTAAAGATAATTATGAGCTGAGTATTAGTCATTTAGAAATATTGTCTGTACATTATGGACCTTTTCATGAAATGAATTAACTAATTATTTGGAAACTTAGTATATCAACCAATTGATACCATAAAGTGGGCCAACTTTTTGGCATTGTTGAAAAATAACAGCAAATAGTACTTATTTATATGCAGATCTGCCTTTAATTTAAGGTCTTTTGACTAGATTTTAGGGCTATGGTTATGCTTATGCTTTCTTTGTTGTCAGTTAGTTCTTATTTAGGTTACAAGTCAAAACACAGTACGTTCTAATAAGCAAGTCTACTTATTATGGTGATAATTGAAACTGTATGTGGTCATTCAGTACATGCTGTGTCAAATTGTAATGCTAAGTTTAAGTTTGACTTGTGTTGGCGAGTCCATTTAGAAATTAGAGTTGACACTATCTTGTCTACACAGGAATTAGGTTTTAAGAGGCTCTGAGCTCAAGCTTGACTTGCACTTTGCTATTAAGTTTGAAAATTTGGGTTTGCTTTTATCTAGTCTTGGCTAAGCAATAATATGATTGTAGAAGGCTAATTACTAGTCTCTCTGTCTAGACTCTAGACCTGGCATTTGTGAGATATCTAGCTTGGACCATGAATGGACTTCTTTTTCCACCTTAAAACCAAATTATGATAACACTGACCTAGATAGGGATATCTAGCTCGCGAGTTAGGAATATGTGGTTTATTCTATAAAAAATTGGCCTAGGGTCCACTATAGCATGTTTTCAACCCACTAGGTCCACTGATCAAGTTTCTAACCCACTAGGTCCACTAATATGTATTTAATAAGGTATAAAGTCCACTACATTTAAAAAGGGAAATAGTGCCTGACAAAATTACCCTTTCCATTCAAATCCCATACTTTTAGCCCATTATCCCCCATTATCCCTTATACGTTTCAAATCACACAAAATTCTCGGAAAATAGCAAAATTCTCGGGCAATAACAATTACGTTGGATCAGTTTCGTATCTAACATTATTGTACTTATATAACGTTATATAACATTGTATATTCTACTTTGTAGAGTTATATCTTGATTTCAACTGCTTTTGTTGAATTTTTTTTGAGTTTTGCTGCACAAAAACTCTCATATAACATTATATTTTCACTTTATTGAATTGGTCCGCGCAGCGGCCTCAATGACTTGCTTCTAGGAACAATAATACACATAAAAAAACGTAATACATGTGACAAAAAATAAACATATAACCTTATAATGTTATATATGAGATTTTGTCCTTTCTAACTCTAAAAAAAGAAAAAAAAGGAGATCTCGTAACTTCTTTCCATTATATTTTCACTTTACTGAATAGGTCCGCATAGCGGCCTCAATGACTTGCTTCTAGTAACAATAATACACACACAAAAACGTAATACATGTGACAAAAAATAAACATATAACCTTGTAATGTTATATATGAGATTTTATCCTTTCTAACTCTAAAAAAAGAAAAAGAGGAGATCTTGTAACTTCTTTCCATTATATTTTCACTTTATTAAATTGGTCTGCGCAGCAGCCTCAATGACTTGCCTCTAGTAACAATAATACACACAAAAAAACATTATACATGAGATTTTGTCCTTTCTAACTCTAAAAAAATAAAAAGAGGAGATCTTGTAACTTTTTTCCCTTCGTCGCCGTTGCCTTCTTCACAATCGACTTCACAGGTAACTTAATACTCTTCACCCCTTGAACAACTGCACAAATAACAGCCTTTAACAAAATTAGTATATAACCAATATTGATATAACCATATATACTATCAATCGAATCCCTAACTTAATTCAACCATTCCATACTGGATCAAAGATTGATATAACCACATATACTCGCAATCAAAACCCTATCTTAACTACACCAATACGTAACCAATCAGAGTTTTTTGAATAAATATATAAGGTTATATAACATGTATCATCATATAATCATATTAAATCACTTATTGATTATATAACCTGATATATTTATTCATAAAACTCCAAATATATCAGAAACAAGTCGGAGAGGCCGCTGCGCGGACCAAATCAATAAGTGATTTAATATGGTTATATGATGATACAGGTTATATATAAGGTTATATAACCTGTATATTTATAACGTTAGATAAAAAAATAACGTTAGATAAAAACGTTAGGGTATTACATACTGGACGGAGGAGATTGACTCGCATACAGTTCACATTTGCAACATATAACCCAATATTCGTATATAATACCCTAACTTTACATGCTCGTGTCATTTAATATAACCATATATACTTGCATCAAAACCCTATTGGGTTATTTTTCTTTTTAATTTGTAGGTGTTTTTGAGACCACAGTTTGGTTTCAATTTTTGAGACCACAGTTTGGTTTCAACTTTACATGCTCTGTCAAGGTATATAATCTTCACAAACTCATGCATTTCTCTTCTTTCTTTTGTACAGACGAAGCCTTTTTATAGAACTTATCAGAACATGAAGATAGTTTTCGGGGAATGATATATTCCTGTTCTCCAAGAACGATTGATTTGGTGATTTTGTTATTCCTTTCAGTTCTTGGATTTGACCAAATATACTATCAATAACTTGATATAAGCACATTGAATCTCTAACCCATGTTTGTTACACAATCAAAACCTGCAATTGGACAGTTAATCATATATAACATTAGATCAAAACTAATATGGAACATGTAACATTTGTATGCTGTTGCAATACAATGAAAATGATACGGTATATCATATATAACCATATATATTTACGTTATTGAATTGGTCCGCGCAGCGGCTTATAGACCTGAATATATAACCATATATAAACTTATAAAATAGGCACATATAATGTTATATATTATTAACTGTCCAATTGTGTTTTACTAATGAGTTCCTATATATATCTTGAACTGTACTTAGTTATCAACATTGATATAACCATATATACTATCAATTGAATTCCTAACTTAATTCAACCATACCATACCAGATCAAAGATTGATATAACCACATATACTCACAATCAACACCATATCTTAAACTTAACCAATGCCTAACCGATTAGAGTTTGATATAACCATATCTACTCGCAATCAAAACCCTAATTTAACTGAGCCAAACCATTTATATAACCATATATACGATGAGAAACATAATCTACTCAGAGCAGTCTCAAAGTTGACGGCTACCAATCAAAAATTTTCCCCAGGATGCTGTGTACAAAACCCTCAATCACAGGGCAAATAACTTAGGTTATAACCATATATACGAAGAGAAACATACCTGGTGTATCAATTGCGTTGTAGGATCTGATGAAGACGGTGGAGAAACGAAGGTGAAGAACGGCGACTAGCACTGAAACGAAGGCGACTAGATCTGACGAAGGCGAAGAACGGCGTCCGACTAAAATGAGAGCGAATCAAAGGCGACTAGCGCGACGGAGACGAACGTGGGTGAACGGGTGCGATCATTGGTGAATGATTGTGACTGATGAAGAAGGCCGACGACGAAGGAGGGCCGATGACGACGAAGAAGGACGGCGACGAAGAAGCCCGAGAACGCAATGGCTTTTTTTTTCCTCTGAATCTGGTTCCTTTTGGAAATGGGGGGAGGGGGGGGAAGGGGGGGGAGGGGGGGAGGGGAAACGGGTTTTATAATGGGAGCAGTAAATGGATATGCTTGACATGGAGAAAAATAAGGAGATGGAGAAAAAAACGGGGCATTTTTTTTTTGAAAGCAGGGGTATATTAGACTAATCAGAGTTATTATATCTTTACTAATAGGTTAGTGGACTTAAGAGGTTACAAAATTTAGAAGTGGACTTAGTGGGTTTGGAAAGTGGTATAGTGGACCTGGGAAAAATTCTCCCTTTATTCTATCATTTTTGGTGGCCCTCGTATTGGTTGTTTGGAATTTCATGTGGCTAATGTTAAAGCTCTGAATTGATCTTCTCGCAGAAATACCCCTTTGTTTCTAACTCGAAGTTGAGGCAAAGAAGAATGGGATCTGGGAGCAGGAAATTCTCTGTAATCAGGGCGTCATCTTCTGATGCAGCGGAGCCTGCGGCTCCTTTTGCTCCACTTCAGCTTGAGTCTCCAGTGGGGCAGTTCCTGTCTCAGATTTTAGCAAGCCACCCTCATCTTGTCCCAGCTGCAGTGGAGCAGCAGCTTGAACAGCTTCAAACTGACCGGGATGCTGAAAAACAAAAGGAAGAGCCCTCTGCTTCTGGTACTGATCTAGTATTGTACAGGTTAGCAACGTATGTAATGATATACTGGTAAATTGGTACTCCTGAAACTCTGATCGAAAATGATAGTTTCGTGTATTGGGTGATGTTAGTGGACAAAATGTCAAATTTTCTTTATCTGCATGTCTTGTTTCTAAGTGGCTGAGAAAAATAGATTGTAATATTAAAGTGAGAAACAAGTTTGTTGATGGGTTTTGTAACTTTAGGAGAATTGCTGAAGTGAAGGCTAATGAGAGGAGAAAGGCTTTGGAAGAGATACTCTACGCTTTGATTGTGCAGAAGTTCATGGATGTCAATGTTTCTCTGGTACCTACCATAACACCTTCATCGTCTGACCCATCTGGGCGAGTTGACAGATGGCCCGCTGAAGACGAGAAGCTTGAGCGTTTGCACTCTCCTGAAGCCTATGAGATGATCCAGAACCACTTGGCTCTCATACTAGGAAATCGTTTGGGAGATCCCACCTCTGTAGCCCAGATAAGTAAACTCAGGGTGGGCCAGGTTTATGCCGCGTCTGTCATGTACGGCTACTTCCTCAAGCGGGTTGACCAGAGGTTTCAGCTCGAGAAGACCATGAAGATCCTTCCACGTGGGGTAGTTGATGAAGAGATCAGTTTTGAAAAAGCTTTTCAGGAGGAGACGGGTACCAGAGGTACTGGAAATGAGGATTCGCTGAAATCTGGGCAATCTGACCCTGAAGTCTCCTCGTGGGCTAGTGACGCCAGCCCCCCTGGGGGTTTTAGCACTGGGATTAAGAATTCACGACTAAGAAACTATGTGATGTCATTTGACGGGGACACGCTTCAGAGATACGCGACCATAAGATCCACAGAGGCTGTTGCCATCGTCGAGAATCACACTGAAGCATTGTTTGGTAGGCCTGAGATAGTTATTACCCCTGAAGGGACTGTTGATTCTTCCACGGATGAACTCATCAAGATAAGCTTTGGCGGTTTGAGGAGACTTGTGCTGGAGGCTGTGACTTTTGGATCTTTCCTCTGGGATGTTGAGAGCTATGTGGATTCAAGGTACCATTTTGTGACGAATTAGTTAACCATCCTAAACTCGACACATCCATGCCAAAGCAGAACTGCTTGCAGAGGCCAAACTGACAACCTTAAATGCAGTAACTGAATCCTACTCTAGGGGGAAGTCATGGCGCACTAGAACATTCGCCTGTATATAGTTTGGTGCTCTATTGATTGATGTTGGTCGGAAAGAGTAGAATTTGTGTTTGTGGTTAGACCACCCTGTACCGGACAAGGTCCTGGGTTCTGTCATGTTAAAAATGTTGATCTTTGTGCAATTTTTTTTGGCTCTGTTACAGAAAGTACTCTTGTTAGCGATAGCCTAAGTGTGTGGCAACAAGAGTTCCTGCGGCTGCAAACGGCCTCCATGAAGCACGCTTGTTTTTTATTTTTTAAAATTTTTTGGGCATGCTTCTTGAAAACTAAAGTAGAATATCTTTTGCTTTAGTAGATGTTCTGCATTGAAGTTTCGACAGGTTTTTCAGAAGGATTATTTTCTTAGTTCAGTTCAAAAAATAGGTTTTGTTCGTTTTGATATTTAACTTTGTTTTCTAATCATTACTCTATATTTTTCTCTTATCATTATCCTATTTTTTTAATTATTACTTTCATTTCTCTCTCTACTGATTCTCTCTCTTTCTCCAATTATTACCCTATTTCTCTCTTTATCTACTACCAAAATTAAAATATTCAAAACTCGCAAACAAACAAGGCCAGGTCCCGTAAAAAATCACCTCAATCGCATAACGATAAATATGTTTTTTGAGTTTGAAAAGCAAAAATGCTCAACTGCTCAATTTTGCCCTTTGAATTATTATTTCTCCTAGGAGCCTTTGTTGTTTTGTTTGTACCCTATAGGAGCCTATTTCTTGGATTACATATGTCGGGCTTATTTTAGTTGTTGCAAACTCTCACGAAGAATAACTTATTCACGGAGGAGCCGTGAATAAGTTATCTAGCTTAATCTTGCGTGTTCAAAAGTGTTATGCACGATCCGGATTAAAAACAAACCGTTACCGGTCAGTGATGAGCACATAATATTGACACTTAGAGGCCCCAATATCATATGTTGCTAGTTATTAAATGTGCTTAATTGAGTGATATTGTTATTTTAGTTTATCATTCACTTTAATTATTGAATTTGCAGGAAAATATGATAAAATGAACAAATTCTAACGGTGGGCCTAAGCTCTTATTGGAAGGCAAGAGGAGAGCACCGAATTAATTTCCATCCTAATAAGGTTGGAGATTTGGTCCAAGAGCTAAATTGGCTGGTAGTTAGATATCTTGATTTGAATTGCTAAACTTAGGACAAAGTTCCAACTAGGTTGGGAAACAAGGGGGATTCGGTGGTAATTGGTCCAAGAATTAGGAAAGTGAATCAAAGGAGGAAATCTCCATTAGAAGGAAATTCTCAATCGGCACTTATAAAAGGGAACAGATGGTTCTAAGAGATGGGATGATTTCAACTACCACCACACAGCAAAAGCACTGCCACGGACGGACGATCTCTGGCATTCCAGGCCACGGCTGGAGAAAAATAGAGGAGCAAGGAAATTATTGTAAGCGTAATATTTTTATGGATTCTAGTCGAAAGCTTGATTTGTTCTCATCTATGAGAGGCTAAAATCCTCAACTAGGGTTGAGGATGAAACCCCATGAATTTTATTGATTGGTTTTATGCATTTGATTTTTCCTATGTGCTTTCATAGTTTATTATTCTGAACTCATTAATTAATTTGGTAGAGACTCGGATATGGATTCAATCGGAATGGGTTTTTTCCATGATTTGATATCACCTGATTAATCGAATTGCTTGGTTTATCAAAGTTAATATTTAAGTATGGGATATCTACTGTGATTTGTTTTACGGATACAGTTGATGATTTTGGCTTAAACTCGCGAAGCAGAGGAGGAACATATTGTCGATATAAATAAAAAGGGCTTAACGACATATTATCCATGATGATTAAGATTAGCTTCTAAATCATTGTGCAGAAATAAAAGGAAAAATCATTGCATAAAATTAGTTGATAAATATTTGTGGGTGTGGATTCCGATACCTTAGTTTCTTTTCTCAACCGTAATCTCCACTACCTTGTCGTGTTAGTTTAATTGTTTTCTTTTGTCATTATTTACTTAATCTTTAGTTTAAAAGCCAATCGCACTTTTGTCAACTAGGTTAGGGTATAATCGATTAAAGTTATTTAGTTTTCCTATAAAAAAATCACAAGTCCCTGTGGGTTCGACCTCGCTCTTGCATTACTATACTTCGATACGATTCGTGCGCTTGCGAGTACATTAAAATTTCACATCAGTCAGAGACATTTATTACCGGTCAAAGTTTAAAAACGTATTCCAATCATTAATTGCGGAAATGGACGTGTGAGATTGTGTGCCTCTGTGAATAATTTATTCACGGCTTCTCCGTAAATAAGTTATTCTCAACTCTCACATTATTGATGAAGTATTGCACTATTGTAATTCTCACGATATAGGTAAATGTATTTCTTGTTACAGATGATGACATGATATAAAAAAGAGAGCTTGCGGGATCTCACCAAAAGACCAAAACTGCAACAGTTGAAAATTTGAAAAAACATAGGCAAGCTGCCTTTTTACAACAAAACAAAATTTGGTTCATGTATCAAGGTGAGGTGGAGAAATTTTGGGTGCCAAGTGGTGGTACCCGTCAGCAATTCCCGCTGTCCAAACGTGTTTTGAACGGTCCAGATCTCTCCCCTCATCCTATCACTCTCTCTCTAAAATCTGGACCATTCAAAACACATTTGGACAGCTAAAATCGCTGACAGAATACCACGTGTGTGGTACCTGCCCCGGCACCCAAAAACTTTTCGGTGAGATGAGTTTATGACCTCCCTTGCAACACACAGTTTTTCTTTGAATAAAAATCAATAAATTTCCAACATTCATTACAATGAAGCTTCCACAAATTCCCATACAGAAAGAAAGGGGCCTGGCATTTTCAGCATCTAACCTGTGCAACAGTCAATGGGTAGGGAAGTATATTGGCATAATGAAAGGAAATGACTTCACCGGGATACAAAAGCTTGCCGTTTTTAAGGAGGCAATCATCCACCGCGACACGCCGGAAAAGCAGCGGATTAATCAGAGAAGCCGATGCAAATTCGCCACAGGAGATGTGGACGTCGAACACGCCGGACGGTGCGCCCCACGCCTCGTTTACAATCTGGACACTGTATTTTGGTATACCGAGAGCTGTGAACCCTGATGGCCATTGGTATATTCGGATTTCTGCTCCACAGCAGTATCCTGATGCTGAATCTCCCCAGAGAGCATCGTTTGATGAACCTGCAATGATATCCATACGTAACTCCCTCCGTCTCATAAATTTTAGTCCCTCCGTCTTATATTTCCATTTTTAAAAAATTGTGTCATTTTTCAGACACAAAAATAAAGAACTTTTGGGCAGATTTTTACGTTACATTTGCGCCAAGAAACTAAAAAATTATGCACGAGAGTGTTTTACTTCTGTATCCGAACAATTTTCAAAATGACAAACGATATGGGACGGAATGGATAGGTTTGGAAACTGCAACTAAAGAGAGCAAAGAGGAGGCCAGGGTGCTTATTTTAAAGAAAAACAACATATGTACATACATGAGGTACTGGAAGCTGATAGCAATAGGGAAACCAAGATGACTACACAGTAGGAGTAGGGTTTCACCATGGTGGTTCTCTCTCCGTTCTTGAGTGCCTGGATGTGTTTGTGTGTGTCAGAGAGAGAGAGAGAGAGATTCCTTTGAGTTTGGATGGATGCTGAAATATGTAAGCAAGAGAAGTGGTGAAACATGTGGATCTTCATTTCTTCACACGGGTGATATTGGTGTTGCCTGTTTGGCAGATAGGAATCAAAAAATGGAAAGAGTAGGTAAGACTGTCCTAATTAAAGAGTCCGGATTCCCTCTCCGACCCGCCTGTCCCCACCTCTCTCTGCCGTTGATCTCGCAAATTAACGGCAAAACAACGTCGTTTTGGAACAAAACATGCTCGGTCTATCTCAACCGTTAATTTGCAAGATCAACGGCCGAAAGGAGTGAGACAGGCGGGTCAGACAGAGGGAGAGTCGAACATGGGATCTCAAGGCCTAATTAAAGACACTAAAAATACAACTGTTTTGAATTCTTTTCATCTTGAGCGAACTTTTTTTTTTTTTTGGTTGGCCATGTCTTTTTACTACTACTCTTTAAGAATTAGCTCGTCCAGTCCTATGATTACTTCACGGGAAATAAAACCCTTAACGCGAATTTAGCAAAACCCGTTAAGATGACTGTAAAAACACTTCCTAAATTTAGGCAAAACTCGCCCTAATGACAGTTTCTAAATGCAAATTGGGAACGCCTCTCCCTAAGGTACTGTGGGCTGATATTGTTTGGTTTAAACAAAAGATTCCTAGATGGGTCTTTATAATGTGGCTTGTTTGTTAGGGTAGACTCTCTACCAAGGATAGAATTCTTTCTTGGGGTTAGTGGTGGATCCCATTTGCGTATTGTGCCGTGGCGGGGCTGAATCTCATAGTCACCTATTCTTTGAGTGTCCTTTTTCAGCTTTGGTTTGGGCCAAAATTTTGTAGAAGTTTGGTATTTGTAGGTGTCCTGCTGGTTGGTCTCAAGAGATTGATTGGGCTATTCATCACCTCAAGAAGTCCGGTTTTCTTTCTTCTCTCTATAAGTTGGCTATGGCAGGGTCAGTATACCACATTTGGAGGGCTAGACATGAGTGTATTTTTTGTAACACGCAGCCATTCTTAGAGGTAGTTTATGATCGGATTATAAATGATGTAAGGGACATGGTCTATTCTTGGAAGAACGTTGGGGTTAGCCATGGCAACAAGGTTTTGTGTAAAGCTTGGAATATCTCGGTAAAAATCTTGCAGATATGATGTATAGGGCTATTTGTCTTGTTCTTTTGTGTTGATTTTCTGTGTAGTCCCTTTTGATTTTGGGGATATGCCCCTTTGTTTTACTTGTATTCGTCTCTTTTGGTAACAAAATCCTTCTTTACCAAAAAAAAAAGACATTTTCGAAAAAGCAACTTTAATTTGATTATTCAATAAAAACTATTGATATGTTGGGTACTAAAGCACACGAATGCGGACTTTGGAGCACAAACAAGAGTTATTTATTGTTGAGATGAGGTGTGAGCCGTCAGATACACGATCCGACGGCTCGAAAGTACGCAGCAAGATATGCGGAGACCACTCACAACATCATCCCCAATTCCACTGAGTGCTCACAGTATATGGTCCTTTTCCTCGAAGCATTAAAATTGGATTGAGAATAAATTAATGTGGGATTCCCTTGGATGAATGTACAACTAGACATCCATAGAAAACTACTATTTTAAATTCCTCATAAGAGGGCAAAACAATTATAGCATTTTAAAAGATGTTATGATGAAGATACTCGAGCCATTTAATACGTTTATGTGTTTAACATAATTTCTGTGCTTAATATTTTAACACACACTTCAATTAGTTTTTGAAAGATAAATTCCCCCATCAAGCTGAGCTGGTCCTCGAGCTACTTGCAAACAACTTAGTCGATTTGCAACCTCAAGTGCGGAAGTGCGGATATGCATGTGAAATTGAATTTAATGGAGTGTAACTCATTTTTGTAATTAAACATAATTATTTTTTTCCATTTTGTGTGTTTCGTTCATCTTTTTTGAATTTTTGTTATGTTTAATTGAGTGGTATTTTTTAGATAAATCATTTGTCTTAACGAGAGGGGTATTAAAAGTACAAAATTATGACCGAAAGCAACAAAAAGTTCACTAAAGATGAACAAAGTATCTGTTAGAACATGTGTGAACGTTGAGTCTCATATCGAATAAACAAAAAAAATGTTGGACCTTAATATACAATTGGATGACTCACCACTTACAAAGCTTAGCCTTTTAAGTGAATATGAGTCATTTAATGTATATTGAGCCCAAGTAATGTGGTGGACTCTTTGCTGTTACTCCCATACAAATTGGGTCTTGAGCATGCAGTAGCGGGTCGATGTATCGAACGAACTCCCAACAAATGGTATCAGAGCCGTTGGTTGACAATCTATGGGAAGACTCTCAGCGCACCATTGAATGGGTTTTGCACAGAAGATACTCGTGGAGCGGTATAAAATCCAAAAAAGGTGACTCCCGATGAAGCAAGGTGACTCGATGTTGGAGTGCCGTATTGGATGGCTCATTGTCAATGGGGTTGACTCGTTGGGGAGCATGGTGCTGGTGAATGAGCACGTTGGCTCTCAATGGAGTTCTCGTCGGGAAGCATGGACGTTGGCTCTCAATGGAGTTCTCGTCGGGGAGCATGGTGCCGGTGACTAGGCACGTTGGCTCTCAATTGAGATAACTCTGAATCGATTGAGTGGGTGCAGAATAAGCCCAGTTCGGGAGATAGAGTTGATAGTATTAGATCAGAATCAAAGGGGAGCTTGGATGCAGATCGATTGAGTGTGTGCAGAATAAGCCCAATTTGGGAGATAGGGTTGAGAGTATTAGATCAGAATCAAGGGGGAACTGGGAACTTGGGTGCAGAGAGAGGTTAAGGCCCAATGTTTGGTTCACACATGTGGGCGAGATTTGTTAGAACATGTGTTGTGTCCCACATCGGATAAACAGAAAAAGAGTTGGACCTTAATATACAATTAGATAGCTTACAACTTACAAGGCATACCCTTTTAAGTAGATATGGGTCATTTAATGTGTATTGGGCCCAAGTAATGTGGTGGACTCTTTGCCGTTACTCCCATACAAATTGGGCATTAAGCACGCAGTGGCGGTTCGATGCATCAAACAAACTCCCAACAGTATCAAACAACTGTCTTAAAATCCCAACAGTATCAAACAAAAATTAACTATTAACTCCAATAATTACGACGAAGAGCTAAACAAAAAGTAAAAAACCGAATTCAGTTTCAAATTATAAGTTTACACGAACGCAAGATTCCCTCGAAGTATAAGGGGTAAAAGTGGATTTTCCCTTGTTTTTAGATACTTGTTCGTCACTAAATAAATGTCCACCACGCAAATTTATGCCTTTATTCTTTTAAGTTGTGAAAAAAATATACTACTATCTTTTAGAGTTGTAAGTTTGCGCACCGGAGATTTATGCCTATTTTGGCATAAGTCAAATGACTTAATTTTTTACTTTATCCAAAAAAATTTCGTATTTGTTATGTTCTCGGCAATTTTTTGAGGATTATTGCTTCGTCGTGATGAGAGGAATCGAAAAAAGTAAAAAATTACAATCGAAACTCAATTTTTTTAATAAAAACAAAAATAAGTTAACATGCTAATTTTTTTTGCTTTTCTTAAAAAAATATGGGTTTTGAACTTTCAATCGTAATTTTTTTATTTTTCAGATTCTTCTAACAAAATAGTAATTTATAATTTTTTTAAAAAAATCAATAAATTCAAAGAAAATTTGAATAGAAAGGAGTAGTCATTTGAAGCAAACAGTCCCTAATTTAGGGACGGAGGGTACTTGGGAACTTGGGTTAACCATAGCGATTCCACCCGGTGTTCCTTCTACCACAAGGGCCACAACCATGCCTGCAAATCCTTCCCTCCTTATCCGCCACCCAAACCTCCTCCTCACTCTCTCTCTCCGCTGCTTCTCTCTCTCCTCCGCCACTCGCCCAAGTCGCACGTTTACGCTTCTCAAAACTTGTTGCTCTTCTTCGTCTTCGTCTTCTACAGCCAACTCCAACGACAATGTCCGGTCGGGCCGTTCCGGTTCGCTCTCTTCTATTCCGGCCCACGACCTTGCGCAGAAAATCGACGTCAATCCGCCCAAAGGCACCCGAGACTTCCCTCCCGAGGACATGCGCCTCCGTAACTGGCTTTTCCACAACTTCAGAGAGGTATATATATACCACCATTAATGCACTGTTCTTCCTAATTGTTTTTTTGGTGTGTTAGTTTCTTCTTCTGAATTATTGTTAGATTCAAGTTAAACACTTTTTGGATTGGCCATTCGTTCCTTGGAGGAGTACAAAAAGTAAAACATTACGTCCAACAGCAGAAAAAGTGATATAAAATATCAAAGAGCTGTTTTTTTGGTCTTTAGTGTCTTCCTATTTGAACTTTTTTCAACTCTGTCAAAGTTCTTATACTTTTCTGATTTCTAGCTTTAGGACGAATGATTAATCCAGAAATTACGAGAAATAGATGAAATAAAAAATTACGAAAAGTAAATTATGCCGGAAAAAAAGAAAAAAAATTAAGGAAGAACAGGCCGCAAATATTTTTAGGGTTTTTGGAACTCTTCTTCCAACATTAATTCTAAAACCGCACATAAAAACACAAACAGTTACACAAACTCTCTCATGTCACATGTGGGCCCATACACACATTGGAGGTGTGTAGTGTGTGTGGACCCTAAATTTGATGTGTGTGAGTTTGTGTAAGTGTTTGCATTTGATTGTAGCAAAACTGTTCTTCCAAAGTTGTTCAGAGTTTTCTTGTAGATAATAGCAGGTGTATTTATGCAAATCAGATTTGTACACAGTGTAGGCTTTTGCTAACAAGTGCCTTTTTACTTCCTTGAGAACTAGATCAAACGGGCAAGGAAAAAGATACAACTTTTGCAATTACTGTTCACTGATTTTCAGAATGTTGTCTTTTGTTTTTTGGTAGATGGATATGAATTTCAGTGAACACAGACATATTGACAGAGTACAATGACGAAAATTAATGGGGCTGTCGAAGTTTCGTTAATGGTTTGTTATACGTTCAGACATGTGAAGGATAGTCTCCGACTCTCATATCGAATACAATTTTACATATAGAAACAGATGGCTCCTAACAGTATATATTGGGGCTAGGTGCTTTGGATTCGAGCTATGCAGTTAAATGGGGGATCACGTGCATGCAGTTGGACCCCATGGAGTCGGTTTCCCTTCGTACAGTTTTCCACCTGTTAAGAAAAACAATTTCACCCTCAAACAATTTTTACCATTTGCAAAGTGAAATATACCATGCCATTGTTTGGATGTAAATGAATATACAGTTTTAGGTGTATAGAAGATTATGCATCTGAGTAATGTGTATTGATATTGTGCCATTTTGTTTTTGCACGAGCTTATGTTTTCTGTGTGCATAATGAGTTTATATCTTTGGGTTTATTGGTTGTTGCATTATTTAGGTTTCTCAAATGTTTGCATTTGAAGAGGTTGATTTCCCGGTATTAGAGTCAGAGGCACTTTTTATAAGGAAAGCTGGGGAAGAGATCAGAGATCAGGTTTGTCGTTCTGTTTGTTGTAACTTACAAGCCTCTTAAGAATTCTTCATCTCCATGCCTGAAACATTTTTCTTCCAACAAGTATTCTTAAGCATCTTATATTCTAGGCCCAACTTTTATTGTTCTAAAGCTTGAAATAACTGTCCATAAAATTTGAAGACAACAATTTGGTAGAGTGTGCCCTAGATGGATATCTTAAGTGGCTTTTGGTTGCACTAGAAATCTTTGTTCTGCCATGGTTTAACTGATGCAACTAAACAGATATTTCTTGGTGGTTTTCACGACTACCATCTTTTATTTATTCATCATGCTGCTTCTGGTTACAATGTTGATGGTTTATTTTCTTACGAATTTCAGTATTGGACTTAACTGAAATTTCTGAATACCATTGCTTAATTGTACTACTCGCTCTAAACTATACATGATAAGAATTCTTTCAGTGGAAATTGCAATGTTCATACCATTTGTGGAACTTCAACAGTTCATTAAAAAAAAGTGCACTCAAATGGAAGTCAAGAATGTGTGTTTTTTTTTTTTTTTTTTTTGTTGACACAATAGGGGTTTGTCATTCTTTATTGCGCAGCTTTACTGTTTTGAGGATCGAGGAAATCGTCGAGTTGCATTACGGCCTGAACTTACTCCTTCTTTGGCGAGGCTTGTGATACAGAAAGGGTAAAACTCGTATTGTGGTATTTCTGAACACCATGTGGCCTTTCTTTTTACTAGTTATTCTTGTATAAGAGTCATAAGACTGTTGCTTTGCTTATCAAAACAATTCTTTATTCTGCTGGTTTTGACCTATGAAGTAGTTAGATTTGGAAAACTATCTGATCTGCTATCCATGTACTTGTTATTTATGACTTTTGTATCCTGGTATAGATGCCAGTAATTGCCCCATGTTTGTTTTTCTGTCCAGAAAATCTCTATCCCTCCCCCTAAAATGGTTTGCTGTTGGGCAGTGCTGGCGATATGAGAGGATGACTCGGGGGCGGCGTCGCGAGCATTACCAGTGGAATATGGATATCATTGGTGTACCGGATGTAACAGTATGTGAAGTTATAGCCACTTTCAATCTGCATATTTTCTCATTTTATGCTTATCAGATTTTGGATTGCTATTCCGTTTGTTCTTCGCCATTTGGCAGCAGTGATCTTATTTTAGTGGTTCTATATTCTCTGACGAGTTGTAGTAGCTTGTGATTTGGTTATAAAGCAAACGTATATAATATGTCCTATTGCAAGTTTGCCATTTGCAACTACTTCACATGTCAATTTGGAAAACTACATTCTTCGATTTGGAATTCCTGTGTGTGGACAATCTCTTTAATGTCCAAGTCTAACTGAGAAGCATCTACGCGTTATCGTGTTTGTTTAGAATGTTACTTGTACGGAATTTCTAATTTCATTAATTGATGTCAAGGGGTCTTCAAAGTTCAACCATTTAAATTGTCTTCGCTAAGGACTTAAGGCAGATTTCTAGAATTGGAAATATATATGTTTCAAAAAAAACATTACAAACATTTGAGTTCCCAGGAAAAACCTGGGGAATTATGTCTTGCTGTGTTAAGATCATGAACAAGACCATGAATTATTGGATATCCCGGCTCAAAGATTCCAAGAACGCTAAATGGATCCATTGTTTTAGGTTTTGTTTTGCTGTAATAGTTGGTCTAGCCTTTGGTGGACGTTTAGTAGGTAGGGTCAAAATCTTGCTATCCAGTTTGGCTTTCATGTTCCACTGGAATGTATTTGTTGAGCAAATGACAAAAGTCCATGAAGAATCAGGTCGGTCGAAACGTTCAACCTTCCAACTGCCAAGCAGGCCTTTGCTCCGAGTCTGACACATCTGGTTTCATCCCAAGTTACTCTTGCCTCACTAGTTTTCAAGAATCACATTTCACGGGGATACAAATTTGTGCACATGCTTTATTCCACTTCTGGATATCGTTTTTGGGGAAGATAAAGAGATGTGGTCCAGTGAACTTCTATGTAAACAGCGCAGTCTTGCTATGTCACAGTTTTCTTATGAAAAAAGGGGAAGCTTTCGGGCAAGATTAAGAAACTAGTCCAACAATCTTGAGCAACGGAGTTGTAGAACAGAGATTAGCTGAGAATCTGGAATGAGGTAAATTGAGTGAGGGAGGAGGTTTGAGGTTTTTAGTTTTTGAAACATCAACTGATCAACAAGTTATGTTTTCTTGAGATAGAGTGAAGAAATGAGTGGGTCCCTTTTCTTTCCTTGAAAAGTGAGCATCTGAGAATGATAGTGGTGGTTGGTTGAGACTTGAGATAAGTTTGGGTAAGTTTCTCAGTGAGCGAGTTTTGAGGTAAGATCAGAGCTTGTGAGTTATAGAGTCTCTTTGTTGAGGTTGCCCACGTACTTTATGCGAGTCTCCACATAAAACTATCTCAATTATCGGTGGCAAAAAAGTAAAAGTTATAGTCACTTTGGGCATAGAGGGGAGTGTAGTGGGGTAGAGGTTTTTTTTTTCTTAGATTGGTTTTTAGGCTTTTTTATGTATTGTACATTTTTTTGTCTTTATCCTTCTTTTGTACATGGGTGGCAGTCACCTGATATCATTTTCTATAACATTAATCGATTATAAAACAAAAGGAGGATCTTGATGTTACTTAAACTGGTTATACTTTGATATGTACGGAGGCCTGAGATGTTTGTTTTCATTTGCCCCTTCTATTAGGATCTTTAGCAAGCTCTGTGATGTTTGTTTTGAAAGACCCATACCTGTTTCACTATTATAGAACAAACTGAGGCACTGTAGCTTTGAAGTTCCTAATGAAGCTGATCTTCTGTTTGGGTGCTGAAGATCTGTAGTTGCTAATCTTTTTTGTTGTTGTGGCTTCCCGAGGGTTAATTACACTGCCTTCATCGTTTATGTTCTGTTGTTGCTGGTCCAGTAAGAAAAGTTAGACTTCCTGATGAATTTGAAGACCTACAGCACCTAATTGCAATTGGCTGCTGAGGCAAATGAAGAGAGGTAATTCCCTTTTCTTTACCTTCAGTTCTGGTGGAGGGGGTTGGTTCTGCTTTTGGCCTTTGAAGTCCGGAAGTGCTTTGAAGGTTGGGGTCCTGTAATGGTTGAAGTTGCTTCTGGGAGGTGTTAGTGTTTCTTCCATTTCAGTCTGCCCGGAAATGCTTATTTGTTTAAAAGCAAACAAACTTAAAAGTTGGTTAGCCTTTTCTATAATAAGATGTATCTTCTGATCGAGTAGTATGGTGAAAGGACAGTCATGTAATGGACCCAAGATGTCGGGAGTCGTGTAACTGATTGCTTCATGGTAACATTTTGTAATCTCCCCCAGAAAACTTTATATGTGATGTGCCACGAGATTATCGTTTATTTAACTTTTGCATTCCCTCTCTCTTCCCATCATTGGTCAGATAAGGTACTGCCACAGATTAAATTTGGTGCATCGCCTGACTTTGTTCATACTTTGGAGTTTGATGATTGAATTTTTCTTCTCATAATTTGGAAAGTTAGCCGTTTGCTTGTTTTTCTCTAGGCTGAAGCTGAGCTTATTTCTTCTATCGTCACCTTTTTCAAGCGGATTGGAATCACAGCATCAGATGTTGGGTTTAAGGTTTCAAGCCGGAAGGTGAAGTTGATTCCCCTTTTTTAGTGAATTTAATAGTCTAGCAGCTGGAGGACCTCCTCACCTATGTTTCATTTCCCTATCACTTTCTTACGATACTTTGCAGAGCTGTGTTGTTCAAGCTTTTTACATGACCAAAATTTTTTTTTTGAACAACACAGAAGGATAAATTTATTAATCGGAGTAAAATTAAAATGATTAAAAGGATAGAAAGTACAAAGCATCTTAACGAACAAAATGCATCACAATCGACACCCAACCCGCCCAGTAATCACATGCTGCTAACTACCCTAAGAGCAAACCACATTAAACGAATCAAACAGCAGTAAACACTTGAGAATGACACAACCATAAAGCCCATCAATATCAGTCCTGACCACCGCCCAACCCACCACCACCAAAGCCGCTGAGCAACCAAACCACCACTACAACGCCACCCGACAGAGAAACATTGCACCAACAAAATCTACAAGAGAAACTTCTGGAAGATTGGGGTCGAATTGCAAATACAACGACAACAAAGAACCCGCCCGAGACGTCAAAAGGATGATACGGGAAACTCGGAGACCCACCACCAAACGCTGCGACTCCACAACGCCGTTAAGCCAAAATCGGATACACCCAAAAGTGTAAACCAGTGGGAGCCCAGATCATCAATGTCGTTAGGCTCAAAGCCGGAAGCACCCAACAGCGCACTGGCGACAATCCAGAAGCTGGTACCGGAGGATGTCGACAACGAAACCAAACCACTGGAAACCAACCCGCCACCGCCGACCAACCCATCACAACCGCCCTATCTGCCACACACCACACCCACCACCGCTTAACCCTATGCCATCGTACGATGTGGCCACCATCAGTCGCCGCGACCACTGAAACCCCACCACCACCAAAAACCCCATCACCGCCACCATAACCCCCACGAAAACCCCCATAACCCCTAGGGCCCCACCCACCACCACCAAGAGTACATTGATGGTGTCATTTTTGTCCTCAATATTTCAATTGGTGCCCAACGTTAAAATGTGAGTTTAAATGGTCCCCATAACTAACCAATACCGTCCAAGTTTATTTTTCATTAAAGGGGAACTTTTGGGACACTACTATATGATTGCACCCTATGTACCATGAACATGACGTCGGAGGTCGCATTGGTGTCGGACAGGGATTGGACGACACTCTTCGGACGTGTTTGGCACTCAACTCAAAGTTGTCTCATTTTTTCTCAATGTTTTTTGTTTTGAAACTCTAGGGACACTCTAAAAAATGCTTTGGATACTCTCTCGACACTCTTTGTACAATCTCACGTTGACAGTGTTGAACGAAACAAAAGACTCTAGTTAAAGCTTAAGGAAGTCTCTCTTTTTTGTGTAACATATGATAATTGATTGATTATGAAGATACGTTGATGATAAAAGGCTTATTGTTGGAATAATTTTGCGAATGATGTAATGATAAATAAGATGAAGGAATATACAGTGTTAGATAAACATAATTAGATCGTCTTATCTTTTTTCTTCATATAATAGGGTACATAAATATTTTTCAAAAACGTGCCCCTAACTTGTTGCGTCATCGTAGTTTTTAAGGATTGCTTGTTGAAGCATTGGTGTCGTGTTGGTGCACATAGATTACACCTTGTGAAAATAAATAGGGAAAATTTGGGAAATACCCCTAGACTTGTACCCAAATGTCTCATAAGCACCCAAACTTCAATTAGACACCCAAAGTTGTCGAAGATTCTTCAATTAGACATCGGCATCAAAATCCTCAATTTATTGGATTGGTTGAGATGGCAATGATGTGGCAAATATTTTGTCTTGGACCCAATCACATTGAATCATAGCCCCTTGGCCCCCTTCCCTTCCCTTCTTCCTCCTCTTCCATTCACAGCCATTCTCTATTCCAACTGCCATCACCGACGACCTTCGCCATCGATCACTACCCCCAATACACCAAATCTTCCTCTTCCTCTCCAACACTATCACCATCAACACCCTAGTAAGCAGAGGAGCAAACAGAACCATGGCAGTGGTAGGGCTTGGTACCTATATTCGGTACTTCCTATTTTATGTACTGTTATTTTGGTTGAATATCACACATCTCTTACTTTATTTAACAACATGATCTGGGTTCTTGTATTATAAGGAATTTAAACGGGCCAATATTTTTCCTGTATTTTAATTTTCTTTTTACAGGTTTTACAAGAAGTTTTGCGGTGCTATTCCATCCCAAACGAGTTGTTTGGCAAGGTTTGCATCATTATAGACAAGGTCAGTTGCAAAATCCATCAATTTTTGTATTGCTGCCCCTTCTCTCCCTGTTTTTCGTGTTCGGATAAATGCTGCCGCTTCCCTTCCAATTACTCTTTTGATATTGCTGCTGATATTTTTATGAGGTCTTCTGGTAACGTAATTTTTAACAAATTGCATAAAGGAAGCCAGATTCGAGATTGTGAGGTGTTCCTCTCAATGGCACTTCCAGGCCAGATGGGTTAATGGCTAGGATAAAGCTAGAATAGTTAACTAATGTTTTCCAACTTTTAAGTTCGTTGTGGGGGTTAGACCTTTAACCCTAAATTGATCTGATGGGCATATTATGTAACTCTAGTTGCCTTTTTAGCCGTTGTTGGGAAGGGGGAACATTGCTTACCTTACCTACCAAATTGTTAATATAACATCTGATTGAGCTCTGGATCACTTTGCTCATATCTTCGGAGATAAAGCGGTTATCAGTTCTACCCAAACTATTGGCTCTGGTGAATATGTTTCACTTGATCCCATTATCATACTTCTATTTGATCTGCTTTTCTTACCAAGGGTAAATATAGAAACAAGCCCAAGAGACATAACGTACATGTCACTTTAAATTTGTACCATGTATGGGATTCTGCGTGATAGCTTCAGTAGTTGGTGTCAACGTTGTAAAACTCTTGTTTGGTTGTTCCTTGTTGCACAAAGATGAATCCCAGTTCGTTTTCCATTTGTTCCTTGTCTTTTTTTTTTTTTTTTGTAGTATCTGGATAATATTGTGCTTTTGCATCCGTTCTCCCGCCATTGACATATGAAATTTGTTGCAAATAGATAGAAAAGGTTCCGATTGATGAAATCAAGAGAGAGTTGAGCTCTGCTGAGTTATCAGATGAGGCTATTGAGGAGCTACTACAAGTACTCTCCGTCAAGTCCTTAACAAAGTTGGAAGGTTGGTTGTTTTAAACTTGATTGAGATCTGACCAAACACTTTTTGTAATTATTCCTGTCAAGCTTCAGTCATGAACTTAAAATTTACCTTTTTACTTGTGTAAAATGTATTTCTCATCGCGACGATATTTTCTGGTTATACAGCCTCTACCTTACATGCACTGTTCAAATGTTTTCATTATTGTTGAACACTAGTAGGGAACAAGACGTGTCATTTTAGGATGTTGTAACACCATTAGTGCAAGCTTAGAATGATTACCAGTGACCTGTATATCTCAAATAGAGATTCCTGTGGGCTTCAGCTTTGTATTTTTCTGCTTTGTTTTAGTAATTGTGCTTCTTCTATATGCTCTATGAATGTCACATTCATCTTATGTAGAGAAACTTGGAGCAGCAGGGGAAGCACTTGCTGAACTGAAACTACTATTTTCACTTGCTGAAAAGTTAGGATATTCTGAGTGGATTCAGTTTGATGCATCTGTTGTCCGTGGTCTAGCGTACTACACTGGAATAGTATTCGAGGTTTGATTCAAACTTCATCATTTTCTTTTTTTCCCCTTGGCAATGTCAAATTCCTTGTTGGAAATGGAGTTCTGATTGTGGTGCCCTTTACTGAATCTTCTAGTTAGTAAAAGCAGAGAAAGAATTCAGGGAAAACAAAATGTGAATCGTGTTCTGCTTGTGGGATGTACAACACTCCCGTTATTAGTGCCTTAATGCCGGATAGCTGGTGGAGGAGGCTGTTGTTGTCAAGTAGCAGCCACATGTGGGGTGGCATTGATGTGTTGAGGTATAGAATGATATTGTCATGCATGACGAGATGCATGTATGTGAGATGGCAATTACTGAGTCACCAATATAAATTGGACTGGTAGTCGTGAGGGCATGGTTGTTCAAATAGCCTATAGATCATTATCCTGGTTTTCTTCTTTGTACAAGGCTACAAGCTATTGTGTTTATGCTGGGCCCATTATTGGCAGCCACATACACAACACCCAAGTACCGGTTTGTTCATGAAATTGAAACCTGCAAATCATGTTGCATGGAGACATGGAATTTGTTGAAATTCTGTCCCTTTAGAAACTCTACAAGATGCAATTGTCGGCGAATCTCTATCTGAATGTTCCCTTTGGGTCTGTTGTCTGGATGTCATATTGAAGTTAAAATGTTTTTGACAGCAAGAGATGGAAGTACGTATCAGTAACATATGGCATTGCCTATGGAATTGTCCGTTCGTTACATGTTGTCCCAAAAGCTTAAGCTGTTAGGAAATGGACCTAGCAATATATATCAAGTTATCCAACACTTTCCTCATGTGCGACCTCGTCTTGCACGTGGCAAATGCAAAGATCCATACAAAAATCGAAACAGAAAGAAAAGGGGAGAAAAAACACACAAACAGAGAACAAATGTGAATGGAGTCACTTGAACCCCAGATCTCAGAGAAAACCAGAGTTCTGATATCATGTTGTCCTGCCAAATGTCCCAAAAGCATAAGCTGTTAGCAAATGGGGCCACTTATGTCAAGATATCCAGCATTCTTCTCAAAAATGAAAGTGTATACAAATGCATGGCATATCTAGTTGATTACATTTATTTGCCATTTTTCTTTACCTAAGTGCTAATATTATTATTGTCAAAGGGATTCGATAGGGAAGGGAAGCTGCGAGCCATTTGTGGTGGTGGGCGGTATGACCGATTACTTTCTACTTTTGGAGGTGAAGACATTCCTGCCTGTGGCTTTGGATTTGGTGATGCTGTAGTATTAGAAGTGAGTTCAAGTTCAAGCCTATTCTAATTCTATGTGTGCCGTATGTTCAAAATGAGATTTGAGAAAAACAGGCCTTTTTTTAAAGTTTGTACAGACCAAGAATGTATATCACAAGCAGAAGAATTGCATTTAACCTGTAAACCCTTTTTTTTTTTTTTTTGAACGGCAAAAAGAAATTTTATAGATTTTTTAAATTGTTAATCTGTACACTTATGTGTGTGCGCGGTGCATTGCTCACATGGACTTTTAGGCATTTGATGATTTTATTTTGTATTGTAATGAACCACCCTCAAACATATTTATAATCAGACGACCGGCTTATACCTTGATTAAGATCTTTCCCCTATCAAATCAGGATGACAGATGTGAACTAGTTTATAAGAGAAGAATTAGAGTAGTGCTGCACCAATTGCACATGCATAGCTGGCAGACATATGGAGTTGTAAATCTTTAACCTTGATTTTTATGAAGTGTTACTTGCTGCATGAATGATCACAGATGATGGCTGTATTTGTTCTCTCTGTTGTTTTGATTTGGAGTTTACAGAGCTTGCATTCTAAACAGTGACGACTTGACCAAGTCTTTGGCTGGGCAGAGCCTAGTACTGTGGGCTGTGAATGTGATAGCTTAATCTGTTGACTGTCTTGTTCTAGGATTTTTTCCTACATTGGCTTGAATTTTGAACTGTATCACTTCTACTTTTCTGTTGCTAACTATCTACTACATAATTAGTGAGGGGGTTCTGTTTCTTGCAGTGACGATGCTTAACACGTTCTTCAAGTTTTACCTTCCATCTTGAAATTCTTGAAGATGATTTTGTTGGGTTTTACAGTTGTCTCTAATCTTCCCCTTTTGATTAATGCTCAGCTGCTAAAGGAGAAAGGACTTATACCAGAAGTAGGTCAGCAGGTAGAGAATATTGTGTGTGCTCTGGATCCTGATCTTCAAGGTGCAGCAGCTGGTGTTGCTACGATTCTCAGGGGAAAAGGCCAAAGTGTTGATTTGGTGTTGGAGAACAAACCACTTAAATGGTACATAATTGATACAGCATTTATATAGGTTCCGCATAAACTTTCGAATATTTTCTGATACGTTGTCACTTCCTCCTTTGGTAGGGTGTTCAAACGGGCATCACGAATAAATGCGCGTAGGTTGATATTGGTGGGAAGTTCTGAGTGGGAAAAAGGCGAGGTTAGTGTAAAGAACCTTTCATCTGGTGAACAGTATCAAATCAAAGTTGACAAGCTAGAGTGAAAGATCATTTTTGGTTCCTTTGAAGCTGTTGATTTGTTGGAATATGTGAATTTCTACATAATATATGTTGCTTATCTTACCACAGCCTCCATGGGGGTAAATTTTGTACTGTAAAATCTGATTTGAGGCAAGGTATCTTATAATTTTTCATTCACATTTTAGTGCAATCAAGGTTCTTAACATGCAACAAAAACTATGGCTAGCCTAGTTGGCTACTCTTGCACTCTTTACTGAGTGGTCAAGGGGTCAAATCTTTTTTTTTTTTATCAGAAAAAGGGTGGGAGGGGGCGACTAGTGTAACAACCCCCTTGGGCGTGACCATAGGGCTTCCTACCCGCTGTGGAATGTCCGGTTCAAGCCATAGCTACTATCAGTGAGGACAGGCCGTAACCACAACACCACCTAGGTACAGGATGACAAATGAACAAATTCTCCATTCCCTTGCCACTGACAAGACTCGAACCTGAGTCTTACCTGGGAATGAAGGAGGCTTTTGCCATCTAGGCTATCAAGAGGTCAAATGTTGTTGAAGGCAAGAATTGATGATTAGTGCTCCTATATAGGATTGTACTTTATTGATTTATTTCTTTCATGCATGGGGCTATTGCTTGAATTGTTATGTACTAGGCTCGATTTAGTTGTTGCGAATCTTAAATAATTGATGTAGTGTATTGTTATTATAATTCTTTCAAAATGAAGTTTCTTAACGTACACTTCTATTGTTTGTTGTCTGCCTTGCGGTCCGTATGCATGTGGCTATTATTTACGAGCTCGGTTTAAATATTGGATTGAGAGTGGGAGTGCGGAACATTTTGAAAGATTATCTGACTTAAGGACAATACTCATTTCGCTTTGCACGATTCCTCTTATCTTGGAATTATGCGCACATGCCAATAGCAGGTGGTGCCGCAGAATTGGGTTTAATGCAAGAATCAAATAAGAAACTGAAGAAGATAATCTTTGCATCCTCACTGAGGGTATGATTGATCGAGCTTAAGAATCCGCATCTACAAAAAGGAGAATGATTGAGTATCCGCACAGCATCGCTCAATCTCACCGTTCATTTTGACAATCAATGATCTAAATTTTAAAAGAACTCTTCCAGGAGAGATAATTACCGAAATACTAACAAACAATAACCTCCAAGGAAGGCTGGAGAGCAAAGGATTCAGATCCTCTCCGTTCCACCCACAGAATGGAGGTATCAATTCCATTTAACGAGGAGTTGACTCCTCACTACTTTACGGAAAAAGAGAGCTTGGCTTCATAACCTTATTACTACGTTGTTTTGATTACGTCAAGAAATCTATAAATTACCAGTTACGCTTGAGCTCCAAAAAAAATCCATTTAAACACCGTACTGTAAACAAGACGGGGTAAAATACGCAAGAGTGGAACACATACTACAAATATACTACAAATATCAGGTTTTCGCTCCATAAGTAAATGCAGATCACAGTTGGCACCCAAGGAACCATTCGGAAGCACCACTCGACAAAACGTAAAAACGATTAAGGACATCTCCAAACTAACAGACTGCTCCAGTGCAATCGTAACCATCTTCAGTGCAAGCTGCGCAAAATTCCATGAAGATATCCGCTGCTCATCACAAGGGACACAAAGGATACAACACCAGCTGGAAATATCTTTCCGGACTTCTTAAATCGAGAACCCATCACTACCAGAAGAGCAGCAGAAATGCCTAGGAATTATAAGAAATCAAAGAAAGGTGAGACCACATTTATCCAAGAATTACTGAAAATGAGGCTGTGAGAGGTTAAATTAAGCCAGAGGTTTGTCAAAAAAAGACAAGGCCAATTAAGTGACAAATCAAGTTAAAATGGGCCCCTACAACGTGGCACTATTGAAAGGTATCGGCCAGTTCTAGGGCTGAGCACAATAAAATCAGCATAACATACGAATTACGATTGTAATTAGCTGAGGCTACTCGAGGCAGCCATCATGCCTAGGCAATTGGCAAAGAGTGTCGAAACCAATGCAAAAATGGTTGGCAGAACGATTGGCCGAGCAACCAAAACCTTCTTGGACAAGTTAGTCATGTGACTCATGTATAAAGAACACTAAAGCAGTTGCCCTTCGCAAAAATTGTGGTGCCAGAAATGATTATACTAGCGCAGGCTCACTAATCGAATAGGGAAGCTCGAGGCATGAAACCATATGAGCATCTTTCTACATGGCTAGCACAGGCCCCACAGAAAATACAATAATGGGAGTCCGCCATAGTCAGCTGGGAGAAGTTAAGCAGAAGTCTCCAAATGCCAATAGGCTATAAGAGAGCAGGTCCAAGAGGAAATGGGACCGACCACTCTCTGAGCAAAAAGAGCCGTCGTCTCTCAAGTCAATTAAGTCACAACTTTTTTGGTTTTCTACTCTGATTGAGTTTGATCAACCAAGTCTCTTAGGGCTCGATTACTTAGACATTGGAGTGCCCACCAGCCAACTCCATTGGTCCATAAGCACCCGACAGTTGCTTCTTTTGCGGCAACAGAAATTAGAGTAGGATTAAGCAGTGCAATAGAGTATTGATCTTGTAAGGCACAAATTTAGCCCGCTACGGAGGCAAAGGTCCTTTATGGTGCAGGAAGATGAGTTTAAGACTGTATAACCATTGAATGGGAAAAATATAGAAAATCAAGTGGAATTATTCAAAGTGTCATCAGAACAAGCACCAAGGAAGATGGGGATCTAAGAAGTGATGGTACTTTGAAAAACATGTCGTACCCAAAACCGATTGGGTTCTAGTACCTTGCATGCTACATCCTATGTTACATGGGTTCGGGTGTTGGTGTTGGTGTACATCTAAGGGTCGGACAGGTCAAACCTAAAAATGGACAATACAAAGATATAAATCCAAATTTGGATACAACAATGGAAGTACGCCACAAAATTATAAACAACAATTAGAATGTCTGGCAACTACCTACTAGGGGGACTTTGCCCCATTGATTATCTTCCCGACCTCTTTTAGGATAAGCATAATCCAGAAATCAGATCTAGTAGTACTTAGAAGGGACGAATAAGTAAATAAAACGAGAAGAGGGCATCCAGAAATAATATACATCGGCTGTCACATTTTTGTCCTCTAACAGGCAGTAGCAAATTGTGATGGCCATACCAAAAGTTTCGATTCATTTAGGAATTGTAAAATGGTATAATACATATCTTACCAAACCCAAGGGATGATGCAAAAGCTGGTCTTGTGGGAAGCTCAGAATAAATAAACAACAGAAGCAACGCTGACAGTCCACCAGCTGCCAATGACTTCTTGCTACCACTCTTCAAATAGCCCATAACTCCACCCACTGTTAAAAAATATGATCAGAATCTGACAGAAAATAGAGAAAAGCCTATGGACTAACAAAAACTGATGCTCAGGATAGCATATACTAGTATTTGTTGTATTTTACTATCTTCCAGACCTCCCCAATTACTTCTGTTATCTGATGGGAATTGAAAATAAATTAACTCACCATCAGAAATTTGATCAGGTGTAGACTTTGCTCATTTTCCTGCACCAAGGTCGTGATAACTTGCATTCTACCATGGGCTCTTACCCAAACTAATAAAATTGGCAGCTGATGCATTTGTACTACGTTAGTACCCAGAAATATAATTTAAAGGCTGTGTTTGGATCTTGAAAATTTGTGGAGGGCATTGTGGAGAGAAAAAGAAAACTAGATATTCAAATATTTCCTATGTTTTCTCAACTTTTCCATTTTACTCACATATCCCTTCACAAATCCAAGATCCAAAGATAGGCTAAAAGACTCCCAAGTCCTAACATACAAAAGCTAACATCATTGAAAATCTCATAAATACATATAAATTGCTTCTTACTGGCCAAAAGAGAAAATCTTTCTCTCAAACATTCAACTACCTTGTTGGTCATTGCTATAGAACAATTACCTTCCTTCCGAATAAACAAATTTTGAATAGCTATTCAACTTGACGATGCTAAATTCTGAATACAACAAATTTTGAATCAGCCTTTGCACAAAGCCCGAGAGGTCGCCCAGGCTTATGTACTGGTTTTGGAGATTATAATTAACTAATGTGGGACAAGCTCTAACACTCTCCCACACCCGCGACTCCCCCACATGCGCCCCCTGGCCCGTCCATGGAGAGGTAAACAAAGGATCCACAACATAGGGTCACCACAAAACAAGGTGCGCTAGCGCACAAACAACAGGATAACCAATCAAGAGAGCCTTGTCCAAAAGACTCTGAAAGCCTAGCTCTAATGGCATGTTAAAGCATCTAACTCAAAACCAATTAGTAATGGGCAGAGAGGCCGCCCCCAGCTTATATACTAGTTTTGGATGTTATAATTAACTAATGTGGGAAAAGCTCTAACAAATAGCATCTCCATCCATTTCTCTTCTTTAGACTGAAAACCCCTAACCCACCCTCACTCTACTCAAACCTACACCAAATTGTGTTTTACTCACAATTTACTCAAATAACGAATGCTCAGTGTTCTACTCAGAAATTGCGAAGTTCGCAATGCTATTTTCTACCTCTTAAATTTTCAGTCATGCAATTAATAAAACTTTCATTCAAATTTACGCTTATTATTTACTTAAATGAATGTTTTACTCGTATATGAATAAAAACATGAGCGAGGACCCAAGATGCTCCAATCACACAAGGAAACACGAAAACGAAAGCAATTATTACCTCCGACAAGAGCAGCGTAAGCCAGTGTCAATTTCTGAGACATAGACATGCCCCCCATCTTCTTGCTATTATCGCTTTCCTCCGATCCTCCTTCACTACTCTCGTTACTATCCTTACTATCGCCGCCTCCGCCTCTGCCTCCGCCGCCTTCTCCTCCAGCCCCACCTCCTACGCCGCCGCCGCCGCCAGTATCCGGTTCGATCTCGATGTCTGGTTTGGAGTACCCAGAGTAGTCAACACTAGCCTCTGTGGTAGTAGCAGTACACTTGAGAAGCAACTGGTGCTGTAATCGGTGAGCGCAAATCGACGGCGGCGACGATCGGTTCGTCAACGGAAGGGCGTAGGTACGGTTAGTTGAAGCGTGATGGCGGAAATGGTGAGGTTGGGGTGGCAGTAGAATGGTCGACTGGGAAACTCGCAACAACAACTCCCCTGTCATCTCTTCTTCTGCTTTGTGTTTCTCTCCCTACCTGTACCAAAAAAACCCACCCTAGTGATTGTGCTAGAATGGTTACATAAAATTAGGGTCGAGATCGACTGGTTCGGGTCGTATCATTTTGTGTTCGTGTTAGAATTTTCTTAATTCTATGTTTGTGTTAAAATTCTTCCAATCCTAATTAGATCTGTTTAGCTTTTCGTGTCTCATGTCAGAAATAATCGACCATAACCTACTAACTTCGTATCTAGTTCGTGTCATATTACCACGGCCATTCTTAAATTCTCAACCCGCATCGTATCATCTTGTGTTCGTGTCAAAACTATCCCAATCCTACCCCGACCTGTTTAGCTTTTCGTGTTATTGTATCGTGTCAGATTCCTGTTTTATGTCAGAAATAGTTGACTCTAATCCGCTAACTTTGTGTCGAGTTCGTATCGTGTCGAAAATTTCCACCCTACTTAAAATAATAACCTTCTAATCAAAGTCATTAAAATATTATTTTTATTATTTAATTTTGTTAATTTTTTAAGAAGAGATATTTGCATCATATATGCATGAAAATAATACCTGTGGGCAGTGGTAGACCCAGAAAATAGACATAGTGGAGGCACCGATTTTCTTTATAACCATAATATATGAGTTACAATTAAATACTTTCACACCAAAATAATTTTAGCATTCATGATAAAGTGACAATTTTAAAGTATATATATATTTTAATAACCAGTTACTTGGGCAAATTTGCACACATCAACTATATGTGTTAAAACAAAATTATCACATGTTCATTGTCCATTTTCTTAGTCTCTACGAGTACAAGGTTTGGGGACCAAAAATGTACAAATGCAATGTGCGAATTTATATGAAATACTACACAAATAATTGGAGACGTTGGAAGAGTGAGGGGAAACCTTGGTTTTGGTTATGGGAGAATAGATTTCTTTTTTTTCGTTTTCCCTCTAACGTGCACGCTATTTTTTAATGCCAGGGTAGTGGCGGGAAGACTCAAACATGCACACTCTTGTTCACAAAGCTAACACTTTACCACTACACCAAACATTGCTTACTTGCACATATTCAAGGTACAATATATATACACACACACCAAATCAAGAAAAAAAAAGTTAAAAGAACGTGAGGGCACATGACCCCACGTGCCTAAGGTGGGTCCACCCCTACCTGTAGGTGCCTAACGAATTAATTACTTCAGCAGTAATAAAAAGATTCTATTATTTTTAATCGGTAAAAGATTCTATTGGTTGAACGCATCCTTTTAATACTCCTATATACTTGTGCAATACTATGGTTGTCTCTATAGACAACCGAATACATTAGAAGAAGAGTTAGAAAAATTTCTATTGGCTTAGAAAGTCAATTTTAATTAGAAGCGTGGTAAGGTGAATAACTTCACAAGTAAGAAAAGTTTCTATTGGTTGAGCGTACATATGTTTTAGAATTAGCCAACCGAATACAGTATTTAGATGATTTACCACTAAGAAAAGTTTCTATTGGCTGGACAAAGAAATTAAACCTTAGGCTCTATTTGTTTTGATGTAAAATGTTTTTTCAGAAAACAAATTTCAAACATTTATTTTTCGGTGTTTGATTGGCACTTGAAAATATTTTCAAAAATCAACAAAATAGTGTAGAGAGAGAGGGGGACTTAAATGACAGAAAGATCTAAGATTATTGAAATTGAACGTGGATCAGGACTGATGATTGAAAAAACTGAGCAATAAGAATTGCCGTAGAAGGTAACAGGTTCATGTTAAAAAATAACTCACGAAATATTTAAGGGTAAGTCATTTCCATCCAATTGATGGAAAATATTTTCTTCATTTTTTACACAACCAAACACTGGAAAATAAGTAAAATATTTTACGATAAAATATTTTACGTCCAAACAAACGGAGCCTTATTGTAGTTTTTTTTATGATAGGCTTAAACCTTATTGTATTCCAAAGAACAATAAGCTATCAAGAGAAACACATCATCAATGGTATTTTCATTAGAACAACTATCGGAATTAGAGGGCCGCTTGAGGTGCGCTCACACATTTTGAAGTACTCGCAAGAACAGGCCTACTAACACAATTCCAATAAGTCGGGCGAACACGGCCGCCCTTGAGGCAACGACGTCGCTGTGTCGCGGAACAAAATAACTCAAAATGCAAACAAGGATGTGATACAACTAGCCTTGAGCTCTGCAACTAATCCTTTAGAAAAGACTGTCTTCCAACAAAACATCACCAGTAAAAACAACAGTACCGTACTGTCCTTTAGAAAGACGTACTGTCTTCCGGCAAAATATCACCAGTGAAGCAACAGTACGTACTCAATCGCTCGTGTTCATCCAAGCGAACTTACACTTGATCGGATCGATGAGCACTACTTGGGCATGTGGATAACACAGCGCAAACACTTCCCTTCTGCCATGAGATCAAACGCTCTGTTGATTTCCTCGAATGACAGGTTGTGAGTGATGAACTCGTCAACTTGGATTTCCTGCGCGAATATTTGAATTCCAAGTTAATCACAAGATGATGTCAGCACAAATGTGCCCATATATACGAACAGCGTAACAGCTAGATGTTGACATCAGGAGAAAATTGGTGGCAATTAAGGCGATCGTAAAAAAGGCAAAATTTGCCACAATATTGAAGCAACTCCCTCCATCGATATACTTTTTGCATTCTATTTCTGTTAGGGATGCCAATGATGATGTCCATTTTCAGAAGTCAAGGTAGCTAAATCTCGTGATATTGCAATATTATCGTTTCCTCGTGACTCTGGATAGTGAGGAAGGCAAGGACGCTCTTCTTCAATATTAGAATTCCAACAAACAACAAATTAAATGTATAGCAAATTGGAAGGTTTGATTCGTCATGGCAGGCAAATGGTTTCAGATTAGAGGGTATAAGCTAAACAAGATCAAATGACCAAGTGGTCAATGCACTTGTTCTTACCTCCCTCAAGTACATGTCTACTAGTGCTGGAAGATCAGACTTTGGTTTCCACCCTCCAAAAAGTGAACCTCTCAGTGTCCTTCCAGTAAGAAATAATGCATAGTGAGCTGTTACCTCTGGCTTCACTTTTGGTACACCAAGCGTAACAGTCACTCCCCATCCCTAAGAAAATAGGAAACGACAGAAACAATGATGTAATGATGGATATAATTCATCAAGGAAATGAATAAGAATATCACCGGACTTACGTCACAACATGACTGCAAAGCAGCAGTTATCATTCCGGTGTCTCCTATGCATTCGAATGAGTAATCTGCTCCTCCGCTAGTGATACGTTTAACAACCTGGAAGAAGAAAATCAAGTTGTCGGAATTCAACAACAGCATTCGAAGCTCAAGCATGTGCGTTGGAGGGTGTGGTAAGTACACGTGTGGATTCAGGAAGAAAGAATTGCAACGGAGATATTTGTCCAGATGCATTCTAGAAATGATTCATAACTTCAACCACCTCGGTGCATCTTATTCTGTTACTCAATTTTATATGGACTCTTCTAAATATATATGAACTTATAACACATTCGTTATAGCAATGTATTCTTCAAAGGGATCCTGAACATCAGCCACCTTGGTGGAATCTGTTGCAGCCAATCTTAGTAAAATCTGTTGTCGTCGTTATAATATCATATCCTGTTCTCATTCTACTTGTTTACCGGAACTATATGAGATACCTGTTGAATTGGTTCATCATAGTCTTTTGGGTTGATAAAATCTGTCACTCCAAAAATCTTCGCTGTAACAACAGATCGAGAAGATACATGGGCAATCTGGAGAATCACTAACATAGACCATACATACTACCATTCTAAAGTATGAAGAGCTGAAGTTACGATACCTTTTCCTTTCTTCTCAGGATTAGTATCCACACCAATTATTTGTGATGCTCCCCTTAGTTTGGCACCTTGTGCAACCTACTCAAAAAGAAATCATGAATGGAAAAAAATTTCTTGAGATGGGGTGACAGCTAGAAAATCTTGAACATGCATATGGCAAGTTCAACTACTTACAGCAAGGCCAACAGTTCCAAGACCAAAAATGACAACAGTTGAGCCTCCAGCAACATCAGCAACCTTCCAAGCCGCACCCAGCCCTATTATCAAATGCCAAATCACCGAGTGTTTTCATTCCAAGTTTACAAATGGCGCTAAATCACACATAAATGGAACCAGTAAATCAAGTTACATAATATAGAAGAGTGTACAAAGGAGAAGAACATCCAAGCTGAAAGACAAAAAAGATCTATAATACCAGGAACAAGTATATGACCTTATACAAGTTCCCCAATGCAAATTCCTTTCAATGTATATGTTTTTTAATATCCAAGAATCAACAGCACACTTGTCTCAACATCATTGCCCAACATCATTCTCTACTACGGTATCAAGAACAATTGGATGATGAAAAAATTAGCAAAGATTGGCATAACTTATATCTATTCAACGACGTATGAACAGTTCCTTGATTTTGGTTAAGGAATTGTTGAATCTTTGCCTTGGAATATAAAAAGTGTAAGCGAACAAAAGTCACAATGTCACATAGCAAAGCTCATGTCCATCTCAAACACAAAGCTAGAATTTTTTTTTTCCTGAAACAGTACTGTGAAATCATTTTATCTAGTGGGAAACAAGGGAACAGGCTTAAGATCTCACTTTTTGCAATATCACCTATATAGGCTTGTTTGTTGTTCCAAGGCATCCCCCTGGAGGAGCTCGCTGAGGGGAAGGGATTTTACAGTTCAAGTACTCATGAACTACGGGAAGGAAACACCAAGCAAGCATCGATAACCTAAACGAAAGAGTGACTAGATTGCCGATACAGAAATGTAATCTTTCAAAAAAGAGGTGGTTAGCCAAATATACTAGCGCATAGAAGCCAAGAGTTTGACCCCCTGTTTCTTTCTCAAAATAGGAAAGAGCAATGGAGAGTGCCTCCCTGTATAGTTCATTCAAAGGGATGTACAAATCTCCATGCAGACACCACTTATGCAGGGCCAAGACAGATTAACGCATGGCTGAAAACTCCACAAATGGGAAAAAGTTCTAACTTTTTAGCTTCATTTCCTGGTTTTGACAGATACAATCTAACAAGCATATAAGCTTAAGATTCCTGGAGCTCAAACAAAGGTAATAGCCGGCACAAAGCAAGGGGTAGTGCAAAAAACACACACTGGACTTAAAAGTAATTTTGACTAGACAACGACACCATTACGTGAGAAGTCTTACCTGCAGCCACTCCACAACTGAGAAGGCATATTTTCTCTAGAGGTGCGATTGAGCTGACTTTGACAGCACAACCAGAGTGCACAACGGTGTACTCGCTGAAACTTGAAACCGCACAATAATGATAGATGGGCCTTCCTTTTACCGAAAAGCGTGTCCCTTGGTCACTGTGCATTACACCTCTTCTTTCCAATCCCAGTACTTGGCAAATGTTGCTTTTGCCAGAGGTACAATGTCTGCATGTCTTGCATTCTCCAGTAAATAGCGTAAGCACATGGTCCCCCACTCCAAATTCAGACACTCCTTCCCCCACACTCTCCACAATCCTGCAAATTACCATTCTGAAGTCAGCTTTTTACTTATTGTGAACGATAGGGGCGAAAAGCATTAAAAAAAAAAACTAATTTCACATAATCAAAATTGTTCTTGAGGTGAAAAGTACTTAAAAAGACAGTTAAATCGAACCTAGTCTAAGTTAGTCTTATAGGGTTCATACGTCATGCATCAGAAATGCCATGGGCGGAGGCACTAAGGCACAAGTGGAGTCTAGTGACCCCACTCACTTTGATTTTTCACTGAAACATTTGACTATCATGCATTATTTTACAAATATAACAAATCTTTTGGGGCCAATTATGAGGTAAAAATGAATTATTCGTGCATATCGATCTTATAATTAACCTCTTAATTTAGTCATTTCTGGACTTGTGCATAAGAAAAATATAGTTGCATATGAATCTAATTTTTTACCTCACTAACCAAATTCCTAGCTCCGCAATGCCATATATATACACATAACAAGCAAATCGTACTATGGCCTGTAAGTAAATCTATGAGACTAAAGGGGAAGGATATTGAAATCAACCCTGCAGCTTCATGGCCGAAAATCCGAGGAAAGATAGGGGTACTTGTCTGCAAAATAAAAAATAAAAAAAAACATGTATAGTTAGACAGGCAAACTTCAATATTTGACCTGTCACAATTTGTAAGGGCAAGAAAGGACACAAATGACCGATAACTAAGAAGTATTTGGGTTAGCCAATGCGGAAGGTAAATAATCAAGGGAAGAAAAAACACCAAAAAATGCAAGAGAAAATATACAAGCATTACTCCATATTCTCCAACATAAAAGTAAGACACTTTTCCTCTCAATTCATCCCTAGAATCAACAAAAGTAGATGAACTGCATTGCTTGGTCTGAGGTCAAATGGATAAAGGAATGCATGATGATTTTATATTTCGCCAAGAAATCTGTTTAATCTGCAGATTCAGCCTTTGTCTTTTAACTTCAACCACAGTGTTCTCGTGGACTCATCTAAGCTAAATTACACAATCATCAAAATAGAACTTCCATCCATCAGCTGTACGAAAATGATTAAAACACAACCAATGGTCCAATGGTGATTCTAGTTACATGACCAGTTTTGATTTTCCTCCCAGATTCCTTTAATTTTTAGCTATAGTTTTTATATACCCAAGAAAAAGCCTATGGTACGTACACCTTTGACCAACATTTGCGTAGCCTAAACAAAACGATACGTAACTAACACCAAATATTTTTCGCAACTCGCCAAAAATCTTCATGCGTACTGTCCATACAGATTCGTAGTTGACCAAAATATTACGTAACAAACGCCATAAAGAGTCACAACATATGAACCCATAGTACGTAAGAAATTGAATGATAACAAATTCATACCCCATGAACCATAATATTCGCAACCTAACCATAAAGTTGCATATCCCTTCTTTTGTTCGATAGAAACCTATTCGGGATGATACCAAAACCTACGTAACGTAAACATAAGAATATAAAACTTTGCAATGGTACACACTAGCTTTCTCCTGCACAATGCTATTTATTGATGCGTAGAATTTAATGGATTCGTGTTTAGCTGTCCTTTTGCAAGAAGAGGGGACATGTAATGCAAGGTTTTATATATCGGCTGTTGATATGCAATGGCTTTTGAGCCTTCCTATACCGGGGAGATGTAAAATCACATGCGTATCAGTTGGCTCCAAAACACCATTACAACCGATTCTCACCTTCAAAACATGTTAAAGACTGATACTGACTTCTTCTTCTTTTTTTGCAAGCATGGAATCATCTCAAATAAGAGATTGCCTTTTTCATGGAGCCCCAGTGGGTTCACAGAGCTGTTCAATCTCGCGCGTCCATTTCAGTTTTGGATGGTCCAGATTTTAATGAAACTTTTCCGGAGAAAAGTTAATCACAATCAATTATTACCGTTCATAATTGATTTTTAATTTGGATCGTCCAAAAACCACATTGGACAGTCGCGATTGAACTCTGTAACTTCTCCTTTACGGCTGCTCCGTAAAGAAGATTTCCCCCTCAAATAATATTGAGCGGATTAAGCTAAGTCCACCCACTCCGTAAAGAAGATTTCCCCCTCAAATAATATTGAGCGGATTAAGCTAAGTCCACCCATTTCGGGTGGCGACTGATACTGACTTTCAACATAATTGTAAAGGAGAGGTTGACACAGTTGCAGCTGATCTCAGCTCTTCTTAGGAACAGCTGTGTCCTTCTCCTTTACAATAATTAATCATGTCAATATTTGAGAGAGAGAGAGAGAGAGAGAGAGAGAGAGAGAGAGAGAGAGAACCAGAGACTGCCAAGCGGTGAGATCACTCCGACAGAGGGAGGTGCAGACAACCTTAATCCGTATCTCCAGCGGCTGGGGTGGGCTCAGTTCCACCTCCTCCATTACCAATGCCTCTCCAGCTCCCCATGCCACCGCAGCTGTATGTAGATTATCATCATTAAGTCCATATGCATCAACGTATCAATTCACCATCATAATACTCCATATGGGTTTCCATAAATGTGGATGAAAATAACCGTAGAACTTTGAATTGAAATGGGAAAGTTTTGGATACCTTTGCAGGTAATGACACCTGCGGGCTGTGGACTCGACATTTCCTTTTTCTTTTTTCAAAACCTGTGAAATAATGGAATAACAAAACAACAAATACTTACAAAGTAACAATTTGATCTGCTGGCTGCTTTTGTTATTGAGAGAAACTGGAGGAGGATGGTCAATTTGAGTAGCTGCCTTGCCGGGGGTGGAGTTCAGATCCACCTACCGGCTACCCCCCTTTCATGGAAGGGGAACCGTTGGATTTGTTGAGAATAGTATATAATATAATATAATATAATATAATATAATACCCCGTTCGAGAAAACCTTCTGAAAAAATATAGTATGTACTATTTATTTCATATTTTTAAACTAAAAAAAATGTAAATGAAAAATAATTTTTTAATTTTTTTTACATTGTTCAAAAGATCTCAATGAGATCTATCAAATAAGATCTATATTATTAAAAAAATTATTTACGTAAACACATTATTCTTGAGCTTGAAATTACCTTCTTAAAAAATAATTACTTAATTTAGGTTCTGTAACATACGGATAATAAATTGCTCTCGCATATGCTTTGTTTTGTTCAATTTTGTATAGGAGTATTGTTTCGCAGTTTCTTTTATTATTGCACCTCGACAAATTTTTAGTTTCTTTTATGATTGCATCTCGACAAAGGTTTGGGTGACCAGTCTCACAATTTAATAGTGGAGACTTGTTTAAATTCGAAATAAAGTTTTGTATGAATTGGTATCGTCGAAGATTATAGACTATAGCACTATAAGGTTTCTTACTTAAAATTTTGGAAGAAGCAAATTCTTAAGTATTAACTCTTCGTTACAAAATTTGATTATATTTTTGAAGTTTATAAGAACGCACCCTATATGGTCTTAGAGATCATGGAAACCAACTTTTGAGCAAATTCTCGTAACGAATGATGGAGTGAGATGATGGAAATCATCGGTGGGGACGAATATTCGAAATGTTTTCATCGGTCGGGATGAATGTTAGAATTCAGTTTTCCCATTGCTTATTTTATAGAGAGAGAAGGTGTTGTATATAAATGCCCTTTTCTCCAACCCCCACCAGATACATATCTTACTTTCTAGCCTTTTCTTTCCTTCCTTGTTAAATTGTTTTTTTGAATAACAAAAGAATTTCAATAATCTTGAAATTTTTCTTTCTAGCCTTTTCTTTCCTTCCTTGTTAAATTGTTTTTTTGAATAACAAAAGAATTTCATTAATCTTGAAATTTTTACAAGACCAATAAGAGCATGATGCTGTCTTGTAAAAATTTCAACCCTCGAAGAAGGTCCCATCTCTTGGGACTATCCCCCACTAGCAGCAGGTGCCCCACATAATTTTTAGCAATCCCATCTCTTGGGACTATCCCCAGTAGCAGTAGGTGCCCCACAATTTTTAACAATCAAATTGGAACTCCTCCATAGAAGCCGGCCCCAATCAAGACTAGAGCATGTAGGCCCTCAAGAATCTTGCCTTCCTCAGTCCACTCCCCATCAATATATTTCACATGCTTGGGTGGACAATACACCCCCTGCATGTTGAATTTTATATATTGTCAAAATCCAATTAAAAACAACAATATACGAAATGTCCAATGTATGCCCACAATTAAGGGAGACCAAGTCTCCACAAGCAATTGAGTTGTCAAGTTGCAAAACCTCGACTTTTAAAGAAACAAATAAAAGGATTCCATAGGTAGCTTTTAAGCTTTTTAGTAGTAATTGATGCGATCATTTGGTAGTTATTAAAATATCATTTTGTGTTTACCAAACGATCGTCAAATTAAATTATTTATTTTCATTAACAGGACTACAAAGACAGCAAAGCTTATGGGTCATCAAGTTACAGTTGGACTGTTTCCACTTCATCATGATCCTTTAATTTCGAGAAATAAATTAGGTTTTTCCCCTATGAGGGAAATATCAGATCACCAGAGTTTTTAATGTAGAGAGTTTAACGTATGTACTGCGTTCTCCTTGAATCAAAATTATCAACAATATTCCGTTCCGCTTTCTTTTTAAACTTTTTTTTTTCAAAAATAAGATAATTTCAAACTCAAATATAATAAAATTAGAAATAGATTTTAAAATTTTTTTGCATCATTTATTGAGATATATCAAACAAGATTCATATTAGTAGAAAAATTATTTGCGTAACCATATAATTTTTGAGCTTGAAATTACTTTCATTTTTTAAAACTTCATTTTTTAGAAATCGCAACACCCTCAGCCCAGGAAACGAACCCATGATAACTGACGTGGACTGAGCCCCACGTCAGCTTTAAATAAAAAAAGGACACTGCTAGGGACACATCGGTGTGGCTGAGTTCAGCCACACCCCTCTCACATACAGGTGGGACCCGTTTCAGTGGGTCCCCCTGCATCGGCGCCTCAGCAAACAGTCAACAAATAAACCAAAAGAGAGAGAGAGAGAGAGAGAGAGAGAGAGAGGAGGAGGAGGAGGAGGAGGAGGAGGCGGAGGACCAAACCACGACCACCACCACCACTGGCGACCTTCCCTCCACCGACCGCCACCACCACCAGTGGCGATTTTCGCCTTCACGACTTCCGACGCGACCACGCCTTGCCAGGGTCTCTCTCTCTCTCTGTTCATCTCTCTTGATTTGTTGATTTCTATAGTGGTTTCCTGGGATTGCGCCCAGGTCGAGCCTGGTTTCAATTGAAAGTTAGGGTTTTGGTTTCTTTGCTTTTCCTTATTCTCGGAATTGAAAGATGAGATTTTTGATATGTTCAGTTTTTTTTGTGTTGAATCTGCTGACTGTATGGTAAATATGATAGTTTTAGTTCTCTGCTAGATGAATTGAGGATTTTGATGAATGCTTATTGTTTTAAAAGATGTGGCCATGTGTTGGTTCAATGCTTACATAGCCTATCTACTACGACACTGAAGTTTGGAGATGGAAATGCAAATGAATTAGTATTATCCTATTATGATTATTACCGGTTCAATTCACAAGGACGATTATTTAGAAACAGTTATGGTGAGGAATTATTTTCCTTTAACAAAACAGCTAAGGTTGGATACTGGAACCAACATATGGAAAGGAAAATGCTTCGTTCTCCTTGGTCGTCACTTAAATGATAAAATCCTCAAAATTTCGTTCTTTTTTTGTTGTTTTGTTTATGTTTTTTTTTTTTTTTTTTGGCTTATGTGGTGTACTGGTGTCTAGTCATTTGCATTTCCTTCTCCAAACTTAATTCGGTGTCGTAATAGAAAGGAAAGAATCCTAGTGATGATTCCCAATAACTTATAGAGCACCCCTTGTACTTCCTGAAGTGCTACATTTATTCATCTGCTCCAGATAATGACTAAAATTTCCGAATACTCGGGACGGACCTGGTATAATTTGTGATGTTGGATGGTCATAGTGGATAATGCATTTGATTCGATAGTTCTAATCAAATATCTCAAGAAAGTTGAGTTGGAAGTTAGTATTTGTGTTCTACGGACGTATAGACTGCAATGCATGTGTCAGTTGTCTATTGCTATCAGACTCATGTGAACAAGCGTATGCTTTGAAACATTAGTTTGACACTACTAGACTTGACCGGATGGGATTGACACTGGACTGAAACTAAGTCCGTATTGGAACCGTCGGCTGCTTCCCTACTCGGGCGAACCTCGTAGGCATGGACTCCAAGCAAACCATCCCCCATTTTTCTGTTAAAGGATCCGTCAAAACCACACTTAATCAAGCAACCTAAATACTTTTGATTTCACGGCCCACTTGATAGAATTTGTACTTTAATCTCACCCTTAATTTCCCCTATCAGGAAATCTAGTCAAATTAGCGCCAATAGAACACCGGAAATCGATTCCCAAATCACTTTCCCTTTGAAAGAAAGAACACTTCAGAAAATGAGGGGTTTTTGGTGAAGGAATTGCAGTGGATGAGAATGGAAGCAAGGGTTTGAGAGAGAGAGACCTTGGCGGTGGATTTGAAGTCGGTGGTCATCGGTGGTGCTTCGATTTTTGCGACGGGTTGGTCGCCAAAAGCAGACCCACTGGTGGTGGTAGTCGCCGGAGGTGGAGGTGAGGCTTGTGGTCGGCCTCCCCTTCCTTTCTCTCTCTCTCTCTGTTCTGGAGCGTGTAGTTTCACGCAAGAATACAATCATTGGGTGTGTTTGGCAGCCGATTCAAAATTTTCAATACTTCGTTTTTTTTACTTAAAGTTGACGTGGGGCCTAGTCCACGTCAACTATCATGGATTGGGGCATGGGTTCGTTTCTTGGACTGTAGACTTATTGATCAATTTATCAAATAGTATTTCATATGCCATCAACAAAAACAAACAAAATAGGAGGCCAAACCCCTCAAAACATGGAAATTCAGACAATCAACACAGCTAATAGCAAGCGAATCACATAAAATGGAACTCAAGGATGAGTAATTGGATTAGAGTGCCGTAGGACTTAGGAGTACCCTAAAAATCAATTGGCAATGGGTGACCTCTGTCACCCAGGCTCATGTGCTAGTTTTGAAGATTATAATTAATCAATGTCGGACAAGCTCTGACACTCTCCCACACGTGCGACTCCCCCATACACGCCTCTTGGCCCGTCTATGGAGAGGTAAACAAGGGATCCACATGCAATAGAGGATTACAACAAAACAAGGTGCGCTAACGCAAACAATGAGACAATCAATCAAGAGAGTCTTGTCCAAAAGACTTTGAAAAGCCTAGCTCTAATGCAAGAAAAAATTAAGGCGCTGTGTGCGTAAAGTAGTGTTCAAATTTGGAGATGGTGCTGATGCAATCTCCATAAATTTGTGACTGAACTAGACCAACCTTATTTATTTATTTTTTTTGATAAGTAAAAAACTAAACCAAACCTATGAAACCAAGACAAAAATTAACTTAAAAATAGAAGTCATGGGAGGGTGAGAGGCATGGGGAAGGACACATGTTTTTTTAAAACCAAACATAAGGACAAGTGTGTTGGAAGACTACTAACATACCCTTCTGCAAAACTAGGGAAATGTCACTAGTACATAAGTATTCCTAATTTAGCCCAGCCAACTACCACTCCGGTGAAACCCCCACCCCAAGCCCACAACCAACTCCGACGGGCAACAAACTCCGGCCGATGACCCCAAAGTTAGTGAAATTTCACTACCATTGCAATTTTCTGGTTTTGTACGTAAAATTCAAAAAAAAAAAAAATCAACTACCAACTCCGGCGAACCCCCAACTCCGGCTAGCGATCCCAAAATTTAGTGAAGTTTCACTAATTACCGAAAAGTTTTAATTTAGTACAAAAGTTAAACAAAACCAATCAATTATCTACTCCGGCTACCTCCGCCTCCCGGCGACCCCCAAAGTTAGTGACATCTCACTAATATTGCAAATTTCTGATTTTAGTATTGAAAATTTCAAAAAATCAACCAACTACCAATGAAACCTTTGGCGACCCACCGACTCAAAAACTAGTGAAATTTCACTAACATTGCAATTTACTAATTTTATACTTAAAATTCACAAATCCATCAACTAATTTGCTAATCTGGGCATTAGAGTTATTGCCTGCATGTGGTTTAATCTTTTGTGAATGTTATTGTGATTTTCAATGCGTGGCTGACTATGTGGTTACTGGCTAGTGGTTATTATAAGAATAGTGGCTCAAAGTCGTGTTTTAACAGTGGCTCAAAGTCCTTGACATTCTGCATGTGGTGTTTTTAATCTGAAGTCTGTAGTGGTGTTTGGTTAGAATATTTTATTCTCTATTCTCTAAAGTATTGTTTGTGAGTTTGCGACAACCAACACCAATTAGTGGTGGAAAGTAAATAGTGTCAAGTATCGTATACTTCCCACGATGGCACGTGATACATTGTCTATTCCTATTACCTCGGTGGCTTCGGAGTCCACATTTAGTGCAGGAAGTAGGGTTATCGATCCATATCGTGCATCATTGGCTACGGAAACTGTTGAAATGCTACTTTGCGGGGCTGATTGGGTCCGTGTAGTACATGGACTAATGTACTAAAAAAGGGATATGTTGTAAATGAAGTTTGTTACTATTTTATTTTTTGCTCGATCATTTGTGTGAAAATATATATACATATATGCATATATTGAGATTAATTTTTTGTACTTATTTTGACAAGGAAAAGAATTAAAGAACCATCTTACAAGGAGTTCATTCTACCATAATGGAGTGATGTAGTGTGTCCTTTTAGAAAATGCTATGTAGTAAGTATCAGACTGGTTGTTTCATGACCATGGTATATGTGAATCTGTGAAATTTGTTTGACCTTATTTAGTTGTTTTGATGGATTAATGGATAGTAGATACTATCATACTAATTTTTGTATCACTTGTTTAATGCATCAGGAGGTGGCTGTTTTGCAAGTAACACGGAAATGGACAACCATTTTTTGGCGCGTGATCGACTCAAGACATTTTGGCATTGAGGTTTTTTGATGGATTGTTCTATTTTGTGATGCTACTGATATATAGATATATGTTTAGAGATTTGAAGCAAAGACATTTGGTGGCTGACAAAACTGAAAACTGAAACTGAAAGCTGAAAAATTAAGTACTGGAAACTGAATGCTAAAATTTTTAAGCTGAAAAACTGTTTGATAAATATATTAAGTACTGAATTAAAAAATGATAAATTAATTTTGTTCAATTTTTCTCTTAATTTACTAACGGATCACAATATACTTTTGGTAATGGTGGTGGAGTGGTGAAGGTGGTAGGAGTGGTGGTGTAGTGATGGTAGTGGTGGTGGTGGTGTAGTGATGGTAGTGGTAGTGGAGTGGCAGTGGTGGTAATGATTGTGATAATGGTGGTGGAGTGGTAGAGGTGGTGGTAGGAGCGGTGGTGGTGGAGTGGTGGTGGACCTCTGGTGGTGGTGGAGGTGGAGGAGGAGTGGTGGTAGTGGAGGTGGTGGTGGTGGTGGTGCTAGTGGAGGAAGTGGTGGTGGTGGTGGTGGAGTTGGTGGTGGTGATGTGGTGGTGGCGGCATTGGAGGAAGTGGTGGTGGTGGTGGTGGTGAAGCTAGTAGTGGTGATGTTGTGGTGGTAGTGGAGGTGGTGGAGTGGTGGAGGTGTTGGTGGTGGAGTGGTGGAGGAGGAGTGGTGGTGGTGGAAGTGGTGGTGGTGGTGGTGGTGGTGGGGGAGTGGTGGTGGAGTAGTGGCGATGTGGGTGGGAGTGGTTATGGTAGTGGTATGATGGTTGAATATAAGTATACAAAAATTCAGCAAGAATTAAGTAGCTCAAAGCTACTTAATTTTTTTCAACTTTTTGGCCTATATTTTAAGTGGTACTTAATTTGTTAAGCAATGTAAAATATGGTTATCAAACCTACTGAATCACTTATTACTTAATTGATTCAGTATTAAGTGCTGAATTTAGAATATCAAACAAGCCCTTCTGTTTTTTTTTTTCCTTTGTAAGATCCCATATTTTGGTAAACTTTGATATATTAGGGAATCTTATTTGTTCCAGGCTTGCGCCATTGTTTGTTGTGAATGGTGCTTCATGTATATTTCTTCCTTCGGTTCTTAAAAATGTTGGATTGATGGAATTAGTTGTTGGTTTTAATCGAATGTGAAATTTGGACTAAAAAAAATGAATGTAGAACCTTGTAACGAGCCCGAGCCCGAACCGAGCTAGCTCTTTCATATACTACCGAGTTCAGCCGAGCTCGAGCTTAGCAAATGATTGACGTGCCGAGCTCAAGCTCATATTTTCCAGCTCGAACCTCCCAATAAATGACCGAGCCGAGCTTGAATATGTTGAGGCTCGGCTTGGCTCATTTGCAGCGCTACATGCTATGTAAAAAGTAGATGGCTCATGTAAATGTGATATAGCTCACGTAAATAGTAAATGACAAATGTTGCATTTTTGTTTGATCAAATGTTGGATGAATGTGATAGAAGGCTCTTTTTGTTTGAAATACCATAATTGCCATATAAACAGGGTATGCTAACCAAAAATTGGGCAAACTTACCACAAAAAAGGAAAATAATTGTACGTACATTATAGTGAGTATGACATGAACCAGGAGTACCTATCGTTTTCCTAACCATATTTGCCACAAATACATGGTTACTTACTAAAAATTGGACATTTCGACATGGGTGTGCTGCCATGTAGAGGGAAGGGTTTTGCCATTTTTGTCCACCTTTTAAGATCAAACCATAAGAAATTTCTCTCAAATGCTCTATTTTCACTACTGATACCATATGTTGACATGGTAACTTAATTGACTTAAATTTCAAGCAAGAGCATGTTATGGTGTCATCACACAGTCTTCTCTTTTCCTTGAATATTGTCATCTATCTCTCAAAATATGATTCAGACTAGAGGTGGCAATCCCAACCCATATTTCTTAACCCGCCCAAATCCACCCACTTGTAACCCAACCCAACCCGCCCATATTGTGTAATGGGTTGATATGGGTTCAACCCATATCAACCCATATTTTTATGGGTTTAGATGGGTTGAGAGTGGGTTTAATATGGGTTAGAATTAAAAATGGTCCAACACACATTTTTCTCTCTTACCTCCCGTCATCTCTGATTCTATTTCTCGCACTGGCCGGGATGAAGTTGGAACAAAGTAGAGTACTCCATTTCAGAAACCAATTGTACTCTTCACTCTGAAAAATCGACTTCTCTCTCTCTCTCTCTCTCTCTCTCTCTCTCTCTCTCTGTTGTTGCTGCAACAAAACTCAAAAAGTAACACATTATGAGTTTGAATTTAAAAGATAAGTGGTTTATTTTTGTTTTTATTTAAATTTTTTTGCATTTGTTAATTTTGCGTTAAATTTTTGTGACTTAATGATTCGTCTTGATGAGAGTAATCGGAAAAGTAAATTTTTTTTTATCGAAACTCATAATTTTTTTCAAAAAGACGTCTAGTCCGCCGTCGACTCTGTCTCCTCCTCCCTCTCCGCCATGGGCATCCAGAAAGGCCACGTCATCCTCCTTCTCTCTCCAAACTCATAATTTTTTTCAAAAAGTATAAAATTATGATCGAAAAACAAAAAAAAAGTTCGCAACTAAAGACGAATTTAAAAAAATATCAAGCAGCTGTCTTATTTGTCTAACGTGTCGTCTTATTTGAATTTTTTTAATATCAGTCTATATTTTTATACTTTTCCAATTTGTTTCGTCGAGACGAACGATTAACCCCTAAAGTTACGACGAAAAGCTAAACAAAAATTACGAAAAGTTAAACAAAAAATTACAAAAAGTAAAAAAAAAAAAGAAGAAGAGGAAAACGGGGCCAGGGATGGGGAGAAGAGAAAAGTAAAAAAAAAAAAAAACAAAGGAAAAACGGGGACGGGCAAGGGAAAAAAAAAAAAAGGAGGAGAAAAACGGGTCGGGTCGGGTGGGTTTGGGTTTAACTTGACCCATATTTGACCCGACCCGTTTTAACCCGTTTATTATTTGACCCATATTTGACCCGTCCATATTTGATCCGTGACCCGTTTCAACCCGCCCAAACCCGTCCAGACCCGCCCATTTGCCACCTCTAATTCAGACAAATAAGATCACAATTAGTGGTAAAAATTGACATAGATAGTGCTTAAAAATGGTAAGCAAAACCATAAGAAATTGTAAATCCGTGGCTAGCTTGGCTTTGAAAATTAAGAACCACAACTTAATACGATTTCAATCCGTAATAAGTGTTACCATATAAAGTGGTATATATTGCCATTAATGGTAAACGTAGCCATAAAATATTATAAAAATATGGAAAGCTTAATTAGTTTATTGTGAAACACTTATTTGTGATTCTTCAACTTATGGTCTTTGAGTAAGTTGGTAAGAGTTAATAATCACAACTTAATTTAGTTTGTACTCTGAGAAAAGTTTACTTGGTCAGTTTCTTCAACTTATTGGCTTTTGAAAGTTCGAAAGATTCTTCTTCAATATTCATTTTTTTGGAGAAGAAGAGAGATGAATGGGAGCTAGAGTAGATAACTTTGACGAGTTTAAGGTAAATATTGAGAAATCTAGTACCATTAATGCTATAATTGGTGATAGGTAACGCAATGTCAAAACGTGCTAACTTTCTGTGGTAAATATGGTTTCAGCGTATAGTCGTCGTTACCTTCCAACTAGAAGGTGACCAGGAAAAATTTCGTGATTAGTATATTTTACTGATTGCACACAAACTCTTGGACGACTAGTCCCACAATCTAATGGCGTGGACTTGTTTAAATTCGAAATAAAGTTTCTGTGTGAACTAGTATCCTCAAATATTGTAGCAGTTGAAGGTTTCTGACTTAAAATTTTGAAAGATGCAAATTCTTAAGTATCTAACTCTTCGTTACAAAATTTGACTAGATTTTTAACAAATACTCCACCATTTTCTTTCTGCTTTTATAATTAATAATAACAACTTTTAATCAACAATGATGGGTAGTTTATGAAATTGTTAATTAACCACTTTTTCCTTTGACTTGTAAAGAGGACTCGTATTTTGGACATTTCAAAACCAAACAGTGAACCAGCAATGCGGGACGGAACGGAGTAGTTCCTAATAGAGTGTTGTTGCTTGTGTTAGATGCCTCATCCTTGTAAACTTAATTATTCTTTTTGTTTTTTTGCTATATTCGAGTGTTTTTTTTTAATTAATCATTCTCGACGAGAGAAGTCTACAAAATACAAAATTATGACCGAAAGTAAAAAAAAAAATCATTAAAGACGAAAAAAGTATCAAACATCTGTCTTATTTGTTTAAAGTGCTATCTTATTTGAATTTTTTTAAAATCAGTCCATATTTCTGTACTTTTTCGATTCATCTCGTCAAGACGACGAATAACCCCAAAATTTACGACGAAAAGCTAAACAAAAAATTACGAAAAATAAAAAATACCTAAGAACGTAGCCTCGTTCGTTTTGAGGTTTCAAAACCCCTTGGCATGATCTTCAATAAATTTTCTCTATTTATCTTTCTTCACTCATTACTCTCAAAAAGCCTCCCTCAAATCCAAACCGAACATCGCCACCAGTGTATTTACTCTCAAAAACCTCCCTCAAAATTCAAACCGAACATGGCCATTGGTGTATTTTACTGCTTTAAACTTTCTTATTAGACTTTTTAGACTCTCTTTTTTTTTTTTTGATCCGACACTTTTTAGTCTCTCTCACTCCAAATTTGGAAGTAGAATTGCCCTTTCCGGTTGGAGATCTGTTGGGTACTCCGATTTGTGCTTAATGGCTAGGGTCCTTTTGGACTTGGATGGAGCGGTCAGCGTTGGCTCCCGTCGTGGCCAACTGGCTGTCGTTGGGCGGCCCGATTCTCGCCTAACGGTTTGGTGTAGCATCCACAGCAGTTGGGTTTGCTGGGTTTTCGGGTTACACTGCCGTGGGTGGCCTGTGAAAGCATGGTTGATGTTGGCAGTGCAATCCGGTGGTGGAGGTGGCTTTGTTTGATGCGGTGGGCAGTGATCTAGGGTTAGGTTTTTTGGGTTTTCTTTTGGGCTGGGCTTCCATTGTTGTATCTGAGCTTTTAGGCCTTTTAGGTGTTTTGTACTATTATTGTTTTATCTGGGCATTTTAGACCCTCAGGTGTATTTCCAACTTTTCTTTGGAATTGTCCCCCTCCCTTAATAAAATGTTATTTTTGCCGTTCAAAAAAAAAAAAAGAATTGCCCCTCTTCATCTCTCCTAGCTCGAAATATATGAAGTACAGGTAATTAGTTCAAACATTGGATAGGTACTGTTCCTCCACCGTTCATTTGTCCTTGTGAGAAAACCCCCGCAAAAAAAGTCCACCAAAATATATGTACCCCACCATTTATAAATTTCCATCTCTCTCTCTCTCTCTCTCTCTCTCTCTCTCTCAATCCATCAATTCTACATTTCCCCATCTCTCCCCCCCTCTCTCCCTCTCTAAACCTTCATCTTCTTCTCCCAAGACGGAGGAAAAAACATAGACAAATATAATGGCTTGGCGAGGTGCTGAAGCCGCGCCAAAGCGTTCAGCTTTGGCCCTTGCCATAGCCGTAGTGATGTTGTTTCCGACCGCCATTCTCGCAAAGGGCGCGAGCAGACCATCGTCGATGACAAAGAAGTCCGTCATGAATGTGATCGACGGGTGTTGGAGACGGGACCCCAACTGGAGGCACCACAGGCAGCAGCTGGCTAGATGCTCCGTGGGCTACGCCGGGAAGATGACCAACAACATCGGCCCAAACGTGACGCGCTACACGGTGACGAACGATGGGGACGACGCGTTGGATCCGAGACCGGGAACCTTGAGGTACGGAGCGACGAGGATCGAAGGAAAAGTGTGGATCACTTTCCATAAGGACATGCAAATCAAACTTGAGAAACCGCTCCTGGTTAGCAGCTTCACTGCCATTGATGGCCGAGGCGCTAACGTCCACATTGCAGGTGGTGCATGCCTGGTATTGCTCGGGGTATGTATGTTCACCACAAATATATTTTCCATTCTTCTCTATCTACTATATCTCTATATTTCCTATATAACATAACCAGCCCTTAAATATACTGTATACAGTTTTATATAGAGGTGCCAAACAGCTCTGTGTCAACGCTGCATGTTTCGTGTCATGTCGGCCTGTTTACTTTATTGTACCGCGCTGTGTCAGCCTGTTTACTTTATCGTACAGTTTCGTGCCGGCCCGCTTACTTAATCGTGTCGTGCTGTGCCTACCCGTTTACTTAGTTGTGTCGTATCATGTTGTGCTGTTTTTTTAATCGTGTCATGTCGTGTTGTACCCATGTCGGCACATCTCTAACCGAGTTTCGTCGGAAAGAAAGAAAAAACTTCAAAAAGTGTAAAAAAAAAAAGCAACACAAAAGTGTAAAATGATAAAACAATATAAAGTTTAAAAAAATTATTTTGGTATTAAAATTCATATTTGGTTTGCTGTGCCCATCTATAACCATGTCATGCGTGCTAACCGCGTCGTACTGTGTCAAAAATATATTTATAAAATTTTGGAGTTAACCACTACTCTATAGAATAGTGGATAAGACCAAGTGTCGATCCGCATGGACAGTGAGGCTGAGTTACTACAATTTCGATTGATTTTTAGATTAATTCGGAAGAGAAAAGATTGAGTTGTTTCATTTCAAAAATTTAACTAATTAAAAAAGCAACTAATAATTAACTGATTTGAAAATTGATGGAAAAAAAGACCTAGGGTTCGAATCCATTCCGGCCGCATAACAACGATATACATAGGCTAGGTTTAACATTCGAATCACTGAAGACTATCATTAGAGTTTGCAATCCCTTCCAATAATCGTCAAGAAGATTATTGAGTTGTTAAAAGGCATAGACTATCCCATAGCATGGACCGTCTCACTAGCCCGGTCTGGCAGCCTAACGGCACAATCCCTCCTATGAGCATAATCTATCTCAGAACTCCAATTACAATAAATGAAAACCATTGTTTAACTCCATATTTGAAAATCGCGAATATAAATATGGAACAGATTGAAAGCATTAAAATCATTCTATAAAACTGAAATAAGTTCTAGTTAAACAATTAATCCGAATATTAAAACCTAAACCTATACATATACAAAGTTACTTGGCACAGTACTTCATCTTCCCCCTAGACGAGGGTTTAGCCGGCCATGAGAGTCGAAGTCCCGTTTATGCGCAGCTTCTGCTCCCTGTTATTCGAGACGTCCACAATAACGAAACCCTCTTTTCCTTTTATAATGCTGCTGCCGATTATATTTTTCCAAAAAAGAAACACTTCTTTTCCTATTCCAACTCCCCCTTTATGGTAGTCCCTTCCAAACCAATTTCTTCCTTCCTTGTATATGCACTGAGCCAACCAATACAAGTATAAATCGTATTGTTTTGCAACCAATTGCACTTCCACAACCACGTGCACAGTAGGAGCATTTATAGGGCCCATCTCTATTGCTATTTTATTTTTCCACCATCGAATACTAGCCAATTAATCTTTGCGGCAACCCTTTGTAAGACCTTCCAAACTGCACGTTTTCGCACCTATCGGTCTCAAGGCTTGCAAACACTGTAAAACACTAAATCGCGTCAAGTAACAATGTAAACAAATCAACAAGGCATAAATTAGAAGGATTAAATGGGTGATTTTCAGCACCTATCACATGCCCATCTAAGACCATATTGTGCCGTGTCCAGCCCACTTCTATGCCCGTGCCTGTCTAAAATTGTGCCTATGTTGTGCCGTGCAACATTTAAACATGTCGTGCCCCTGCCATATTTAAACATGTTATACCCGTGAAGTGCCAGCCCGGTGCGTTTGACATCTCTAATTTTATACTAGATTTTATAGATATATACATGACGGGTATTCCATGATCTGCCAAAAAATTATTGCTTTTAAAAAATCAGTGTGTGTATGTATTAGGTGACCGACGTAATCATCCACGGTTTGAGAATCCACAACTGTGAGACGCATGAGGCAGAGGAGGTGATGGGTCCGGAAGGGAACATAGTGAGGATAGATTATCCGGACGGGGATGCGATATCGGTGATCCAATCGAGGAAGGTGTGGATAGACCATAATACCCTCTACGAATGCGCGGACGGACTAATTGATGTCACTCACGGCTCCACCGACGTCACCGTCTCGAACAACTGGTTCCGGAATCACGACATGGTCATGCTCTTGGGCCACCACGATGACTACGTTGAGGACCGAAACATGAAGGTCACTGTCGCCTTCAACTATTTTGGCCCCGATTGCGATCAACGTATGCCAAGGTATTGTAACTCTTGATTATTATTACCTATCGCTGTTGTTTTTTGTCTGTGCAATAATTTGTTAGGCATTACCAAGATTTTTTTCCCCCCTTTCACAATTTTAAATTGAAGCATATAGTAGTAATCTAGATTAATTACAACTCAGTACACAATGCAAGGTCGCTAAAAATCATATTCAGGGGTGTGATGGTTAGCTAGAATTCATGCATGTGGAGAGAGAGAGAGAGAGAGAGAGAGAGAGAGAGAGAGAGAGAGAGAGAGAGAGAGAGAGAGAGATAGTTCTGTGTCTTAATTTTGTGTAGTTACGTGAACTAGAACTCCATTATATGGTGGAGAGGGAGTGAAAAATATTTTCCAACTATCAACCAAGTATGAAAAACAATATCAAAATCATCTTTTTTGCAAAACTATCTTATTCGAAAAATATTCTATACAACATTTTTTTTTTATGGTGAAAACCGTGAAATTAACGTAGCCTAAAATAGCCTATTATGTAAAAATTAAGTATCCGTGCAGTGTTAGTTGATTATATATTGCATGAAAATTCTTGAAGCAGCAAATTTATTTCTTTATCTTTCCAAGTTGAAGAGAATCAATATACATCGCAAATCCAACAAATCCCAGTTCTTCAAGAAGCGATGAAAACTAGCTTGTAGATCGGTGCAGAACGGACTGGGGCTATCTATATGAGTATATAGGAGAACTAATTAACCTTCTCACTTTCTCATATGTAAAATTGATCTGCAGGGTTCGTCATGGATTCGCACATGTTGTAAACAATCTCTACCAGGGCTGGGGCCTGTATGCGATTGGGGGAAGCACGAAACCAAGCATCAAGAGTGAAGGAAACATCTTTATTGCACCAAACACAGACTTAAAAGAGGTAATTAAATAACGTTTCTGTTGATCCTGTAAGAACACTCGATCATTTTCCTTAATTTCCGTTCTTAATTAATTACCGATATGTTATAAACTCATGAAAATTTGATTTTGGCAGATAACGAGGAGGATTATAGGGAACGGACCACGTGGATGGAAATTTACATCCACGAAGGATTTATTTGAAAATGGAGCTACCTTCACTCAAACAGGCGATGCTGTTGTCGATGTAGATCCACGCTACAGTCGTCTACAGGCATTTCGAGTGGAAAAGGCGGCATCTGTGAGGTTGTTGACATGGTCGGCTGGTGTCTTACGTTGCCGTAAAAGATCCCATTCTAAATGTTGACGGCCAAACTATGAAGCTTAAGCTGTGTTCAGCTAATGATGCATTTGTTGGCCGATTGTGTTATTTGTTTTGGCTTATGAGCCGCGTAGTTTGTCCGTTTTTCTTAACTATAAGAATTGTGTTTTTTTCCGGGAAAAAAAAATAAGATGTGGTAATAAATATGAGTTAGAAAGCTGTAATTTATCTCTTTGTAAATGTCTTCTCAAAATTGAAAATCCAAACAGATCTTTATCAGGCTCGCAGCCTGCCATCTTTAAAATGTTTCTTAGTAATTGTGTACGATGAATGGATATTTCAAGTTTACATCTTTATCGTGTTTCTGTGTTAGGGTATGGGTTTGACTTTAGTTTTAATTGAGCTCTTTCCGCGCGAAAAATCGAGCGCCAACATTAGGAAACCAAAAAAAACGCAATTTTCTTTTACGAGTACTCCTCCCTCAATCAATCACAAGAAAACCAAACAAAATCCTCTACGGATCACAAATATAAAATGATCAAATGTATTATGCAAATTACGCAATTTTCTCGCCCTCAATTTAAAAGTACCTTGTCTCTCCTAGCTCACATTCTTGTCATTTTTCCAGCATTGCACATTTGTCCTTAACAAGTGGTGGCTATCATTGCTTGTCAACCCAGACTCCATCCTCGAGGGTGGCAATATATAGCACATAGATTTTGCTGTGATGTCTAGTTCGAAAAGGGTTGGTTGGATTTAGTTTTATATATTTAATTATGAGAAAATGCTGTGATATGTGAATTGAGGCCCCGTTCTAAAATATTCTTAAAAAATAAGCAGTTTATTTTGCATTTTCAAACTAAAAAATAATATAAATGAAAAATAATTTTTTTAATTTTTTTTTGCACCGTATAAATATCTCGATGAGATCTATCAAATAAGATCCATATTGATAAATTTTTTTTTTTGCGTAAACACATTATTTTTGAGCTTGAAATTGCCTTTTTAAAAAATAAGTACTTATTTTGAGTTGCAGAACGGAGCCTCAAGTCATATTAAACATGGTTCAAACAATTAGATACATTAAGCCCAAGAAGTGGAGTTGGATATATGTCAAGCCGGGATGTCAATTTTCCCCACCTCATTTTTGCCTCTGACCACCCAACCCCTCCCCACTCCGATCCGAACTGGTATTCCCCCTAGTGAAAAAGAAATGGGATAGGCGTGTATTAACTTTCTCGCATTGTTTTAACGATCCGACCATAGTATTTAATACTTTTTGTATTTATAAATGAAAATTAGAACGGTAAATGAGGCATGATTATTTTCCAAACCTAATGTTGTCACGATTTCCCCCACTCCGATTTCGCTACAATAATTCGAGGCCGCCCCATTGCCATCCTATGGTAATGGAGAATCACGAAGGGTTGCAGTTGTCGCTAAACTATAGAATTTAAAAGTAACCAGTTGAGTTTTGTTCATCCGATTTTTATTGGTTGAAATGGTGTAGATCCAATCACAAAATGATGTCATACTTATCAAAAAGTGTATTGTATGGTAAGCATGACATCATTTTGTGGTGGGATTCATACCATTTCAACCAATAAGAGAGAGAGGGTGAACAAAATTGCCTTAAAAAGCAACGGGGTTTCTGAATTGGAAAAACGTAGTACAATTGACCGGAAGTAATTTTCGACAAGGATTAAATTCTGGAGTTTTCTTTGCAATTGTCGCAAGATACTGTACATCCAATTTCAAGAACCCAGATCAGAATCAGCCCAAAATCTTAAATCGAGCAGTAACAATTCTCTCCCCCCTCTCTCTCTATTCGTCTCCCTCCCTAGATCGCTGCTCGCGGAATCAGAACCCGCCCAAAATCTCAAATCGTTCAGGCAAGGCGCGCGCTCTCTCTCTCTCTCTCTCTCTCTCTCTCTCGTGTCGTCTATCTCTCTGTTTGCAGTTGTTTATGGGTGATTTAGATGTTTAAGCATGATCTGTTTAGGGTCTAGTAAATATAAACACTCCCAGTAGGGAGTACTGGGTTGTCCGATCCACACACCAAGATTGAACCAATTTAAGCAGTTCTTTGCCGATCAAGAAAAACGAAGAGAAAAAAAAATCGATTTAAGCACTGGCTTTCTAGGCTTCTGTCCAGGGCCGGCCCGTAAGTGCGTGTATCTGAAATTTAATTTCACAATTTGCGTGTATTTGATTGAGATTTGCAGGAGATTCGGGATTTTTCGACTTATGGGATGTTTCTCTTTCGTTGCTAGGTAGATCTGGATTGCTTGGGTATTTGCTCTTGCTGAATCAAGGAAACAGGGACCAATTGGGGATAAGGACTTCAATTTCATTTCGATTTGGTTCTGCAATCTCATTTTAATCGGTTCCAATCTCATTTTAATCGGTTCTGCATGGCAACTCCCGGGGTACCTAGACCGGGCAATGCCCCACCTTATTACAACCCTAGTTCTGTTACTGATGGTATGCAAAATCTTCAAATCAACCGACCCACTGGACCGCCAGGATATGTTGGCCCTAGACCTCCTACCCCGTTAGGACAACAACCCCAACCACCATTTTCTTCATCAGCTCAGCGGCCTTCATCGTTTTCTGGGTCATTTCCAATGACCCGTCCTGGCGTGCCCCCACCAGGTGTCCTTCCTGGTGGTCCTCCACAAGCAACATTGCCCCAAAATGTAGCTTCTAATAGACCTTCTGGACCTCCTCCGCCCTTTGGGTCAAGGCCTCCGCCTCCTGGTTCATTGCCCTCTTCCATGAGCGCTTCTGGTGTGCCTCCTGGTGCTTTCCCTTCTACAGGACAAGTGGCACCGCCCAGTTCTCATCCCAATCTTAGTCCTTTTGGATCATCATCCCCTTTGACAACGGGACCAATTTTTCCACCTTCAAGCACTCCCGGCCCTGCTAGTAATGGACCTCCCGCATTTGGATCAGGTGGGATGCAACGTGGACCCCAATTTTCTTCAGCTGGAAGTCCACCACCACCACTGTCATCACGGCAAGTAGGTCCTGCACCTTCTCCTGTTCCGTTCACTAGGGCACCTTCTCCTGTTCCGTTCACTAGGGCACCTTCTCCTGTTCCGAACATGCACCCTCTGCATGGAAGTCCTCCTACTGGTGCACCATCAGGTCCTATGCAACCACCTCCATTTGGTTTACCATTCTCTTCAGGTATGCCACCTCCTTCAGGTTCCTTGCCACTTGCAGCATCACCTCAAGGTGTATCTCCTCCTTCAGGCTCTCCGTATGGCCAACAAGCATGGCAAATGCAACCCCGACAGGTATGCTTTCGGAAGCCTTGAGTTTATTTTTTGTTTCTTAGCTGGTCATTCCGTTGGGTATCTACTGCTGCACTGAGGATTCTCGTGTAGTTTATGGGATTGATGAATTGTTTTGTGCACTGAGCAGTTATTTAATGTTGGAATCAAGTTTATTTTTTCTGCTGTTATCTTCTTGTTCTGACATGATTTTACGGACATATGCTTTGTTTTCGATTTTGCTATCTTCGTGGAAAACATTCGAAGTTGAAATACCAGATATTGGATTCTAAGAGAAATTAAGTAGTCAGACTTCAAGATAGGATTCATTCTTCTGTTTCCTTTATTCTTAAAGAAACCTTCATCCAATATAGAGGAAATGTAGTTGATGTTATCATCACAAATCCTGCGTTTTTTCTTCTTTCAAAAATTAAGGTAACTGTTCTAGAATAGAGGATCATAGGCTTCTTTAGCCATGTTAGAGTGTGGTGGCGGTGATATGTCATATGATGGCAGTAATGATGACATTATAAACAACTTCATGATATGGTGATATCCTGATTCTTTATTTCTTACGTTCTATTATTTATGTCTCTTCACCGTGAATCTTTTTCATGTTTTGCTTTTTTCTCAAAATTGTTACTCTAAACTTCATGATCAATATGTTTTCATCTTTTTTGTCTTCTATTCTGATTATACATATTTTATCAATCATCATAATTGCATCTTCCCTTGCTTTTCATTGCATCAGGGCATTTAAATCTTGCTTTCTTTTTCTTTTTGAATCTGTATATTTTCAATTCGTCTTTGTTACACCATCATCTTCACTTTTCGCCTTCCAAAGATGTTTTCCTCTCCTCCTTGATGCATTACTTCTAAGTTGTGGCTATACAATCATGAGATTTTCATTGTATTAGAATAGAGCAACCTTACGTAGAAGTCCCTTTGACTCCTTACTTGGTAGATGTTCGGTCAACTAATTTTCTCTACGTCCTATATATTCCTGACTTGATCCTTGGAGTGCCCTCCAATCAATTCCAATTGGCTGGTAATCATCTGGGTGTACTGTTTTTCAAGATCCAGACATTAAGAAGGATAAGGATCCATCAATGTGTTAACCCCACAGTTGAGTAGTGGCACGGAATTAAACTGCTACTATTGGCGTGGACTTTTATGATAGAGTTGAAGGTTTTTGTGTCGACGAGTCAAGCGTGGAGCTAGGATCGATAGTACATAGAAATAAGAAATGTTGATTTCTTAGTTGTGTGAAGCGGAAGCGGGTACGGGGGTGAGAGGATAGAATAATCTAAGGTTGGTAGCGTCGTACATGCAATTTTGTAAATCAAAATTAAGATATTATGAACAAGATTGCTTTTAGTCTTTGCTCTATCATATGTTGTTAAAATAGTGTGAGATTAGTAGTTGGTGTCAACTCCAAATGTTTCTTCTTTGTATGTACAATCAAGTATAAGCATATGCTAAGTAAATTTAAGTTAGTGTTTTTTTAGTATCTTGCTGCTGCTGGATAGTTTCTCCTGCTTGGTTTTTTTGTGTCTTTTTCTTTTGGGGCTCATATAATTGAGAGGTTCCATCCTAGTTGGGAGTACTATTCTTTCTCGATGGGAGTAAGATTCCTTATAGATTTTTATTTTGGAGTGTGGGAGTGAGGCTCCGGGCGGATCCCTGATAGGTGGATCCTGCGCTAAGGTTGATTTTTAATTCGCTTGGATGTTTACAGTTTGAAAGAAATATACGTTGTGTTTTAATAAATAGAAGCCTACCATTATTGTACCACTCTTTAGGGAACCTGGCGAATCGCGTTCCTGTTCTGGTTCCTTGTATTGGAACAATCCGCGTTTCAGGCAAATTTTTTAGAAAGTCAGGATAAAACCGGCTGCACAAAGGTGCATCTCCCTTCCGGGAAAACGATGTTCTAACCTTGTCAATTGTCACCAATTCTCTCCATGATTATACCTATACAATTTCACGCGTAAGTCATCCTATGACTTTATTTTCCAGTAAGGAAAACCACGCGGACCTCCCCTCTCCTTGTGTGCTCACGCTAACTCAAAAAAATTTCCTTCCAGGCATCTTCTCCACACACTGCCTCACTAAAGAAAACTTTTGAAAATATTTTTCATTCTGATCTTAGTAGATGAACATTTCTTGTTCTTAACATATGAGTACTAGTTTTATGCAAATGCTAAACAAGGTCTTTCAGTTTTTCTGTTCACTTTCATCTTGGATCTGGAATCTGAATGCAGTGATGTGTTTAGGTGGCTCCACCTCCACCTATTCCTGGTTCTTCGCAACCGCCCAGAATGTTTGGGATGCCGCCACAACCTCCAGATCAATCTATGGCTACTATATCGCCTGCTATGGGTCATATGGGAGCACCTATGGCTGGCCCATCAAAGATCGATCCCAATCAAATCCCGCGCCCCATACCAAGTATCTCTGTGATTCTGCATGAAACTCGTCAGGGGAATCAGGCAAACCTCCCTCCGGTATCTATCTGACTCTAAATGAAAAAATGGATTATAAATCTGTTTGAATTTGTGTTTTTCAAAAAATCTGTTTGAATTTGAGCTTGCACTTTTATCTGGTTGAATTGTACTTGAGTACTTGAGTCTAACCATCACTTATGTCTGTGAATATGACCATTAACCTCTTTTCTTGTTTGCAAATTAGTTTCTATTGTCACGTGCACATATTCAGAGAATACACACTGATCCATGCAACAAGAAGATATAAACCACACTTGATATGATATCCATTTTGAGAATTGATTCACTACGAGCTCTTGTAGTTGGAATAAGTTCAGTAGCCAATGCACAACATGATTTGATATACACTGAGAAACAAACAACTGTACATTCTTCGCTGCATGTTCTCTAAATGGTTGATGATTTTTTTGATGGTTTTCTGTTTTGTTTTCTGTTTTGTTTTTCTCTGGAAGCCCGCCACAAGTGATTATATTGTCAAGGACACTGGTAATTGCAGCCCACGGTACATGAGATGTACTATCAATCAGGTCATATTCTTGTATCTGACTTGGCATTCGTATAACTTTTCTGTTCTTAATATGGACAACCTCTTCATTTTATTGTTCTTGTGTGGGAGTTCAGGTGCTGCAGATTTTTACTGCATCGTTAAGTTTTAGCTGTCTATTACGAGAACTTACCTCTTCACATTTTGAATTTGTGTCTTTTGTCTTTTGAACAGATCCCATGCACTGTTGATCTCTTGACCACATCTGGAATGCAGCTGGCTTTGATGGTCCAACCCCTTGCTCTTCCTCACCCATCTGAGGAGCCCATCCAAGTAATGCCTGAATGTTTTTTCGTGTTTGATCTAGTGTTTTTTTTTTTCAATGTCCTGTCTGATCTACGTACAAATATTTTGTCTTTATGAATATATCCATATGTTTGCTCAATTGCTCTTCACCCGCCCCCTCCTTCCTCCATCCCTGTATTTAGTATGTGAAATTGTAATTGTGTACTCCTTTGTTAGCCATAGGTTTGTTCAATCTGAAGCATATTTAGCTTAATGAACTGTGGTATCCGAGGACTGTAGCAGGATTAAGCATTAGCTTTGATATTCGAGTTACAGCTGCGTGCTTATTGCAGTCCTGTTTCGGTTTGTGGAGTCTTTTTTTGTCTCGACTTTTGGCTTATGGGGGTTCAATGCTTTTGATTTCTGAGTTTTCGCCAATTTCTTGGCTTATTATTGTAGTTGTGGAAGGAATTTTTCTAAAAAGCAGTCCCCATTGGTAAAACAGCACCTAGGTAATAGCATAAGTGCATAACTAACTTAGATATTGCCACAGAGAGAGTAGAATGGACTTTGCAGCTGCATTTGATGTTATGCTCTAATACAGTACTGTTATATCTGTTTGAAATCTAAAAAGCTGGCCTTGCAAACGAGATTTGTGATTTCAAAGATTGGGATTGTAAGTTTCATGGTTGGATAGTAAGTTTCAAAGATTGGGATAGTAAGTTTCATGGTTGGGATAGTAAGTTTCATGGTTGGAGATTTATGTTTTGGTTTTCTATGTTGAACTTTGACATGCCGTACTTATGGTTTTGTAACATTATTTTGTAGGAATACATAATGTTTGTTAAAGTGCGTTTATGCTGAAAAGCATCATAGGTAATCAGCAATAGTTTGCTATAGTTTTTGACAAAGCTACTCTGAGGTTTGGAACCCTAAAAAAACTTTTCTATCGGTATCATCAGTGATTTAGACTCACTGAAAAGTTAAAAATAATTGTAGTGCATTTGAATGAAACTTGTGTGTTGGTTAGAGTTTTGGAGTTTCGGAGTTAAAAACAGAAAAAACTCAAGCTCTGGTAATTCAATCCTAGTAATCGTTGCCTCCATGGGAACTATTACGTAGGTACTGCAACGCACAACTATAATTGGACTATAGGTTGTCCCACAGCAGAATTTTATTTTAAGTTTACAATGGACATTTACCGATTATGTGTGTGGATAGAGAAATAGGTGGGTTAGTGAATGATTCTAAGCAGATAGAATGTTTTTTGATAGAATTACTCCTCAACTTTGTTTATTATGCCATTTGCCTCCTTATCAGTGGATAATTTCACCATTACCTCAGAGATGCATGTAGATGTAGTGTTGGAGTTTCTTTTTGTCTGCTAGAGTTACTGTCCTCTATCATTTTTGGATGGCATTTCCATCCATACAGACTTGATAAATGAATTATCACTGTTGATCATCATCCCTGATTAGTGATTACTAACATCACGAAAGTGTAATCAAGTTATAGACCAGTAATTAATTTAAGTAAAAAGTTAGTGACATTCATCTGGTTAATTCATTTTGTTTTAAAGAGTTACTCTTTAACTTCGTTTATTAAGGCTGTTCACTTCCTTCGTCACTTAATAATTTCATCGTTAATGCCAAGTCGCCTCCGTATTCATTGAAGCCATTTCTTTGTATTTCATACAGTTAGTGTCCTCTATCATTCCTCGCTATCGTTCCCTTCCATTCCGACGCAATAGTTGAATTATCACCATTGATCATCATCACTTATCACCTCACCTCTATCACAATAGCATAATAAAAAAATGTAGATGGCAAGTAACTATTTTGCAATCATATGTTACTCCCTTGTAAACTCATGTGAGGAGAGTATCGAAAGGAAGTTAATGCCTTTTTAGTTTATAAAATAAAAACTCATCGAAAGGGCATGCTTAGAAAGTAAAGAGAGATGGGAATTATAATATGTATGTGGTGCTAATGTTTGGACTATATTAGACGGTGAGCCGGTTAGTATGTTTGACAAAGCATTTGTGCTCTATCAGGCGCAAGTTTGCACCATATTAGTTGGTGAGCCGGTTAGTATGTTTGACAGAGTATTTGTGCTCTATCAGGCGCAAAAACATTGGTGAGTCGGTGATTTCGGACCCCAACTGTTTACCTTTTTTTTGCCTAGTACTATAGGAGGGAGTCGACAAAGACGTGCCAAGTGCCACTTTTATTTTAGGTAATAGATAAAAGATGTAGCAGATGAAATTGATACAGACATCTGTTTTGGATAACCTATTTACTGTTTCTGAACTTCAGCATTTACAGTTAAATTCTTTTCTTCATCTGCTATCTTTCTTTTCTGAGTAGTAATTATCAGCTTATAGTAGTTTGTTTTTACGTTTATGAAGCTATACATGTAAGTAAAAAATTGTGGTGAGTATAAATCTTACATATGACACTTGTTATAGCTCGTGGACTTTGGAGAAAGTGGTCCTGTACGATGTTCTCGTTGCAAAGGCTACGTCAATCCATTCATGAAGTTTATTGATCAGGGAAGACGTTTTGTCTGTAATTTATGCGGTGAGTATAATCTATGCCCCTCTATTTTCTACCCCGCCTTGTGGTACTCTGTTGCAATTTAGTCTTTTTTTCTTTTGCAGTCTGGTTAGTAACTTTATTCTTGCTATTTGATCTTAGTGGGGGAACTACAGGCTGTCTTCGGTCATTTTACACTGCTGCTGTTAGGAGTTCTTTTGATATTTACTCAAGGGTAGAACATTGTTTGGATGATCTCTTCCTTGTAAACGACATTGATAAATTTATGGTAAACACTGTTCTGCATCCAAACACTGTTCTTCCTTCTGGGTGAATTACCCAAATTTACTTTGAACTGTAACTTGTCCAAATTTTGGGATCTACCATGGAGAAGCTGAGTTCTCCATAAGGTTATAAGAATCTTACTTAGGTATGGTTTTGTAGACTATGTTTTTTCCGGAACCTTGATGCAAGGAGCTTAGGCAGTTATATAGTTTTATCATATGTGTTTCTAGGGTAGTGGACGTGGGTCATTATTATTGACAACTATTTTCATAATGGTCCAAGTGGCATTCTTTTTCTTACTGGTTTCTATTATTTGCCTTTTCCCTGCTCCCTCTATATTCCTATGTGAACACATACTATCCAGCTGTTAAGAATGTCAATGTGTAAACTGTAACCCATGCCATTCGTTTTGCAGGATATACGGATGAAACTCCGTCTGACTACCAGTGCAATCTAGGTCCAGATGGTAGACGTAGAGATGCCGATGAAAGGCCAGAGCTATGTAGGGGAACAGTTGAATTTGTCGCTACGAAGGAGTATATGGTTGGTAACATATAAGATTTGCTGCTTAAGTAACAAGGTTGATTTGCTCGTTTATGGACTAGAAACATGAAGCATTCCCCTGTGATGCGTCAGCACAGTTTCTTGTTGGCAACAGCTTGATACCCTTAACCAACACAAAGTTAAAAGACTTAAAACTCTTTTAATCTAAACATTAGCATGAACCTCACCTCTGGAACTCGAACTATATATCACCTGAAAAAGGTAAAGTTTGTTGTGAAGCGTGCCTTTTGAACTTAACAAACCTTCGTTCAATTAGTTGGGTTCAGACATATCAATCCTTTTCCTTGAGTTGATTCTGTTCAGAGTTGTATCCTTAGTTGGCTGAAATGGGAAATGTGCTTTTAAATATTTCTATCCCTGAGTTGTTACTATTATATTAGCTTCGCATTTGGTGAGGGAAAAAACAGGGGGGGAAAATATGTGGTTGGAAAAGCAAAATTTCAGTATGGCCCCTTCGTGTAAACGATTATCATTCCACTTAATGGAAATTTATGAATGGGAGTATTGAGCTTTCAGATGGATTATAGCTGGAGATGCATTATCAACGACTGGCGTGTTTGATGTAGCTGATGTGATTTGTTTACATTTTTTTCCAATCGTGAATGCTGTTAACGTCTGGATGCTAGTTTTATTGAGCCCTTTCTTGGATTGTCGAGCTCTCTTGTGGCAGAGTTTGTGCTATTGTATTATTACTAGTATTTGTGAGACCATTGTAAAGCTTCCCTCTTTGAGGCCTCGTAAAGCCAAAAAAGGTCGTCCTTGACATTGTCCCCAAGAAAAGGGCTCTTGTGGAAGAAAGATCTTCCTAGACTCAATGTGTTGTTAATGAAGTTGTGGAAGCTTGTTCAGAACTCAGAAGTCTATAGAGAGGATCAAGGTTAAATGATGGATTCTGGTGGAGACAAATTCATGGTTTAAAATTTCCTATTTCATTTGATGGAGAGACTCTTTTTTGGATCATACGGAATATATGTAGGGCTTATTGGTTTCATAGTGGTAGAATTTTGTTAATCCATGCCGACGGTGATAAGCTGAAATGTTATTGCCAAAGTGGTTAGGATTTTAAATGAAGTTGTCTTCTTCCCCAACCTCCCATGTCCTCAGAATGTCTTGGTGCTACGTCGTCTAAATGTGGATACCTTCTATTGAGCAACTGTAGGATGAGGGGTGAGGAAATAATTGTAGATTTGATGTGGTCATCTTCTTTTTTCAACTAAGCAAAATATTATCAACAAGAGCCACCTTGAAGGGGTGAACCCTCACATGGTGTACTATTGTTGATATAAAGTTAGGTTCACTCATCATAAGTTATGGTCTTCTTTTATTAGGATGGAGTATGATATTCTAAAGACACTTTTAATTGATAGAATTTACATATAAAGGGATAAATATCACCAAGTCAAAAGCTGCAATTCACACTCGCACAAAACAAATGATAGACATGGTTGTCATAATTCATTATTCTGGTGCGTACTTCGTAATTTATTGGTGATCTTGAGGCCGTTAAACTGAAAAACATAACCTAACCTAGTGTTGTCAACCAAATGTGAACTGTTGCACCTTGAAATTAACAAATATCTGTACCTTATAAACTTGCATTGTTGGGTTAAAATCAGCCACGACATCTTACAAATTTCTCGTATCTCAATCGTAACACCAGTGGGACAGCGCTGCGATGGGCCCTGTATTTGCTGAACACTAAGAAGCACGGATACAGACACGGATACGACACGACACGAACTCATGGATACGTTATTTGTTTAAAATGTAGGACACAAACACATTGGGGATTTGAGAATTTGATAAAAAATTCGGCCATGGGCACGGTTGGGAAATCTCAAGAAATCTTTCAAACATTCCAAGTGAACTGAAATATGCTTAGTCGTAAGAATTACTATTTTCCTACTTTGTATATCATAGATTCATAGTGATATGCCAAATTTCGAAATCCTTGATAATCACATGTTAACAAGTGTTGGAGACATTTATTTCTTAGACATAGAAGCCAAAATAGTGTTGGGCACATTGCAAGAAGAGTGGCAGACATGTGTCCGAATTAAGATTTTTATTTCCTAATTATATAAGACGAGTTAGGGACATGTGTCTAGAGTGTTCAAGGAGTGTCGCTGTCCGACACGTGTCGGACACGGACACACTTTCTTTAAAGTGTCCGTGCTTCTTGGGCTGAATAAGTGCTTGACTTGGACACAGTTCCAACATACCTTGACATGCCTGAACCTGGGCTGGAAATAGGTGAAAGATCCTTGAAGATAGATCTCCCTAATGTTGACTGATATTACATACGTTGGGTTGTACACATATCTTTGATCTTTGCAGCCTGAATCTGTTGGTGGCCTTTATTTGTGTTTCTGCTGGTGGTGGACAGTTAACCATTCTTTTTGTCATTTGGATGCATTTGGCAAGCTGCAAAATTTTCTTGCTAATCATGGATTTCATACTACCCATTTTTGTTATACTTTCCAAACGGGAAAATGAACAGCTTTAATGGAATGAATGAAAAGGGAAATTACTAAAGTAACTGTTTGCACAAGTAACCTATACAGAGTTTGAGCTTAATATTGCTATTTGGAAAGTATTTTCTTGTTGGTCCTATTTATTGCAAGTGAAAGTATAGGCTTTAGTTAGCAGGATTGGTCAGACTGATAATATCTTTTGGCTTAACATCGCCATGACATCAGCTGCATGCTTTGTTTCATATTTGTTTCGCTTTGTGTAGTTCTCTCACTTTCTTGCCATCTTTTGGGTAAAGGATGACCAATTATTTATATTTATCTTGTTAACAGGTCCGTGACCCAATGCCTGCTGTGTTTTTCTTCCTTGTTGATGTATCCATGAATGCCATACAGATTGGTGCAACTGCAGCGGCTTGCAGTGCAATCAGCCAAGTTATTGCTGATCTTCCTGTAAGTCCTATATCTTTTGCAGTAAATTGTAGTAATGTTTTGTTTTGTTTTGCCCACTTGCATGAGTGTATGAGTCTGCTAATTCGTAATAGATGGAAGGAGCATTTTTAGATTTATTGATGCTTGTATCGCATTTTAGCTTGTGGACATAATGTTTTTCTTTAAAATCTTTTCGGGAAATTTCTGGAATATTTCATCGAGCATTTGAGGGCACTCTTGGAAAACCAAACTAAATTGCTTACGAAAGGGTTAGTGAGACTGGCATTTGTCCACAAGAAGTCTACATTTGTGAGTAATATTTCAAAGCATGATCAAAGAGAGATTTTGAATTCAATTTTAGCAGTCAATTTATGGAGGAAGTTTATTATACATATTTAGCAGAGTGCTTATAAGACAAAAGCCCAGACTAGATACCCCAGTTGGTTCCGGTCCTTTTCTTAACTGAGGACCATACTATAGGATATTCTTGTTCCTGTTCTGCCTATAGTCACTCCAAAGTCGAATATTTTGTGCTGTTGAATCAACTAAGTTTAATCGAATTTGTGTGGATTCTCTATGTATGATTTTACATGCATGACCAGGAAACCGCCCGTCTTGAGCAGAAGGTTCAATCATAGTTCATCTAGTTAGTTGCACTTGTTATTGCATGTAGGACGGGGTTATCCTGAATCTATTTGAAGGATTGAGTTAACCTTTTTTGTATCTCTTTGGGAGGTCACATGATTACCCAAGCAACTTCGCTTCAAAATTATCCATCTCTTGCATTTCCTTGGCCTTATGGGCGTTGCATGTTGTTTAAATTTTCTAACCAGGTGCTGTTAGAGTCGGTGCATATTTGTTTTCTGAATAAGTCATGTGGAGACGTCTTCCTTGGAGGAATCTTTGGCCTCAGCCGTTTGTCTTTCGTCTTGCTTTCTCCCCTTGGCTTTCTACCATTCCTGCTTTGTGTTTTGACAGACCTTTGTTACACTCTGTAACTGGGGATTTTGGAGTTTAGAGATTGTAATTTTGTTAGGTTACTGCTTGGTATTATTCTAATATGTACGTGCTAGAGTTTGACTTTCTTATGTATTTTTTCTGTCTTTTAATTTTTCCCTGTTATCTGAGCTGGTAATTCACTTCTGGCTGAGCCTATTATAGTTACTGGAACAAATTATTTGTCATTGATGTGGTGGCAATTTTCTTCAGGATGGTCCTAGGACAATGGTAGGTGTCGCTACATTTGACTCAACAATCCATTTCTACAACCTGAAACGTGAATTACAGCAGGTAAGCATTCTGTTAGTGAAAGTTCACATCTCAGTTTCAGTTCTTCAGTTTGAAAACTATTATGTATTTACTTCTTAGTTCTAAGAAGCACAAACATTATTAAGAATATCTTGCGTTCATGTCAGACTCCAAAACTTGTTGGATACTCCTCTATATGTGTTGGACACTTGTCTAAATATGTCCCTTTTATGTATTTATCTATATTAAATGTTCAGAACCAGACCCGCTTTGGACACAGATGTCCATGACATAAACTTACCTGAGAGTACAAGTCATATCAAGAACTAGTTAGTGATTTGCTGTTAAAATGAGACTAATGCGTAATTATACAAGTTATTCGCTCGTTGTTTAGATTGGTTAGTTATGGGAATTCCCAAGTCTTGACTTGTCAAATTAGTTGAGGAATAATATTGTAAAACATAGCTGTTTGCATTCATTTTCTAGTCCTTAGAATGTACAAATGCTTTCTTATTACTTTGATGTGATACAATCTGAATGTCTTTGCAGAGCAAAAAATCTGTATATATATTATTTATGGACATGCATCTGACGTAGTGTGTCTCAAGTTATTTGAAAATACCGCATTCCTTTCTCTGTGTTTTATAGCCATTGGAAAATTAAACTTCTTCGTCCTTTTGTTTTGAATTTATATGATGCTCTGTTGTGATTGATGCTACCCAGATAATCCATCACTGTCCAGGGAGAGAGGAGTATGGAGATGAGATAAATTTAAAATTAGACTCACATTTAGCCCTTCCTTTTTCTCTCAGAAACTTGGAGAGGCGGAACTTGGGTGTGTGGAGGGGTGAGATAGGTTGGAATAGTTCACAGAGGGTGGGTAATGCTGGGTAAGAGTCAGTATGGGAGGTTTCGAAGGGCAGTTGGGGATTGCGGGATGGATAACTCTTGACGAATAGAGGAGGTCTGAGGGTGGGTTCAAGGGAGGAGGAGGGGGTTTTAGGAGAAGTATATAGGAGGATTGGCATGAGCAATGGTGCTAGTTCCTTTTTCAGGAGGATGTTTGGGGATATGGTCATTGGGCTGTTTTTGAGGGTGGGTTGGGACTTGGGAGTTCTAGGAAAATTGGGTTGGGCTCAAGATTTGGTTGTGGACACATCACTCACCATCATGGGTTTGATAGAAGATAGGGATGATGGAAAGCTTTTGACAGCAGGGATGATTCAAAAGGCAGTTTCAAGTGGGAGAATGAGTAGTTTGCATGTTTTTAAGGTTTTTCTTATAAGTAGTTTAGATGTTTTTTAATTCTTAAAAAAAGGTTTTTCTTCTGAGGGTTTTGAAGGTAGGGCTATGCATATGTTTCACGACATCACTCAGAAGTGGAGGACTGTGGGGTCGAGGGAGAATCGAAACAATGTGAGCCAAAAAAAGGGGGGGGGGGGGGGGGGGGGGGGGGGGGGGGGGGGGGGGAGAGGGGGGGAGAGAGAGAAAATTGAAAATTTTGCAATGGTTCCATTATTTATGATGGGAACAACCAGAAAGGGGAGGGGTTGTAGTAGTAATAAGGAGGGGTTAATATTGTAGCTTTCTATGAAGATTAACAACATTAGTTGGAATGTGAGGGGTCTGAATGTGGGGACAAAAAGGTGGCAATCAATTTTATGCTTTCGGAGTGGAAAGCTGATGTGGTGTGTATACGACAAACAAAGTTGAGTGAGTTTTGAGGGAGATGGTGAGGAATATATGGGTAGATTGGGTTCGTTTGGATTCTCTTGGTGCCGTGGATGGGATGTGCGTGATGTGGTATTGAAGGGTGGTGTAGGCGGTGGATAGTGAGCTCAGAGGTTTGGCAGTACCATGTTTTTTCAAGAACGCGGAGGATGGCATTAGGTGGGTATTTTGGGGAGTTTATGGGTTGGTTGTTGACAATCTAAGATTAGAAATGCTAGGAAGATTAGCATCTTTGGCTTTTAGTTGGACGCCCCATGTGGATAGGGTGATTTTAACGTGGTGCGTTTCTGTAGGAGCGACTGGTTGTGACACTATCAGTAGAGAAATATGAAGGGTTTTTTTTTTTTAATTATGAGTGAGATGAAGCTTGTTGACAACTTGACGCAACATTGTAGGGGCCAATATACTTAGTTCGGTTCTCAAGAGGCCCCTCGTATGCCCCGTATTGACAGATTCTTGATTTCTAATCGATTGGAGAACTTTTTAGATTTGCTCAACTATCACTTTCGAGAACGATTTTGATCACGTTCCCGTTACGCATGGGATATTGGTGGGATGAGATAGGGGGATAGACCTTTTAGATTTGAGAACATGTGGCTTAAGGTGGAGGGTTTGAAGGTGAGGGTTGAGTGGTGGAGTACCTATGCAGTTGAAGGCACACCAAGCTTTCTACTGGCAAAGAAACTGAAGCTTAAGAAACAGGATATGAAGAGGTTGATTAGGGAAGAGTTTGGGAGATTAGAGCATCAAGAAGGGATGGCGATTGGAAAAGTTCCAATAATAGACAAGATTGATCACGTTCGAGAACGATTTTGATCACGTTCCTGTTATGCATGGGATAGTGGTGGGATGAGATTGGGGGTGTAGACCTTTTAGATTTGAGAACATGTGGCTTAAGGTGGAGGGTTTGAAGGTGAGGGTTGAGTGGTGGAGTACCTATGCAGTTGAAGGCACACCAAGTTTTCTACTGGCAAAGAAACTGAAACTTAAGAAACAGGATATGAAGAGGTTGATTAGGGAAGAATTTGGGAGATTAGAGCATCAAGAAGCAATGGCGATTGGAAAGTTCCAATAATGGACAAGATTGAGCAGGAAAGAGAGCTTTTGTTAGAAGAATAGGAGTCTAGCGTCAGGGCCAAAGAAGATTTTATAAGGATTGCAAAAATGGAAGAGATAGCTGGAGGCGATAATCCAGGAACCTATGACTGGGAACGGTAACAGAAACACTAGGTTCTTTTATGGTGGAGGGTGTTTCATGTTGCAGAAAGTTATTGGCTAACCCTATATTCTTGTGACTATGTGCTACACATCGATTTGAGAGGCTATGTAATTCCAAGCTCTGTGGAGATCCGTTGTATGTGCGGTTTTATGGGTTTGGAATCTTTGGATAGAAAGGATTGCTTGAATTTGATGTTGAGGTTTGAATACTTAAAGAGTATTCCATATGATTTGTCATTTGGAGTATCTTGGAAAGTGTCTTGTGGATGGGGGTTCCTTTATTTTTTACTCTAATGATTGGAAGTCTTTGTACATAGTGCTCTTTTCTGCTCTCTCTCTTGTTTTTTTTTTTCTTCTTCTGTCTCCTTTGCTTTTGATGTTGGTGTACTTCTTGCCCCCTTTAACATGTTTGCATCTATCATCTTCATTTTTGTAAGTTGCTGCCAATAAAAATAGGAGGATACGTGATGAAATGTGGCTGAAAAATTAAAGACGTATAATAACAATCAGCTTTTAAACATTTTCGTTGATGCTTATTTGTTTATTCTGAATCTTTTGTCACAGCCTCTGATGCTTATAGTTCCTGACGTCCAAGACGTTTACACTCCTCTTCAAGCTGATGTTATAGTTCAACTTTCTGAGGTGATTTTTGGTTTTTATTGGTTTTTGTTTTGTTTAGTAGCGCTGTTTGCAATTATATGAAAGGTATTCTGGAGAAATGATTCTTTTAGTTTTTCTACCTCGAGGAACTTCTAAAGAATTTTTCATGATTTATTTGTTTCGAGGATTCAGTGCCGCCAACATTTGGAGCTATTGCTAGAGAACATCCCAACCATGTTTGAGAATAACAGAACAGCTGACTCAGCCTTTGGTGCAGCAGTCAAGGTTTGTCAAAAGTTTATGGTGATTATACATACTTGACCATGTGAACATCAGTTTTTTTTTTTTGTAAGCCAAAAAAAAAAACTTGCCACACAAAAGTATCCGATGCATATGATTTTGAAGAATAATTTTGATCATTTAATGAGTAATTAATATGTGTAAGCCACAGCTTAAAAGGTTTCTAATGCCTTTGAATTCAACAATCGACGGTGTTAATTCATTGACCCTTATCTATGCATGATTAGGAAGGCTATCCTAGAAATAAAATGAAATGACTTTCAGTGGCTACTATTATATTACGAAGGAATGCCACGAAGGGTGGCACCTTGTACCCACTACGTATTTGAACTACAAAACAATGTAGAAACCCCTGTATATCGACCAAAGAACAGGGTAGTTAAGCCAAAAAAAAAAAGTGTTGTCAGCATTGTTCATTTCAAGGCATATTTTGGGCTTTGGTTCGCTCAAACGATCTAAAAATTTCTATCCCTCCAGTGCATTAACATTCCAAAGCCTTCCTATTACCCTTCTCCGGATCATCTCTAGGCTCTATGGCAACAAGATAGACAACCTTCACTAATCCAGGCATCAACCAAGCAGTACCAAAAATGGAGAATGACAATCTTCAAATCCATTCGCCGTTGTACGATGCAATAAAAGCTGATTCACGTAATCTTCTTTGCATTTACTCATGGCCCACAATCCATTAAGAACTTTGCTCTCTCAAATTGTGGATGACAAGAATAAGTTCCCTCAATACTGTCAAAAAATAGAAAGCTATGTCTGAAAGAGCTGTTGGTCCCTCATTTCTGTTCAAAGATACAAAGTGCTCCTTTTGAGAGCTGTTGCAACTCACTAGTTTTGGAGGGAAATGACCATCTCTAAGAAGCTTTCATAGTAAGAAGCCTTTGATAGGAAGAAGGCGCTGTGAACTGCCATTTGGCCCTCCTTCCAAAATCAAAGGTCACGACGAAACAAGTCACTAATGGTCAACTGCCTCCTTCCTTTCAACAATGCACTGTTTTTCAAGTTTTAAGGTGATACTATTACTAATGCACCTCCTCCAGCCCAGCCTTAAGGAAGTCCCTCATCGATTTTTCCAATCTAAAGGCTCCCAATTTTTGAGTAGGGTAGATGAGGACAAAAATATATTTCAACAAGCTAGACAAATTACTTTTGATCAAAAAGCTAGACAAATTACTCTTAAATCAGTATCGATCTTCTGCATATGGTGCCTCTTCCACGATGCCAACCTCTTCTCATATATCACCTACTACATAGGGCTGCAAATGAACTGAGCTGTTTCCTAGTAGCTGGAGACTCGCTCGACATGGGTTTGTTGAAGCTTGGCTTGGTCAGTTAGTAGAAAGCTCCACTTGAAATTTAAACTTGTTTAGTAAACAAGCTGAGCTTGAGTTCGCCAAAGCTTGACTCCATAAGGCTAATGAATTGGGCATTGTACTAGTGAGAGAAAAACTACTGTTCATACAGTGTTTTTGTACTAGTTTAACATGTTTTTCTCTTACAATTTTGAAGCAGCATGCATATTAGAAAGGATTCTGCAATTCTTAAATGGAGCTTTAGTAAGTTATAGAAAAAATAAAATAATAGTAATAGACAATAAAAATCTTTTGTGTAGCTATAGACATGTATGCGAGTTTTAATGTATATTTGCTTTAGCTCGGTAAGGCTCGTGAACTAGCTCGAGTTCGACTCAATCGTAGGTAGGTCAGTTGGGCTTGGGCTCGAACTCGCTAAGAACTTGAAGGGCAAGCCTCGGCATTCTAAAGCTTGGGTCTGCTCTTCTGCAGCCCAAAATTCTCACCTCCATTGCGCCAACACTACCTTGGCTCTAGAAGAACTCCAACGGGAAAAAAGTATGTCTGCAAGCTTTAGAAGGTAAACAGTCAACTTGGTATCCCAAATTTGCTGCCAAAACTTCTAAATACTTCATAGAACTTGCCAAGACAAACTCACTCTTATCCAAGTTAACTCGGGCGAATCAAAGCAAAACAAAATTCATTTCATAAATCAAAACGTCAGATTAGCTCCACGAAATATACTGGTGTTGTCCATGACAAGAAAATCGGAGTTGAGATTCGCTTTAAGAAATGCCAATTGTACCTACAGGGCATATGTCATAGCGTGGAAGTGGTAGGATTGATAGAGTATAGTATCTGCTACATCACGGCAATCACAATGATTTTAATTACTTGAATTGGTTCTTGACCACCATTCAAATTTTATAACTACGTTTTTTTTTACAAACCATAAGAGTGCTAACATGGAGAATTTACATTGTTCGGGTGTTACCTTATGTGGTCGCATATATTTGGTTATTTCAGAATGTGTATAGTAATGTTTTATGATTTTAGTCACTTGAATTGGTTCTTGATCACCATTCCTTTTTCCTTTTTTGCCTCAGGCTGGTTTCTTGGCAATGAAGAATACCGGAGGGAAACTTCTAGTATTTCAATCAGGTAAATTTGTCAACTTCATGTTGTCCAATTTTTGGTATTGGGTATAATTGGCTATGAAATTGCTGGCCCATATGTGTTCTATGTAGCCATGTTGGTTAGTGGTTTTTTTTTTTTGGAAAGTATGTTTCTGAACATGGTACACGTTCACATGATACTAGATTTAACGGTCTGAAAAAGTATTTTTCTACTGGTTTCTATATCATTTTCTCGGACAGCATAAATATTAGTAGACTAGTGTACCTAAGAAATGAGCCAGAATGGGTGCAACCTTGACGAAACGAATGCGTATCTAAAGAGCTGGACACCAAAATGAGCTCACCAATAAAATGTCCTAGGACCCATGATACATTAAAATCCATTACACCAATAATTTAACACTCCACGTTGCCATTGAGACTATATATTGTTGTGCTTTAAATGGATATAAGTTTCTTGTGGTGTTGATTTTCTCCATCCTACCTTTTACGGGAAAAATTATTCATTTTGTAAGTGCCCTTCACTTCACACCGTGAAACTTCTTATTTTATCCTAGTCATTCTATTTCATAGGATCTTTCTGATCCGGTATATTTACTACAAATGTTTGGACATCATAGTTAGTTGCGAGTGTTGACAGAGTTGTTGGGTCTGACTATTTTGGTTTTGTTCTATGTTGTGTACAGTCTTATCATCTATCGGTATTGGAGCCCTTTCTGCTAGAGAGGCTGAGGGTAGGACGAATATCTCTGCTGGAGAGAAGGTATGTTAATCGTATACCCTTTGGTTCCTTCCCTTGTTTAGTCCATTGGTGCTTTCTACTGCTATTTTCTTGCTTTCCCTTGAGGTGGATGATGAAGAAGGTACATGTATCCCTAGTTTTTTTTTTGGATAAGCACTTTCCTTTTATAAAGCTCAAACTCATGTACAAACTCTAAGGGGCATTCCCCCAAAAAAACCAAGGCATCTGAGACAAGCCTCAGCATACCACAAGAGACATTTAAGAAAAAAGAACCAATCAACTCTATACAAAGAACTCCTATACTAAACAGTGAGGATCAAAAACTCTAGTTGAGAGGCCCAACTACAACACAACTGTACGTTCTTACGGGATTGCTTTACACCTCTTTTCAAGTTCAACAAATCCTGAATTGCAGTTACAGTCTTGAGGGTGACCTGATCCTGAGAAGAAACCTTGTGTTGAAAATTCCTCTGATTCTGCTCCATCCAAAGGTTATAGACACAAGCAGCAAACACACTTTTCAAAAGCCAACTCTTAAGCCCAGACCCTTTAACTGTCTGAATATACCATGCAACCACATCCGGTAAAGAGGAAGGGATTTGATCAGTCAAGCATTTTCGCAAAACAGCCCTCCAAACTGATTGAGAGAATGCACATTGGAAGAACAAGTGTATATGGGACTCCTGGGCATTATTACAGAACACACAACCTTCCTGCACACACATACCCCAGCTCAATAACCTGTCCCTTGTGTTTAATTTCTGTTGCACAGCTAACCACAACACAAAAGACCATCGAGGAACATTTCTATTGTACCAAACAACACGAGACCAGGGCTGAATAGGTAGTTTAAGCCTAATAGCCTCCCAAGCAGAAAACACAGTAAAACCAGCAGGATTAGGAAGCCACACGACTGAATCCAGCGTATCACAAATTGGTTAAAATCAAGAGGGGTAAGATCCATGTATCCCTAGTTGCCTGTGAAAAGGCATTTCTTGCTATTACTGAAGTAGTCTTTCCGTCTGGGTGACGGGAAAAAGGGTGGTTATGATGATATTTGTCGATCAGTTTCTGATGAAGGAATTGCCTCAACCAATCTGGCGGAGGTGTTATGGTGGTTGTGAATTCCAGAGGAGATAAATGATCAACCCTGTTGTTTATCCTGGATAGTGCGGGTAGCAAATGTCAGTAGCTTAATTAGACTTGCTCTAGTGAAATGTTTTGGAGAGCATGCCTAAGGACTCGCTTAGGCGGTACGTGAGGGTAGCTTTAGCGCTTCCTGGTGCATGAGGTGAGGTTGAGACGCTTGAGGTGCTGGCTTCAGGTTGAAGCAAAAGGCACTCAAGGTGATGATTTGCTTTTGTTTACTGTCGCTTATTTGATAGCAGCCATCAGTTTTGAGTTGTAATAAACAATTGGCAACCAGAAAATAGTTTTTAGGCTTATAGCTGTATATTTATAAACCTTGGGGCTGACTGGGATTCTAAAGGACCAATACCTTGCAGAAGCGCAGGTTATTGCTCTGTGTAGATGCTATTTTAGGCTTTAGGAATGATGGCTTGGACTATATTATTAGTTTTTTTTGGGGTTCTAAGTATTTAAATAGCGTGTTTTAGGGTTGATTGGATGTCTTACCCTATTGGTATCAGAATATCGGATTTTGTTGTATGTTTTTATCATTTTGATTGATGTTTAGCACTTGGAATGTCATATTTTGTTGGTTTCCCTTTTGCTTGGAGTTAATGTTTGAAATGTGGAGATTGTTATCATTATTGAATTATGGATATTCTGTCCATGTTACTTAGCAATCGCCATGCATCAATGAAGCCATCAGCTTGCCTCGTCGCCTCTGTTTCGTTTTTACCTTTGACGACACTTGTGGGTGTGTCTCGTCTTTGATTCTGATGCATTTATATTCGTCAAGGTGTTCTGATCTTGTACTATGGTGTTCTTTCTTCTGTTGAACTTTAGGAGGCCCATAAATTACTCCAACCAGCAGACAAAATTTTGAAGGCAATGGCTGTTGAACTTGCAGAGTACCAGGTTCCGTTTGACTGTTTTTTTTTCCCTTGTGGACTTATTTTTGAGATCTCCCGTGATTGTATGTTGAGATAGGATTGCAAGTATTAGTTTCCTTCAATTCAATCTTATAATGTGTTCAGGTGTGCGTTGATGTATTTATTACCACCCAAACTTATGTGGACATTGCTTCAATTTCTGTCATCCCAAGAACTACTGGAGGGAAGGTATTCACCAATGACTCTTTCGTTGCTCTAGCCTCATAGTTGTCACATGACTCACATTAGTCCTGAAATGTTAGTTGCTCTTAGGTTCCAAGAATTGTTGTAATGTGTAACTGCTGCAATGCGATGTCTCCAAAGGGATTCTTTTGCAATACTATCTATGCCGGCAAAATATGGAATCAAAGTTGTTTATCTTCTATATCCTCTATACTAGCGGTATTTAGAATAAGCTCTAATGTGACTTTTCCTCGCATGAAAATTTGCAGCAGTACAATTCATTCCTGGTTTGTGTGTGTCCTTTTAATTCACTTATCCTGCCATCTACATCTTTTCTCAATTTCCAGGTGGAAAACTGTCACTATGCTATTACTCTGTCCTTGTTGAACAACGCAAACCCCACTTAATTTGATCATGTATCATGTGGACCTTTTGCTATTACTTTCTTTCCCAAAACAAGTCAATTCCGAATGGCTTGGGGTCCCCACTCCAAAAGGGAAAAAAAAAGATTTAAAAAAAAAAAAACTACAACCAGCACGGAATTTCCAATCATCCAGTGTGCTTCAAGATGATTAATGCCCAGTAGGTTTTCTTTTTAGAGGGAACCATATTCTAGATAGGATTATGGACAGAGTCACAGAAGCACCATGTATAGAGTTCTGCCCCGGGACTGCACATCCACAAACTGGCTGGTACTAGTATTATCAATTTGCATGAAAATGATTAGTTGATTTCCAGTACAATATCTATTATATAAGGAGCACACCATTTGTCCCTGTAAAATACATGTGTGGTAGTGGACTATATGGTAAGATTTGTCACTTAATAGGGAATTCGGTTAATAATAGCCAATAGGGAATTCAGTTAGGTATATACTTTCAAGTAATTTGTTTATAAGGCAACAACAACAACAATAGTTATTTAATCCCCATATGAAGGGGGTATTGGTAGGGGAGGATTGGAGGCTGACCTTGGGCAATATAAGCACAAAGTGGCTCCTCTCATAAAGACCATTGAAATATGTCCAAAATTTGAAGAACACAAGGGATGTTATGTCATGGGCCATGCCCCCCAAATCAAAGCTGGATTCTGCTGGAAAGCATCAAAGTGGGGGCAGGCTTTGTTTCAATGTCTCTGCTCATTACCTTGCTTCCTTTGTGTAACACAAGGAAAATTTAACAAATGCATAATCTGGACATCAAGAATTTCTGCTTCCTTCCAGGTGTATTATTATTTCCCTTTCTCTGCTCTTTCTGAGCCTGCCAAGCTTTACAACGATCTTCGATGGAATGTCACGAGGCCCCAAGGTTTTGAGGCAGTCATGCGTGTAAGATGTAGCCAGGTTAGTTCTTTGTATTTATTGGTTTTGTTTTCATGGACATTCTTCCGCATTACAGTAAAATGGCTAATATTCTATTTCCGTTCATTTTAGGGTATCCAAGTTCAGGAATACTCTGGAAACTTCTGTAAGCGAATTCCAACCGATGTTGACCTACCTACGGTTAGTACATCATTTATGAGATGCTTGTTCTTTGGGTAATACTAGACTATGAAGCACGGATACTCTTTTTTAGCCTCCGTATCTCATACCGTATGCGTATCAGATATGGATACGCTCGGATACATATCCGATACGTTTTTTTTTTAGAGTATCCTGTTTTTAGATTTAATTTTTGGTACTCCGATACGTTTCAGATACGCTCGGATACGTTATGGATACGTTTTGGATACACGCGGGGGGTAAAATGTTATTACTTAAAATATATGGGTCAAAACTGCAATTAGGACTTTATATTTATTTCCCTTCCCTGGCAAGTCAAAAACAGAGAAGAACGAAAGGCAGAAAAAAGACGACGACGACTGGAAGTCTCTCTCTCTCATCTTCTTCTCTCTCGTCTCTCATCTCTCTCTCATTGTGTAACAGTGTATATATATCTATATCTGTCTCTCTCTATATATATACATAGACATACCTATACGGAAATGTATATCTCTCTCGTCTCTCTCTCGTCGGATTTAGGGGTTTTTTTTTTTTTTTTTACAGTATAATCTAATTTTAGGATTTTTTTTTTTCTTTAACAGTATGATTGGATTATGCTATTACTGGTAGTTCTATTTCCTCATCTTCACAACCTAATGAAGGGGATACAAATAATTTTTGGAAAAATTAATTTTATATTCAACGTATCGTATCCTATTTTTTGGAAAAATCACATATCCGCGTATCCGTATTCCGTATCTGTGCTTCTTAGGTACTAGATTATTCTTTCGTTCTTGTGACTCATCTGTTAGGGTATTGTTGACTGCAGCAAAATTTAAGAAAAATGATTTGGTGTTGATGAACGTTTCATAACCTGGTTATGAAGTGAGGCGTTTATTTAATCTCTCCCTCTCTCTCTCTCTCTCTCTCTCTCTCTCTATATATATATATATATATATATATATATACACACACACACACACACACACACACACACACACTAAGCATTTAAGTTTGCAAAGTGGTAAGGAATGGTAATGGAACCAAGTATACGATGTTCACCTCAATTCCAATATCGGTTAAGCAATCCTTCAATGGTCAATCCTTCTAAGTAAAAAGTGCATATAGAGGTAAGTAAATGATGCTAAAGTTGTATTAACTCTTCTAGGTCCCAAAGGTATGCCCAAACAAGTCCTAAAGGTACAAGCTTAGGGTCTTAAAGGAATTGTCTTGGCCAAGTGGTTGGGGTTGACACCTCAGGTCGCCCCCTATAAAGCCGATGCCGTCTATAAATCAGTTCCTCCGATGAAAGCAAATGAATGCTATATGTTTGTTAAATGCATGCTGGGCAGGTTCCTTGAAGGTAGTAAGGTACCGGTCATACTGTATTTAAGATAGTACTTCTACGAGTCGACATGGAAAATGGTTCTTCATGACTTCAATTGGACTCCTTGCTCCATTAACTGTTTTGTCTTCCAGAATTTGTGATGGAAGCCAGGCATCAGGATTCATTTTGATTCCTTTATTGTCGTTGCCAAAGTGAATCAACAGTTGTATTCTTTCTTCTAGAAGTTTGTTTGGGTAGTAAATGAAAATTGACTAGAGTTAGAAGTTGAATAGTCTGGTAAATTGTAGCATATTCTTTCCTCCTGTAAGTGGTAGAGAAGCTGGAGAATTAAATCCCGTAGGTTTGGTTTCTCTTGGCAGGAGCCTGGATTGCGAGATTCTCAATAAAATCGGCATCTTCTTGAAATACTCTCAAGTAGCTGAAGGAATTCGGCAGTAATTGCATCATGTTGCTTGATTAGGGCAATCCTTCTTTGAGAGCTTCACATTTTATTAAATGAAATCCTTGCTCCTAAAGGAGACTAGATGTTGGTATGCACATGGTGGGTTCACTCTGACCTTAGTGTGCCTCTCTTGTGTTCAACTATCCCTAGTTAACTTCGTTTCTGTTGAATTCATGTCCTAATATACCCACACTGTCCAAAGAATGTTATTAGTTGCTCTAGCACTGAAGATAGTTCAAGGAAGTGTGAAAGGGCAGGGGAAGAGTTTATTTCATGGTGGATAAAAGGGTGATCTTTAGAGAGTTGCACTCCTCGGGAGGAAAACCTATAGCAAATATCTTAGTACTGATGAGGGAAGGAATGGCTTGGGTTGTTGAACCTATCCTGTAATTATCCTAATTTAATCCATCAGAGTGCTCTGAGAACTACTTTTTCAAACCCTTTTCCCCTATTTCTATATCCTTAGCTGCGTAGTTTTGGTTGGAGAAGCAAATAATTCCTTTCCCTGGAAAGCTATTTGGGGTATTCGAGCGCCTACTAAGGTTTCTTTTTTTGTTTGTTGTGCAGCTAAGGATGAGATTCTTACCATAGATAATCTTATAAGGCGTCAGATGGTTATGGTGAATTGGTGTTCCATGTGCTTAAGAGATGGAGAGTCAGTGGCGCATTTTGTTTATTCATTGTCTGGCCGCTAAGAAGATTTGGAATGCTGTTCTTGTTTTGTGGGGCATGTCGTGGTTTTTTCCGGCGACGGTGGTGGAGCTCCTCCAAGAATGGTATGGGGCTAGAGTGGCTAAAAGAAGACGGAAGCCATGGGTTATGCCGTTGTGATCCCACTGTGCTTGATGTGGTCAATTTGGAGAGAGAGGAATCAAAGATAATTTGATGGGAAGGAGATACTTTAGATTAAAATTAAGAGCCCTTTGATTTCTACTATGTTTAGTTGGGATTCAAGAGAGTGCAACCCTATTTTGTGTCAGTTTTAGACATGGTAGATATTTTTGGGGTATAGAGGGGTGTATAGGTCTTCTATATTTTGACATTTTCTTTTCTTGTCAGATATATATATATATATATATATTTTTTTTTTTTGAGGTGCCACTATGGGTTGGATTGGGTTCACACCTCATTTGAAAAGAAAAAAATAGGAAAAAGGAAGGCGATCTAAATGTCATACGAGTCTCGTTGGGAGCTCAGTCTGATGGCTGCACAATTGGGCAGTTTGTGGCACTAGAAATTAAGAATGTCTAGACAATTGGAAGCGTGGGTTTCTTCTTGCCGTACAGCTACCGTTGTCGGTCAATGGTGCATCGATTGGTGTAGGATTGTTTTTGTCCAAACATTGGCATTTTGTCCTGTCCATTTTAATCAATATGATAAGTGGTTTGGTCCTCGAATTTAGTTGCTCATATAAACAGCAATCTGCGGTGTGGATCAGTGTCAATATGGGTCAGTGTGAACCATGCTTTTCATTGTTGTGCAGTATGTACACTTTTTGCATGAACTGTTTTTGAGTTTCGCAACTTTCCATAATGTTTATCTTGCTGGAAAGTAGTTGGTGTAATCTTGGTGTTATGACCGAGCTCTTCTCACTACTCTTGTCTTTTTTCTAATTGCTGTTTCGTAATTTTTGATGGTGTTTTGTTGATTTTGGTTCACTTACTGGTATGGAATTTGCCCCTCCTAAGTAGTTACCCCTTGTGCAGATTGATTGTGACAAAACTATAATGGTAACTTTGAAACATGATGACAAACTGCAGGATGGCTCTGAATGTGCTTTTCAGGTGGAAGTATTTTGACTTGTTTATAGCAAACCTTATCCAGCTTTCTTGTCCTTGTACTGACCCTCTTATGGGACATCTGACCTTCTTTGTTACATATGTAAAATGGTTGTCGTTTGATCGCTTTTTGCATTTTATTTTCTAGTGTGCTCTTCTTTACACAACTGTGTATGGCCAAAGAAGAATACGAGTGTCTACCTTATCTCTACCGTGCACGACTCTGCTAAGTAATCTGTTCCGCTCAGCTGACTTAGACACACAATTTGCTTGTTTCTTGAAGCAAGGTTTGCTCTGGATCCTTTACTGTGAGAGTACTTTTTTCAGTTGATTGGTTAGGGAGCACCTCCTTTTCCAGCTATTTTTCCTTTTTCACTTTATAACATGACCGAAGAATACTGATGAATGTTTTATCATTTATATAATCTAACCTGTAGTGGCGAACGAAATCCCTTCCAGTCCACTTCCACAAGTTAGGGAACAAGTGACAAACCTTTGCATCAACATCCTGCATTCATATCGCAAATTTTGTGCTACAGTTTCGTCAGCTGGACAACTTATCCTTCCAGAGGCGCTTAAACTTCTGCCTCTATACACGCTTGGTATATTTCTTGTTGCTTATATATCCATATTATCTGAGTGTGTTAATTTTAAGTTGTTTTTGTTTTCAGGGTTTTATATCCTTTGATGTGAATGTGCTCAACTGCCCACCCTTTTTCAGAACCTATTTACTTTAATTATGGCAATTGTTGATGTTACTAGAGTGATGTTTATGCGTTATTAAGATGCAAATAGGATTTCATGTAATCAGATGATTAAACGTCAATGATGAATCCAGAATAACTGCACGGGACATAGTAGGTATCTCAAAATTTAGAGTATCAAGAGAAATATGGTGACTTATTAAAGATTTCCATCTAGCCTTCAGAATTTTATAACAGGTTACAACTGGAAGGTGTTAGTGAGAGAACACCTTCACTTACAGTGGATTTACTTAAGGAGTGAAGCTGTAGCTTTAGGGAGACATATTGGTGGACAAATATGTTTATGTATATACACGTATATTAATAGAGGATGTGGCCATGCCACTTATTTAGCTGTGAGTCTCTGTTAGTTCAAGTCATTGCATATTATGATGTGTGATCTTATGCTAACTGGTACCTTAATAACAATTTATTGACTTCTTTGTGGGAACGATTTTCCTATCCATGTTCTGGTTGTTGGAGTAAAGCGCCAAATTGATTGACTTGTCATACAGGTTGCTAATATACATGATATGTTAACTCGGAGAGTATATTTTGCAAATCGTTTGATTCTTTTGAATTTTAATTTTCCTTTCATCATGTTTCATTTCAGCTTTGATTAAAAGTACGGGATTACGAACAGATGGGCGAATAGATGATAGGTCCTTCTGGATCAGTTATGTTTCTTCAATTTCTACTGCTTTGGCAATCCCACTGGTGTACCCCCGGATGGTGGCTATCCAGGACCTCATCTCGAAGGTATGAAAATTGTTATTTCATTGTCTACTGGATTTTCTTTAATGATCCAATAATCATGGTGCGGCACTGCCAAATTAACAGGAGACGGATGGATCTGTTATACCTCCTTCGATCCCGCTATCCAGTGAACATGTGAATGATGATGGAATCTATCTTCTTGAGAATGGGGAGGATTGTTTAATTTATGTTGGGAGCTCTGTGGATCCTGGTGTGATGCGTCAACTGTTTGGCATTTCCTCACTCGATGAAATTCAACCTCAGGTATTCTTATTTTGTATCATAGGACATGATGTTCATTCAGCAATGTGGCATCATTAATTGGCGGTTGCGAACAATATGCATGAGTTTGAGGCATGCGAATTTTCTAGATTGACTGATGGTGCATGATTATTCGTGTAGGAATACTAGATGGGCCCATAATGACTGACAAGTATCTTGAAGTCTGGATATGTTTAAATTAGCATCCTGGTGTTTCTACATAATTTCCAAAGAACTTTTCTTGTCCCTCTATGAGTAAACTTATGGTCCGATTGAACATCCTAGTTCTTTCCATGTGTGTTTATTAGATTGGCTGTAATTCTTCAACCTTTGCAACCAACGGTATCAGCAAATGGCAACTACCGAAGTCTCAAGTGCTAAGATTTATTTCTCTGAATGTGGAATCGCTAGTAGTTCTGTCGGGAAAATTGATTCATTTGGTTCCTTTGTTGATGGAAACTGAGAACACTCGTTAATTTTGTGTTAGGTGCAGTATTCATCCATTGGAATGCCTATGATGTTACTTATCAATTTATTATTTCTTCCTTTTGGCGCAGTTTGTACTGCAGCAATATGACAATCCACTGTCGAAGAAGCTAAATGATGTTGTAAATGAGATAAGGCGCCAACGATGCTCCTACCTCCGGTATGGCTGATATTCATGGAAGACTGCCCTTATATATGTTGTAGTATACAATCTTTGCTCAAGGAAAATAAAAGTTCTCATTTATCAGAATGCTCAATATATGACTCATTCACATTACTTTTCAATAATTTGCGTTTTCATGTATTTGCAGCTTGAAATTGTGCAAGAAAGGAGATGCATCAGGTCAGTGCATATCTGATATATTATCAGTGTCTAAAACCAATTAATTTTTCTCCTCCTTCAATGCCTTGTTATCTTTTATCATTGGATTTCACTTGACTTGTCAAGAATGAATTATTTGCAATGAAAGCTTGGCATTCCTACAGTTGTTTGTCAGCTCTATTTTCTTCTCTGAGAAGGAGCCGTTCCTAAATGCACAACCAAATGATTGGTTTGATGGCTGCCTGTCTACCTTTTGTCCGCAATAAAAATACATTATGGAGGGTCCTAGAGCAGTTGTTATTTTTGCTTGAGCAGTATTTAGTTATTCTCATTATAAACAATCATTACATTTCATTTCCAAAATTCGGTGGATCTACCTTAAGTATGTGTTGAGCTCATATCAAAGCACATTTGCATGAAATTTCAACATCAGAGGGTACAAACATCACCGGCCTGTCAGATTGTGCAACTTTTTGGCACTAATTAGTAGTTATCGGGTTCAAAGATATAGCTATATCCTACGTTTTGCGAAGATTTCAATGAACTGCACTTCTATGACTACTATTAGGGAAAATTTGATCTGTTTCTTTTGTGAGAAAGATGCTGAAGGTTATTATAAGCATGCCTACGAAAACCATTTTCATGGTAACGCTAGCTTCGAACTATCTTCATTTTGCCTTGATCCTAAATTTTGTGCACTAAACAAGCTTCTTGCTACCACCAAAAATAGTTCAGTGCAAGAACATTTGATCGAAAATTTCTACATTTTGTCTTTTATTTCACTCATTCTTTGATTCATTTATTTTCAGGAATGCTGTTCTTTTCTTATATGGTAGAAGACAAGACTCCCAATGGTCTCTCCTACGTGGAGTTTTTGGTACATGTCCACAGGCAGATTCAAACTAAAATGCCTTGATTGTATGCGGAGTAAATTTTGATTACAGTTTCCAATAGCTATCTTGTGGGGGAACACTTGGCGATGGAGGCAAAGGAACATATGCGATTCTGGAATCTGAGACAGTTTTGGATTAAGAGTTTTTTTTTTTTTTTTTTGCGTGTTTATATGAGTTAATGGATATTTAGCATATCTCCCCCTTTGCTTTTATTTCTACTTGTTTTTGTGTACTATAGAGCAGGGGAACATGGTATACAAAGAAGTTTGTCAATCAAATGAGCAATTAGTGTCATTTTTCAGGAAATATTTTAAATAATAATCCTTACCCTTTTGCGGATTGTCTGGAAAAACAACTTTTATCTTTTTATTTTGTTTGAATGGATGATATCCAACCTTATCTTTGGCTAATGTGAAGTAAACACTTGATGATGGAGAATAGTCATCAATTCGACGTCAAAAATAGATTTGACCCAAGCGGACAAGATGCCTTACGGTTTTACATGTGTACTTGCTGATAAACAAATCAAACTACTTGGAGTCTGTCCATTCAGCGAATCAAACTACTTATAGTTTGTGTCCATTAAGAATTTGTTCGAGATCTGTTTGTTACATAAATTGAATTTGAAAATATTTGGTTCGTTCAGCTTGTGATGTATAAAAAGTTGATATTGATTTGAGATCAATGAATCTCATAAACAAGTTGTGGTTGAGGTCCACGCTTCTTTTGGCTATTCATTACAGGTTTTTTAAACACCAATGAAAGTGAAATCCACTACCAACTATCGTCATTTTCTCGCCTCTGAGGCTCTGTTCAACCGCATATTATGGAGTCCTACTTTTGAACGGAATGAGTTGGACTTGGACCGTCCGACCACCTCCTCTAGTTGAAAGCCTGATATACAAGGTATCCCACTAGTCCAATGACGGCCATTTTATGAAATGCAAAACATAACAGAGAAGAAAAATTGCAGAGATACAAAATTATCTCCAGCGAAACAGATATACTAATGGCAACCTTACAATCGAACGGTTTATGCTGTGTACACTTTGTACATTAAAGAAAGATGATCAACAAGCCAAGCGCAAATACAGAGATAAAAGAAAGCTATTTACTCACACTAAGGCAGGAAAAGGACTGAATAAGAACTAAAGAAGCCCTTCTAAAAAGAATGAAATGAATATATTAACCACCAAAGAAACAAAAACAAAACAACTGCTTTTCATGATACGCATCTTACAAGCAGCGGAAAAGATGGATTGGCCGTTGCCGCATGGATTGCTTTCAGTATCGCCACAAAGTTGAAGAGACTATCTTCAGAGAACCACTTAAGTTTCCACGTCGAGGAGGCTGAAGCTGATCTTTTCCCAGTGAGTGTGGCATCCTCCTCCTCTACCTTCACTTTCTGTGAAGCACAGAACTCTGATGTTTCTTGTTCCAGAGAAAGGGTTAGACACCAAATCTCACGGGTGTCAATGACCTGAAAAAGGAGACCAATTTCACTTTTACCTGGATTCACAGGTAGGAGACAGAGTACTTTTAATGGTCAGATATTGACTACATACACGTGAGGAAGAGAAGATATTCAACACACAAAAAAAAAAAATCAAGAATTAATTGTTTGTCTTTAAGTAACAAGAACCAGAATTATAAGATCCAAGAGACTATAATCAGACCACTACTCACTAGTGCTAGAGCAAATACCTTAGAGTCTCGGCGGAGTTTCCATTTATATAATGAAACATGTTAGAATCCTCTGGAGTTCCCATTGGCTCATAAGGCAAAAGATATCAGATTAGTAACATAACATGTCATCGCGGCCCACCGTCATTTTCAAAGAAACACAAGAACTGTGTCTCACGATACGCTCATTAACAAGCACAGAAGTGCAGCTCTAGAGCAAAGAAGAAACCATATGGACGGTTTCAATAAGATTTCAACAGTACATCATCTCAACAACGAGAACATTTCCATACGTCAATATCTAATAGTGCGGTTTCAATAAGATTTCAACAGTACATCATCTCAATAACGAGAACATTTCAGTAGCACCAATAAGTTTTGTGGTTGATGACAAACACATTTACACTAGATGATTAGATTACAAACTCTTCAGACACCGAGTGCTAATATCCTAACCTAGTTTACTAACTCTAAATACACGTTTAGCAAGTAACTGAAGAAACAAAATATTACAATAACGGCAGAGTTAAAAAAAGAAAAAAAAGAAGGGAAAACCAGGGGGTAACTTCCTATACTAGAGCCGATAGTATTCAAGTTTAGGAAGGTTCTTCTCTTCTTTCTCTTTTGGGGCTCATGCCCAATAAGCCAATGAATTCGCAATGCAAGACAAACTCTAGGAGCCTATATACCGTTCAGTTGCTACTGACACACCAAACTGGTCACCATATTTGTGTTGGATACGGGGGCCCTAACACGCTTGGGACATGAGGGATACATATAGGACACGCCAATTGACTTGTCCAAACAATTATTAACAAAATTTAAGCATGGGACACATCTTGGACACGCGGGGACACTCCTGTGTCTCAAGTGAGACATACAAGGGGACATGACGTGCTGTCTGTTCATAAAATCCACATTTCAAGGGTTAAAAATTCTAAAAAACTTTTCCCTTGTCGACATCTATTAACTATGTAAGCGGTGTTAATTTTGTCGTAACTTAGTGATGGTTTCCATTAGTTTTGGATGTTTGACGACAAACATGTGTACTAATAAGTAACATTATACAAATATATATCTATTCATTTAGTTTTTGCCATGAGTGACCCCATTTACGTAGAATTGTTGCATTACATGTCCGTATTTGGATTTGTGCTTCTTCTTTCAATCGATTATTTAAATAGACATCAAAAGAACATCCTCAAACTACTTGGGTCCTGCAAAAATGAATCTAGGAATATCGCTTCTTTAACCTTTTCACTACTTTCCATCCAAATATCAACTGAGCTTCAGCTGGGTAAATGACGCAATCTGAAGGCCACATATCTCTTCCCCCTCACCTCTCATCGGCACTTTCGCTTGTGGATTCAAGCCTCCCAATCAATCTAGGGTTTTCCTCCTCCCTCTTTCTCCTTGATTTAAGGCCCCCTAGTGACTCTAGATTTCTCCCCTTTCTTCTTATTTTCTCTCCCCTCCAGTCATCTTTGTATTGTGAGAAGTTTGTGAAATCGTAAGAACTGCAGTTTCTTTATTTGTTGTTCGAATTTTCCTGCTTGCATCAGTTAGGTAGGTTCATTGATGATGAAATCAGAAGATAAGTTATCACGTCAAATGAAGAAAGCATCCCAAAAACGATAGTTTCACTCAGCTATCCACTTGAGGGGGTCGAATATCTGCTTGAGGAAAGGTAAAGGGGCAACCAGAAACTAGACAAGGACGGAAAAAGATTTTGTACAACGTGGATCATGAGATGCATTTCGCATGAAATGTTGAGATCGAAGGATCCCTTGCACTTCCGGAAAACCCCTACTTTGTTCTCCTAACGGAGATTGGCTTCCTTTCCTACACCCAGGATTATAAATTGTGGTATCGGGCCTATCGGCATACATATCAATATTTGTGATTCACAAGTAATATCAGTATCAGAGGTACACAATCCAGGTACCTATAGAACAATATTCAGAGCCCTCACTCTTCTTGATGAAGAGCTTTGATGCTTAAAAAGAGGGGAAAAAATTACCATCTCAGAGATGTCTGCAATGGAACAAGAAGAATGAAGTGAGTAATATGAAGGAGATCTGTCTTCAGAAAGAGAGCCAAACTGCATAAAGTCTTCAATGCACACAACCAGATAAGCTTCAACAACAAACAGTGACCTTGGAAACCACAAATCTTCTGCCCAATTCAGAAAAAAAGAAAGCTATGAGATTTACTAAACATGAAAAGTCCATTGCAACAAAAAAAAAGAAGTATTTGTAGTAACAAGTTTTTGAATAATATGTCATCGACATTAGTTATATTAATATAAACATTTCAATTTGTCACAAAAATTAAGGGTTGAAATACATTGTTTGGTGCCAATGTTCTAAAGCCTAGATTTTAGGGTATAGGCATTAATTAGGCCTTTTGTACGTTAGTCGGGAATTGAAAGGGGTTAAGTAATACATTAACTGAAACAAGATTATATCTTATACCGATTTCATTTATTAAGTACCTAATTTCATTTTGTTTTGAACTTTAAACATCGAACTTTGTGTTTGACTACTTATTTGTTACTAGTTCCTAGTTGTTAATTTAGTCGAAATTCTTTTCTTCATAGTCTTATGTCATCTCTTACGAGGTATTTTTCTTAAAAATTAGAAAAAATCGACTAATCTCTAGTCCCCGACTAGTCGGCCTAGGCGCAAGGCGCCTCTCTTCCGCACAACTGGTGCCTAGTGATTTTGAGAACATTGTTCCGTGCCACAAGGAAAGTAGCATAATGGTAGTGCAGTTAACATGTTAAGTCAAAAGGACAAATCTCCATTATTCTAACTCCATCAAGACATTATTGTGGATTTGACAAGGCTTCATTTCAAGTCTAGACACTTCTGTTTCCTAAGTGTTGTAATACCTTCAAATGGATTAAGGGTGTGGAACAACTATATCCACCATGTGAACCTCTCTGCTAAACTTCATAGCCTCTCTTCTTTTCACAGCCTTCTCCACCTTAATGATCCAATACTTCCACACATTAAATATTATATTTGAAATCCCAAATTAGTCCTAATATCATTTTCATTTCGTTCTTTTCCTTTTTTCTTCAAATTTTGTTCAAATTTTTGCAGGAACCATATTCACTACATGGATAACATTCCTAAAAGATGATCGCAGAGATCAACCAGTCTGAGATGCTGAATATCCACAAAAACACACATACAGAAGGGAGGAGAAGATTAACAATAAATACCTCCAATATTCTTGCGCGAAAAAAGAACCATTGAATATTGAAACAAACTCATTTTTGAACTTCCATGCAAATGTTTTTCAAATCCCTCGACCTGAGCCTGCTCCAAACTGCCATTTAAATTTCCAAAACTCCAGTCCATCATAAAGAAGAAATCAGAGTATGCAAATCGATTCAACACTGCCAAGTTGGTAAAGACCAAAATTAGCGGGAGGTTTCAATGCGAGAAGTCAGATCTTAGAGGATCACCTTTTTGTAGAAAAGTTTTGCTTCCCCAGATCTGAATCAGAAGAATGCAATAAACATAGTAATTGCCTTGATATATGAATACTTCTGGTAGGAAACAAATATGTTGCACCCATTCCCATGCATATCCTATCACACAGAAAATCAGTCGCATTTAGTAAAGTTAAAAACCCTCGGTGGTTGCTAGAGGTAGTTGAACTCACGAACCTCAAAATCTGGAGTCCTAAACCGACTAACACCTCTCTAACATCTTCAATTTTGTGACAACCCATTAGTTTTAAGCTAATTCCTGCAAAACACCAAAAGATGGAACAAAATCTGTAAAGCAAATTACCAAGTAGGACAGGTTAAATAGGCAATGAATTGTATGCATCCTGCATTCATACCACTACGACCTAACCTGACCCATCGTTTGCAGCATTGATAAGTAGTACATACAACTTGAGTTCGCTGCTCAGCAATACTACTACTTCTCTGCATGTGGACACGAAAGTAATTAAGACATGGGATGCAAAGAATTCTAGTACACTTAGTGATCTGCAAGAAAATGGTGTCCACAGAGACATACCACAAGTCATCCATTGACTTAAAGTAACAATCAAGGACAAGACTATACTAGGGGCCATTGTTGAAATAAAGATAATAACCAAAGAATCATATAATGCACTTCAAATCAACTAAATGAAGAGCTAGAATTGTGGTTGTACTTAGTATGTTTGCTAATCCTTTTAACTCTGGATATCAATTGGCAAGGTACAAGAAAAGGGACAGGAATGCTTAAAGTGAATCTACTAGAAATGCCACGTCAGTTAAGGAAGAATAGACAGTCAATTATATTTCATGGAATCCGCGGTGAATGCCTATTATTCTGCTACATGTAACCTGTATTCAAGAATAGAATGCACAAATGATCAAAATCTAATACCAAGAAAAGTGGATACTGGATAATTTTCATTTTAAAGTAGCTATTGTACTCTACATTTGCATGACTCCAGATTGTCTATATTCAAAAATGAGAGTTTCCTTAAAACTCAAGTCTTCTTTCGCACAACTCAAGTCCATGACAAAACAATGATTCAAGCAGTTCACACAAGTTACAATCACTGTCCAGCTAAACTTTGATTTCTAACATATATTTGCGTTTAATTAGGATGAAAACACGTACGCTTCCCCAAATCCGGACTTCTGCTCAATTATGCAATTGCATTGAACATACTCCCTACAAGTTTCATGAACTCCTAAATCTCCAATAGTAGAATTGAAAAGATTTCCAAAGAAATCTTCAGCAACCAAAGATACCGAGTCTGACCCAGAAATGATTCTAACACCATTACGGCTACGGGAAGCTGGGATTCCTATATCGCTTGTCTTCTTCTTATAAATTGAGTGCAGAACACTACCATGGATTTCTCTGCGTCGCTCATCTTCCACCCTGTCCGTACCATTATCCACATCTCCATCCAACTTTAGTGACGGGTGCCCACTGCCATCAACGCTATTCTTCTCCTCCACTGGCAAAATAAATCTTCTTTTAGGTTTCCTTCTGCAATTTTTCCTCTCCAACCAATCAGCCTCTTGCTTCCCACAATGTACAATTGCATCATCACATTCACTAGTAGGAATGCTATCCCGCAACAATTGCAGCGAGTGCTCTGAAGCCAAAATACCAGAGGCTTGTTCAGCATATGAAGCTGACAAATGTACACCATTTAGCATTAACGGTGAAACCTCATGACCCTTGTTATGTCTTTCCTCGAATTGATGCCTAGATAAATGCCCACTCCTGTCCGAGAACTCTTCAATCTTTGACTGATCACCTTCGGGAATGAAGGACCCAAATTTTGTGAAATCATCTTCACTAAGACTGGTATCACTGTCAGATGATGCAACTGAATAGGATTCTGCGGATAGCTGCAAAAATTCCTCCTCTAAGTAGTTGCGACGATGCAGAATGTCTTGTTGATAATGAGGTGGTGATCCTGGGCAAATAGATGGTGAACGGGACTCCATAATATCAACAATAGCATTTTTCGGTGTGATTTTGTTATTTGCATCAATCTTTTCAGCTCCTCCGATTGCCAAGGGATCAAGACAATAATTTCCAGCTCCAATAGAAAAACAACTGTCATTAGGGTAAGTATTCATTTGCTCCTGCTTTAGATCCATTTTTCCAACAGCAGACACAGAATTTCTGCTGGTATGCTCCATTGAGAATTTCGATGCTGCTTCATTAATTCGGTCAAAGTATTGACGAGCATGCAGAACACTATAATTATCTGCAAAGGAGCTGTCAGACTCTAAGATGTTCGTGCTGCTCTCATCTCCTGAAGCTTGAAAAGAGTCAGAAACATATCTCGAGCTCTCTCCATGGTGCCTTTGTCTTGTCCTTAATTTTGGATTATGTTCGCGTTCAGGATTTGATATAGATGCATTATATTTAGCCTTGTCCGTAAAATTTTCAGATTCCTGATCCAACCAGTCCTTGAACTCCAGCAACCAAAGAGCAGAACGCTCCTTTTTCATGTACTCGATCCTGTTCATCAAACCAACAACTTCGGTTTCCTCATCTGAAATGTCATTCTCTTCTTTGCTCAGAGTTTCGTTTTCACAGGACACTGAATCTTGGTCTGAGCCTATCTGCATTGCCTGCTCTTCACATTCTATAGAAGCAAGACGAGAATGCTTTTTCTGCAAGCATATGGAAAAAACACATCTTCTAAAACTCCAGTTAAGTAAAATCATTGCACTTTTCATAGCACATGTTATGCAGGAAAAAAATGCAATCATCTCACAATTAGAAACAGAACTCACGAATCACTTTTGTGATCACCTACCCTTTTCGTGTTGATAGTTCCCTCCAATTCAGTATCATCTTTTGCTGGAGAATAAAATCCAAAGCTAGCAGGTCGTTTCTGCCTGCTTGCAATAATAATTTGACTCTTCCAAAACTCTCTTGTGCAAATTCTCTTCTCATCTAATTCCACCTACATAGGTAATCCAGTACGAGATAGGAATGTAAGTTCAGCAGGACCAAAAAAACTGGAATAACTGTTATGCATTGATTGTTTAAATAAAGCTTTTACATCTTTTATTTCCATTCCTTTCTACCAAAGGGCAAAAGGACCAAATAACTAAACAAACACGGTACAACTTACTTTATCAGGGTGACGGAAAAAGCTGAACACGTGTGCCCTATACCATCGTGCACAACTTAATGGATTCCCTTCCAACCATAGGCTTTGCAATGATTGGAGGCCTGAAAGGATTTCTAGCTCTGAAAAGTTGGAAATAAGATTGTACGAAAGATCAAGGCCTTCAAGTGACTTCAAATTCTCAATCCCGCGCAATGTACTTATAGCATTGTTCCTCAAAACAAGTTTAACAATTTGACAGGAAACCTGCAAAGGACAACAAGTTTGATATCTGCTTCCAAATCCAATTACTGAATGTGAAACCTTAAACCTAAAGCAGAAGCAAAACTATCTCGAGCACATGCAGGAAAATGTCACATCATAAGTTTTTGTGCTTAAAAGCTGCTAAAAGTTCAGTGACTAGGAATATTTCTGGTCTCGTAGTGCTTCACTAAAATTCTTTAGCAACACATGAAAGCGGAGCGTGAAAATCACCATTTTAGGGGGAAAAAAAATTATAGATACTCTCTTATTTCTCCATCAACCAAAATCTAAAGTCATCTCCTATCTCGGCTACTAAATGAACCATGCAAGATATTGACAGTATCCATCAGTTCGGGAGTTTGTGAAGCCTCCCTTATTCCTAAACTCTTGGTTGAATGTGTTCCTGGTTCCTAAGTTGGCACAAGAAAACACAAAAAACTTCTTAGATGAGATGGAAGCTCTAACCCTTAAGCTTTCTCTTTCCAATACAAACTTCTTTAGAGTTTAGAAATAAAAATTGCCTCCTGATTTTCAACTATTTTCATAGCCCACCCTACAAGTCAAACCAAGTTTTCATGAGAGCTGACTTTGTGTCTCTTCACAATTGATTAGATCTGAATATACAGATAACCATACGTTTCAGAAAGCATACTATTCTACTAGGTACAGTACCTTGACTACCTATCACCTATGAGTTTACAAGCGAGTAACAAACCGATATAGATATTATATCAAGCAAAAAAGGACCATTCTACACACATTTATGAGATTCTATGAAACAACTACAAATAGAAGCAAACACTTTCATGATTCTATAATCAAGCTAACCCTACCTCACTAAGTGACACAATTGTTCTCAGGTGATTGAACCCAAGATCCAGGTGCTTTAGTCTTGTACACTTCCGGAGATAGTCCACCTTTGCAAACTTGTTTCTACTCAAATCAAGAGTTTCAACAACTGGGAGAAGTTGCAAAGACTCATCCATGAGAACCAATCCATTACAAGCACATGAAACAAATGACAACCGGTTCCAGTGCAGGGAGTCTTTTATCTCAGCAATTCTACTTGCGAATATGTGGCGCAGTGCATCCTGAAGTACCCAAAAGAAGGCTGAGAGCAGTGTCCTTAAAGCATCCAATATCAACAACAACGTAGTAATTAAAGCAGATGCAATCACAAAACCTAAAATCCAATTTCCCACACAATTTCAATATTTGAACATGAAATGGAAATATCCCAAAAAAGCACCAGCATGCTAATAGAGAAAGTCTATATAACCATATAGCATTGGCATCAATGTGAGCAAACAACCTAAGTCTATTTCCCACACAATTCCAATATTTCAACTTGGCATCTAACATCTAGGATCCTGTATTTGTATCTTTTGAGAGAACAACGACCACCAGTCAACCATCCAATTTGTCTTGAATATTTCAATGATTCATTTTCAACTGTTTTTTCCCTCACTAGTCTCAGCAACTGTTGGATACATATGTAAGAAAGTTATCCCTCTCTTTAACAGCTTAATTTTTAGATGAGTTCGTGTCTCTCAAACACCTGTTTTTTCCCTCACTTCTCTCAGCAACTGTTGAGTACATAAATGACAATGTTACCCCTCCCTTTAACAGGTTAAGGTTTTAGATGACCTCAGGTCTCTCTTAATTGCTTGAGTTTTTAGCTAGATGAGTTAGTGATTAACAATCTAATATCATATCAGAACAGGCGACGCATCCTGATCCTCTCTTTGAACCTCTCAGCCTACCCCAATGACAAAATATTTACACGTGTTTAGCCCGCTAATGGAGTAGAGCGAGAGGCCATGTTGCAGGTATAAACAACAACGTTATCCCTAACCGCTTAAGTTCAAGCTTAAATTTTACATGAGTTGGTGGTTTACAATCTAATAGCAACCAAGCAGAAAGTAAACAACATTTAAAGAAACAAACTCACAGTTGAATTATGACATATAATCTTCTCCAAGGTATGCCTCAATTCAAGAAGTCCCCTAGCAGCCGAAGTCGACAGATCACACCCGCGGAGCTCCAAAACCTTCAACCGCCCGAATGGCCACAGCGACACCGGCGTGGGGTCCCTGGCCGGAGCCGGCAGCACCGACACGACCTTGAGCGACGTCAGGAGCCGCAGGATCCGCCGCAGCTGCTCGAGCGCGCGGTGGTCGCCGAGGTCGGAGACGTAGGCGCGGAGGTAATCAACGGGGGCGCCCGCGAGCAGTCCCTCGAGCTCAGCGAGCGCCTCGAACCGCGATTGGACGTAGTGGAGCCCGACGGGGTTCAGCTTGAGGACGAGGGTTCCGTCGATCAAGTGCCCCGCCTGTTTCTCGACGAATTTGACGAGGGATTCGAGGTAACGGTCTCCGGTCACGACCGCCATTCCATGTGGATGGAATTAGGGTTTTTTGTAGAACATGTTTTTGGGATTGTTTAGAGGGATTTCGAAAGCCGAATTTGGAGAGAGAGAGAGAGAGAGAAGGGTGTGGACTAAAGTTTTAAGTGAGAGAGAGAGAGAGAGAGAGAGAGAGGATAGAGATTCAGGAAGAGAAGGGGGGTTTGGGGGGTATGGAGGGGAAGATACAAACGGCCATGGCTGGCTGGCTGGCTTCGTCTGAAAAATCTACAGAGAGAGATGGGATTTCAGGAGTTAATTATTCCATGCCCCGTGCACCACGTCACGGTTGCCCAAACTGTCATCACATATTTGTCCGGGTTTTTCACGGGATGCTGCTAAGGATGCCTACCAAGCGGATGTCAAATGATCCATCCGATCATTTATCTCGGTAGCAGTCGGCTGAAATTTTAGCCGAATAATATACGGCTCATATTTGTATATGTTTAAATTCGATTCAAATTGTCCGTATCGAGATGAACGATCCGCTTAGCATAGGTGCTCGGCAATAGTCCTTTACAGTAAAGACCACACAAGTACGAAATAGAGGATGAGTTTGCGCACCGCACAATGGTGCCCGGAGGGGCATTGAATACTTTTTGGTGGTTTTCAGACGCTAGTGATAATTGAGGTGAGCCGAATCGCCAGCCAACAGTCTGTACTTCCAGATAGATTTACACATGTCAGTGTGAAATATGAACAGATCCGAACTGTACTTGTCAGTTGTCTGACGTTCTGAAAATTACGGAGAAGGCTAGGATCAAAATTTCCGGACGCAGCTCCAAATACCAGTACAATTTTGTGTTTGGAGCCGGTCCGATGTATCTCGATCTATGTGTATCGAATGTCTTTGAATCAGTTGTATTTAGAATTGTGTTAGAAGGCATTGTTTTAACTGAGCACGTAATAAAAAGAAAAACATGCATTGGACCCCTGTTAAAAGAATAAAATTTTTAAAATCAATCCAATATGTTAACAATAGTAAGTGTGTAAATATATATTAAGAAGTACACATAAATACGTATTTTTTTATCTTGTAGTGTGGTTATCGTCAATTTAATGAGCTCACAATAACAAAACCGCTAAAAGAATACGAAAAAATTTGTACTGTATTTCTTTCTCTATTTCCTCCCCCGCCATTTACTTTTTGCAGACTAGAATAATACTAATAATCATACCCCAACTTCCTTCCTCCGTCTCAACCAAACGGCAGGATATACCCCGTCTTTATTTTAAGAATTTATATATTCTTCTAAGAGCCCATTCCAGAAAGGAAAAAAAGTCCTCATTTTTTAAGAAGGTAATTTTAAGATTAAAAATTATGGGTTTATTGAAATTTAAAAGTATGCAATATGGATCTTATTTGAAAGATTTCGATAAGATCTTTTATACGATACCAAAAAAAATTGAAAAATTATTTTTCATTTACATTATTTTTGAATTTAAAAATGTGAAATAAGTTGTTTATTTTTTTAAAAAATTTTTGAAACGAGCTCTAAAAGCTCAGGTGAAACCATTTTTAACCTGCAGTGATTGATCGTACTCTTCGCTACAAATACAGAATTTTCACTACAAATCCATTTACTATGGATACATAAACAGTCTAACACAATGTCTGCCCATAATTGAATGCATCCATCAATTATTGCCCTTCGACTCTCACTTTAAACCACAATAGACCACAGGAGTCAGGAGCGTTCCAGAAACCTTCTTAAAAGAAATTTTCTTAAAAAATAAATATTTATTTTGCTACTTTTCAAAGAAAAATAAGAAAGTTTGTTTCACAAAATTCAAATAAGCAGCTTATTTCACATTTTCAAACTCAAAAATAACGTAAATGAGAAATAATTTTTCATTTTTTTTTTTGCACCGTATTAAAGATCTCAATGAGATCTATCAAACAAGATCCATATTGATAGGAAAATTATTTGCGTAAGCACATGATTTTTGAGCTTGAAATTGTCTTCTCAAAAAATAAGTAATTGTTCAATCTTTTCAAGAACAAGCATTCTTATTACACAAAAAATAAGTTCTTATTTCGTTTCTGGAACGGGGCCTAATTTAAAAATATCTAAGACTTAAAACTAAGAGAATTGAATCAAATTGGATGGGTGGGCAATTTTTTCCCATTTTCCCAATTGTGCCCCTCAATTGGGGAGCCACTGGTTTGGGCATTAAGGGTAGTTTCGTCCATTCGCTTCATGCAAAGAACTTGGCCGAGATCAAGCCACGTCTCCCCCCTTCCCTTTTCCTTTCCTTCCTCTGCTTTATGGCAGATGGCAGAGAGAGAGAGAGAGAGAGAGAGAAGAGACACTCTTCGAGAAGACGGACGGAAGACGGAGAAGACGAACTGTAATAGAGAAGATGGACGTCAATTGTGGTCTCGGATGGTTGTTCATACAAGGGTTTCGAGAGACAGAGACCGTACTGAATCCACCTCAGATCTCGCATCTCTTCCTCTCCCTCCTCGGCAGATGCTCTCTCTCCGGTAGGTTGAGTCCATCTTCTTCCCTTCCTAGAGATCGGTTCCCTCATATATATACATATATTGTGAACTGTAGACTGTTGGTTTCGGACCTCGATCGAGGCTGTAGTCCCCTCATTATCCGTAAAAGAGGTTTCTGACTATAGTTTTGGACTTTTGGTAAATCTCAAGGTTGAATCTATCTGAACCAGTATGAGGTATTTTTGTTGTAGTGTTCTGTTGTTTATTTTAGTTATGCTATTTTGCTTTTCCCATCTTTTTTCTAACAAGATATCTGTAGCAGGGTAAATGGTGAACTCGACGCGACTACAAGGTATATAAATGGAAACTCTAATATGGTAAAAAACATGTATTACATCTGCTTTTTGTTTGTCTTCAAGTTTTTTTGGGTGAATCTGTTTGAAAGAGAGTAAAACAACCAAAAAACCCAATTTCTGGGTGTTTCCAAACTATATTCATGCAAATTTGTTTGTCTTCAAAGGCATCCCTTTTCTAACCGTTGGACGTGAGAAGGTCGTTTGTGCCTTTGGAATTTGTGGGGAAAGAAACCACATGACCTATAAACCTTTTGACTATTTCCCTCAAAGATTACCGTGAGATTTTACCTTTGGGTAATGTGGTCAAATGGAATTTTAGCTGCCAATTGGGTGCGTGATTAGATGGCATTGTGTACCATTCATTTGTACGGTATAGTGAAGAAGGTGCAGCTGGACTATAATTTCTTGGATTTAGTTAGCACCAATGTCCGTTATGTTTGTTATTATTATTTTTTAATGTTCAATGAATCCAGTTAATGCACAACTGCTAGCAAAGTTGCTTTTAAGTTTTTCTGATTGTTGTTTATGTAACATTCGCATATAGGTGTGGGTCATTACTGGTACTTAAAGCATGTTTCTCCTGCTAATCATGATGAGGTATCCTCTTTCTTAGTCCAGTTACTTGTGCTCCATTTTAATTTATGCTACGCTATTGTTGGAATTTTAATTTTTTATTCTAGAAAATTGGAGAAGCATCGACTTGCTGAGTGTGGTTTCTAATTTCTTAAGTTGTTCACCTTGGGTTGAGGCCATATTCGTAGGTAATTTAAACTCCTTATGAAGTTTGATTTGTTGTTCGACCATTTATTAAGTAATGCATTTTTTCATGTCTTTTCCGAAGGATCATAACGAAAGCCCTTGTGATTACAATGGCAAGTTTGCACTTGTAGTCTTGTACATATAAGAATGTATGCTTTGCACCAGATCAAGTCCAACGCCAAATCCTTTCAGTATTTGTAATCTGCTTCTATGACTATTTCAATTGCAACATTGGTGCACTTAAGATTATGTTGCCTTCGAGAAATATAAATTTTGTTTTCAAAATCTCCAATGCATAATCTAATTAGTTGGATATAGAAGCAAGGAGGCTGTGCCTTTGGTGTTCAACATAGATCAGGTGTATTTGGACTTCTTTTTCCATGAAAACTGTTGGCTGGAGTTTTTTCCTCTATTGAGAAAATCAGAGTTCTTAGGCATCCTATTTCAGGAGCATCCTGTTTAATCTCGCTACCCTTCTTACGGATGACTTGTATTCAGTTAAAAGTAATTAGTAGATCCGTTTAAGTAATGTTTCTTAAAGGAAAAAGTGTAGTACTTCGTGTCCTAGCCATTGTCTAAAAAGAAAAAAATGCTACATGACCGTCAAAACTAGAATGCACACACTCACACACACACACACACACACACTTAAATATGCATTGCTGCATGTCCTTCATGACTCAGATGAACCGTTCAAAACCAACAAGGGCTCATATTTATGGTCTCTTACTTCTGGCAAATGTTGATTATAACTTGTAATCACTTTTCAGGACCTTGAGATGTATCCAAGTCTTAATGCTGTTCAAGAATGGAGAGAACTTCTTGTGAGTATCATACATACCTCTGAATATCCATATGTATTTGCTTTTCGTTGTCTTTTGTATCTTCATTCTTTCTTCTTTATATGCGCAGGAGTAATATTAGTAAAAGATTACTTGGAAAAAAAGGAAAAGTGTGCTGTGATTTTTTTACTCTCAAAATTACAATGAGCCTAAACACTTGCTACATTTTTAATTCATTGCAAATGTGAAGTATAGTGGACTAATTGAACTAAAAAAGTACAGTTGGATGTACTATATCTGTTTAAGTATCTCTTCGGGATTGAACGAATACAAAAGGAGTTTCTTGTGACACTTTGTCTTGTCACTTGTGCCATGTATAAGAATGTATAAGTTATTTTTGTTTGTTTCAAATTCTTCATTTTGGATGTCAAAACCAATATATTTTATGGCAAGAGTGGTTTTGGAGGCTAATCAAAACCCGATTCTTCATTCAGTAGTTTGAAAATAGATTATCTGTTGCAGGAACTTCGGCCCCATCTGGACAAATAGAGGATTGTTGCAGGTACTTATACCTTGCTTCTGCTGAACTATTTTTCAGCTTGAGTTTTCTGCTTCAGAATGGTCTCAATTTTCTTTTCATTGACTTGTCTACTACTTGCTCTCATCTTGAATCTGAAGCCCTCTTACAACTTTGAAGGCGAATGTCAGCCCAAGTAATTTTTATACATATAAGAATGTATGCTTTGCACTTGTAGTTTATTTAAGTTCACGTTAATTAGGATGGTAATCTTGCAATCGCTAACTTTATGCTTATCATCAAGGCCTTATACACATTTATATATATACACAGTTGACTGCTGCTCTGAACCTGTTATTGCCGTTTTACACACACATACATATATAAAGCGGCATGTTTGGTTTACCTTTATTATTTTCTATTTCAATAGGGTATGGAGAATAGTCGGATATTCCAAAATGCTGGAGAAGGACTTGAAAAAAATGGGTTTTCCAGAAAGTTGAACCACAAGCCCTGGCCATTGCCAGTATTGAATATGCTAACCAACAATTGGAATAGTATTTCTGCTAATTTTGTGATGCTGCAGCAGCAGAGGAAATGTAAAATATGTAAAAAGACTGACACTCCTCTGTGGAGGAAAGGACCAGATGGAACTGATTTGAGTTACACGAGTCAAGACTGACCAGATGACCAGACGGCCTATGTCAAAAGACTGACACTCCTTAGCTATAGTGAAGAAGGTAGTTATCGAGACCTGCTTTTCCCACCCCCCTGACACAGCCCCCCCCCGCTGGCCCCACCTCCTTTTTCCCGGACTGCCCCCGCCCCTCCCCCCTCTCTCTCTCTCTCTCTCTCTCTCTCTCTCTCTTCTTTCTTTCTTTCTTTTTTTGTTTACAGTTTGATTTTTTTTTTTGCCCTTTTATTTCGAGTTCGGTTTTTTTTCATTTTCTTTCTTTCCCGTTTGAATTTTTTTCTCTTTAATAATAATGGGTGAGAAGATTTTATTTTTTTATCATTTAATTCTAAAGGATCATAATTAAATTTTGACTATAGGACTCTCGTTGATTAGCCCTAAGAAAATCGTAGAATCAAATATCTATTAGGACTAACCAACGAGAGCCCTAGAGTCAAAATTTAATTATGACCCTTTAGAATTAAATGATCAGAAAAATAAAATCTTCTCACCCATTCAAACGAATTGAAATTTGGAATATTTAATTTTTCAATGTACAGTTTATAGATTAAAAAATATGGTTAAAAAATTAAGTGTTTCAAATTTCAATTCGTTTGAACCGATAGAAAGATTTTAGTTTTCTGATCATTTTATCCTAAATGGTCATAATTAAATTTTGATTATAAAGCTCTCGTTGATTAACCCTAAGAAAATCGTTGAATCAAATATATCTTAGGACTAACCAACAAAAGTCCTATAATCAAAATTTAATTATGACCTTTAGAATTAAATGATCAAAAACATAAAATCTTCCCACCCATTCAAACGGATTGAAATTCGGAACACTTAATTTATTTTCGTTAAATTTGGTTAAATTATTATTGTTGATTAGAATTTTTTTTTTATTCATTGTTAAGACTAATTAATTAAAATAATATAAATTTATTAAGTATGAAGACAAATTTAATTGAAAATAGAATTTGAGTTAACCAAAAAAAGAAGAAGGGAGGTAAATAGGAAAAGAAACAAATAAAGAAAAAAAGAAGAAGGGAGGTTAATGAGAAAAGAAACAAATAAAGAAAATAATTGAAAATTTAAAAAAATTTCAAATGAAAAGTAAGAAAAGGAAAAAAAGAAAAAAAAAGAAGCAAACTGGAAATCGGGGGAGGGGAGGGGAAAGTAATTGAAAATTTAAAAAAAAATTCAAATGAAAAGTAAGAAAAGGAAATTAAAAAAAAAGAAAAAAAAAACAAACTGGAAAAGGGGCGAAAAAAAGAAAGAAAACAAACTGGAAAGGCCAGGGGGGTGGCGGGGGTAAATAGGGGAAATGGGCTGTGGGGTCCGGGGGGGGGGGTGTGTGTCGGGGGGGGAAAGCAATTTGCGTAGTTATCCGACCTCAAATTTGAGTTGCACAATATGTAACTGATTTGTTGATTTTTTTTTCCATTGGCTTGTTAATATGGAAGGTACCTAGAAGCATTTTGTTTGTGCACATTCAATAATGTGACAATATTCATAGCTATAGTTACAGTTTTAGTTGTTCCATTGCTTCCAAATATTATGCTCACTTCTTTCATTAGTTTTGCTGCCTTTTGTTTTATAATAACAAATGAATTTCATTAATATTGGGAGCGTAGTCAAACCTCAATTTACAATACGAATGCTCCAAACACAAAAATACCAGGCATGAGATACCTCGTGCTGGCACGAGCCAATCACCTAGTGTATATCTAAGCCTGTAGGTGACCTATGAAATGGGACATTCTTGATTAATTGATTCTAATACGTTAATTTGATATGCCTCTTGGATTTAGGATTGTGCATTGGGATTAGCACATATGTTATGAACAAACATATGTGTTAATTCCACGTTTAGTTTAATAAATTGCAGCAAATACTTTGTTGAATGGTTGAAGGCTCTTTTGGCGTAACGAGGCTTGTGACGTCCGAAGTACAATGGGTGATAAGTGTTGGTTTTTTGAAGTGTAGGGCGTCTAATGGCTTGTTTTCTTTGGAACTTAAAAAGAATTTTTCAAAAAATTTCCCCTAGATTCCTTCTAGATCTTTCTACTTTCAACATTTCTCTCTCTATTTCTATCTCTCTCCACTCATTACCCCTACTATTTTTCAAAACAAATTTCAAATTTCAATCCAAACAAAACAAGTGATTCGTTCTCAAAAGCACAAGGGTCAAAGTGATAAAATCTCCTTGTTGCAGTTCTTGAAATCTGTCAGCATTATATTAGAAAATATTATGTTGCTATATTTTTTAAACTTTATTATTATGTTTTCAGTTTAAACAGATCATTATTTATGTTTTCTAGTCAGTTTAGGTTTTTTTATTATGCGTATTTTCTTGTTATGCGTCTTATAGTCCACATAAAGGCGCGCTAAGCTATGATTTGAATACAAGTAATATTATAATATTACGTTAACAAAATCAATGGTTGATATTTAACAAAATCAATTACAACTCTTTTGACCTTCAAGTTTGGTTTTCGTACCAAATTGGTCAACTGATAACTTCTGTCAGTCAAACTGGACGGAAAAAATCAAATTGATGGCTGTTTGGACGTTACAGTTCGTACCAAGTTGGTCCAATTGATGATGTTTGCCCTTAATTTGATTTTTTTTGTTCAGTTTGGCTGACAGACGTTATCAATTGGACCAATTTGGTACGAAAACCAAACTTGATCAAAAAAATTGTAATTGATACTTGGAGGACGAAAATGAGATTCGAATGAAACGAAGATGACCATTTCTATAAATTTCCCTTAAAAATATGTATATCTAAGCCTGTAGGTGACCTATGAAATGGGACCTTCTTGATTAATTGATTCCAATAGTTAATTTGATATGCCTTTTGGATTTAGGATTGTGCATTGGGATTAGCACATATGTTTTTTTGTGAACATGTAATTAGCACATATGTTTTTTTTTTTTTTTTGAAGATGTCATTGTAATTAGCACATATGTTATGAACAAACATATGTGTTAATTTCACGTTTAGTTTAATAAATTGCAGCAAATACTTTGTTGAATGGTTGAAGGCTCTTTTGGCGTAACGAGGCTTGTGACGTCCGAAGTACAATGGGTGATAAGTGTTGGTTTTTTGAAGTGTAGGGCGTCTAATGCCTTGTTCTCTTTAAAACTTAAAAAGAATTTTTCATAAAATTTCTCTTAGATTCCTATTCTCCATACTTTCAACATTTCTCTCTCTATCTCTCTCTACTCATTACTCCCTACTATTTTTAAAAAAAAATTTCAAATTTCAATCCAAACAAAGCAAGTGATTCGTTTTCAAAAGCACAAGGGTCAAAGTGATAAAATCTCCTTGTTGCAGTTCTTGAAATCTGTCAGCATTATATTAGAAAATATTATGTTGCTATATTTTTTAAACTTTATTATTATGTTTTCAGTTTAAACAGATCATTATTTATGTTTTCTAGTCAATTTAGGTTTTTTTATTATGCATATTTCTTGTTATGCGTCTTATAGTCCACATAAAGGTGTGCTAAGTTATGATTTGAATACAAGTAATAATATTACGTTAACAAAATCAATGGTTGATATTTAAGCGGCGTGGCTAATCTAACGACCCAAAAAAAACCCACTTCTGCAGACCTGAATATATTCTATAACGGTAGGCGCAAATTGATAATGCTACTCATACAACGATCCAAATACAACAACTTGTACAATCTCTCACATACATGTGGAGCCCACACAGAGTAGTATGTGTGGAGCCCACATGCATGTGAGAGGTTGTGTAAGTTATTGTGTTTGGATTGTTGTGTGAGTATCATTTTTGGTTTCGACATACCAACACAACTCTCGATCATGCCTCCTCCGGGCTTGCTCTTGAATCCACCAAAACTAGGGGTCTTGAATCCACCGAAACTAGGGGTCTTAGATCCACCAAAACTAGGGTGTTTCAGAAACAACCCTCACAGAGACGCCATCAAAACTCCACGTTCTCTCCATTATGCAAAAGTTGCAGCCAACTTCGCTCCACGCCTTATTGTACGCGCAGCCGCCGCCCACGGCGATCTCCCTCTGGACCCACGTCCGCGCCGCCGCCCAAGCCATACCAAGGAATTATTGGAATTATTCCCTAATGATAAGAAAATCCCGGTCTCTCTCTCTCTCTCTTTCTCTAGATATGTTGTTTATCCTGTTGTTTTTGTATCATCTCTCGGTATCCTTGATTCTTTTCTGTGCATTTTCTCTGTTTTGTCCAAGGTAGTGGTGTCATTTAAGAGGCGTTAAATCTGTTTATTCATGATTTTCATCGATATAGCGTTTTAAGGATTTTTTTTACCCGTCATCAAGTTCTGTCCTATGGATTCCGGTTCAACTGGTGACGCATCCACCCAGTCCTTTCATTGGTTCGCTCACCGGTCTGATTTTCAAAACATTGGTTACGTCATAAATTTGTGGAGATTGCTTCGGCACCATCTCCAAATTTGTACACCAATTTACGCACACAGTGCCTTAATTTTTTTCTGCATTATACTGACTATTATGTCTTTAATACCAGTTGACTGAACTTGTTCACCCTGATGTCCATGATCTTTTCTTCATTGGTGGTGTGAAAGAGTGGGCCTTGCCCTTAACCCAACCAGACATTCTAAAGCCGGCTCGCAGGGCAGTCGAACTGTACAACCAGGAGCAGGTTTGGTTAAATAAGTACTGACAAAGTTATGGTGGGATCTAATTGTGCATTTTTCTGTGTATTTGGTGGTGGAATATTTCACAGGAATTTAAATTGGTTGTCTGATTACACCCCTAGTCCAGTGAATCACTCGATTGGGTCTTCCCCATACCTCTCACATCCCATTGCTTCTATGTAATTCTCTCACCAGAAAGGAAGAAAGGCATCATTAAATCTTTTTAGATCTTTCCACTTCCTGAATTGAACAGAGAAACCCGGGGGTGGCTGTTGCTTTATTTTAGGCATATCTTTTAGATAACCAGGTTGAAAATTGGGCCAAAATAACCAGGTTGAAAATTGGGCCAAAATGGGTGAGATCAAGTTTCTTTTTTCTTCATACAGAAGATAGGTCTTGAGTTTCAATGAAAGTTTCGTATACAAGCAAAATATAACGTAGCCGGTGTCCCTGTTTTTTATTGTACATCCGTCCAATCAAGCAGGACCGTTTATGTTTTTTCGGTTGCCGAATGTGATCTTCTAATGATGATCAACTTTTACTTGTAGAATGCAAAGCTCGAGTTTGTGAGTTTGCAGAAGGCATACTCAGTGCTTGGGCGTGGTTACATGCTGTGATGAACAAGTATGAAGTAGAAATTTTATGCGATGCTAGCAAATTGGGCACTTTGGTGTTGGAATCATTTCGGCTTGTCCCGGACAACCGGGAAACTTACTATACCTCGCTGTTGTTGTGGCTCTCTAGATTAAAGGGGTGTTTGAACTCAATTATTATGTTGTAGAGATAACTTCAGGCCCGTGCTAATGCCACGACAGAGAACGAGAAAGATTCCCCATTTACTGACCAAGGGTAGAATAGGCAGTAACTATAACAAGTCGTGGCACTAAAGGAAACCGTCGTGGCATTAGCACTGGCCTAACTTTAATTATGTTATTCCTGTTAATTATGCTAGGGGTATCTTGAAGTCTGCTACTCTGTTTCTTGGATATTGCATGGGAAAGGGTATATTAATCAATATGTGTTTTTATCTCCTATATATGCTCTCTCGTATTCTCCCAAATCGATTTCTTCTTTAAATTAGTATCTGGTTTGAAGCACTGTCTTGACCGATAACAACGTAAAACCTTAATTAGTGTCCATGGCAGAATTGACATTTCAAATTTTGGATACAAATTTTAGCTATACGTCAAACAGTCTTGTTTTGTAATGAACAATTGGAATCATCTTGTTGATGTTTACATGTGGAATCAGAAAAAAGTGTTGACTTTCAATCCAGACCTGATTGAAATAAGCTTGGAGTAGAACAGATTGAACGTTTCCTCCTCTTCCATTATGATCATTTCAAACTCAGTTGTAACCCTCTGCAGCTTTGATTGCTTGACCACGTAAGTTCCCTAGTGGCACGTAACCAGTATATCCCATGCTTCCTTCGCAATCTCACAGTTTGCGATTTTTCGATGCTCTGTCAATCCACAACATTGAAGGTATATCCAGGGCACAGTTATTAGCCTGCAATATGGTTTTTTCTTTATCATTGATGCAGGACAGATTTGGAATAGGGCTAAGTATGATCAAACACGAGGGAAAATGGTTGTTTTCTTTGGGGCTGTGAACAGTAGACATGAACAGTATTATGTAAGGAGAGAAGAGTAAGAGAAGGATAGATCTAGACCTCATACCTTGGTTACCGAAGGCATCACACCTAAGGCCTCTTTAGCATCACACCAAAGAATGAGATTGCATCACACAATCAGTAAAGCTTAAAGCTAATTTTTCATTCATTCAATCATAATTCAAGCTCTTGAGATTACATGACTTATATAGACTCCATAACACTTGAATGCAAATAACTACCCCAATTCCCAATACGTCTAGGTAGAATGAAAGAGTGAATGCTGATAACCATTCCTATTCCCTAGATGGATGGATAGGATGAATGTGTTACATAATGGTAGAATGCATTAATTATGTGGTCAAACTCCTCTAAATGAAAAGACACAAGGCACATGAAAAGTCACAGCCTTTAATGTTCTAGCCAATGCTTAATTAATATCCGAGGATGGGCCCACACCATCCAACATATGCCAAATTAATGCTTGGGCCTTAGAACGATCCAATCCACGTTTTTTATAGCCTTTTATCGGGTGCTGCCATTTTCCATCAATCATTCAATTCGGAGCTTAATTTAGGAACAATTCTTTTCATCCACAACCTTTGTGGGACACATGAGTTCCATATTTCCTCGTTTGCTGACCTCATTATTGCTTTAATGCGAGACTTCCAATAATTAAAATTTTCGCTGTCCAAAATCGATGTGCAACTGGGAGGATGATTCATGTTTAGATTGGTGTTCATCGTGACTCAGTATCTGCTCAAGAAAAACTTCATCTAGATTGAGCGCGACCAGCTTTGATACCAAGCGAAATTCCTACGAGATACTCCAATCCAAATCAAGCACAAGTAATGAAAAAGAACGCAATACAATGAATACGCGGATCTACATGGAAAATCCCAAACATGGGTTAAAAAAACACGAGAAAAAAAATCAAATAATATAATCAATTTGTGTGGTTACAATAGATCTTACTTCACAATTGAGAGACTCCACGCAATTGACCTAATATGATTGCCGACTCCTCGTTCACCACATCCCGTATTTGATTATTGTCATTGCATGTCTTGACTCCTCAAGCCTTCCACAATATTTCAGAAATGCACCCTAGAACAATTCTATTTTTGTTAAAAGAAAATAGATAACATCTCTTGAAGTTTGACTTTGGCTTCGAAAACTGTATGAGAACTCCAAGAATCAAAGGTAGAAACATTCTTTCATCTTTGAACAAAGACCCACGTTGCTTTTCTTTTTCGCTTATGCTCTGTATACTCTCGTTATTTTAAAACCCAAAGCAACCCTATGTTTTGTCTGCTGTGTTTCATTAATTCGTCGTACCCTAGCAGAAAAGAGAAAGCCGCTTTGTACATTTATTGCATTCAGATCGATACACAGATCGATTCGTCACTCCATCTGCTTTAATTCCAAACGACTGTCACATTTGATCAGTTGGTTCCGATGGATGTCTGTTCAATAAGCCGATCAATCAAACACTCATTCTCAATTACAAATAATGATTTCTTTCATTCTGATCCTATACAAACTCGCTACACTTAGAAAAGATAAAAAGACATTGCAACTCGATAATAAAGGAATACAAAAGAAAATATTGTTTTGTCAATGGAATTGCCAACCAAAAAAAGAATGCTGCGTTTTGGAGCTGACAAAAATTTGTAGGGGTAATTTTGTGTTTTTTCACTAGATTTATTAACAGTTATCCGTGTTTCCAATTGGAAATTAATATTCGCGCTCCACTTTTTACTGATGGAGATCCACTTTGTTCATGAAATTACTAGTAACTTCACATTACAATTGGAGCGTCATCAGCAAAAAGTGGAGCGTGAAAATCAGTTCCCTTCCAATTTTAGCAAAACTATTGCTACTGACTTTTAGTCTCTTTTTTTAAATCAAAATTTTGCTAGTTCTTGTTGGGATTAATCAGTTGTCCTGAAGAACATAAATTGAATAGTAAAATTAATTATGACCAAAAGCAAGTATTAAGAGAATTTATTAAAGTCAACACATAACTTTAAAAAAAAAAATTCTTCATCCTCTATTCTAAACTTTTTTCAGTGTCGATGCGTGATTGACGCCATACTGTGAACGATTAGATGATATGGCCGGGGGCAAGGAGAATAGAGAGTGTAAAGAAAAGGGAATAAAATGTCAAACTATAAAATAAGGGAATCATGTACATTTGGTAAATTTGAGTTATAATAATGTAAATCTGTTAGTTGACCTAACGGTTGACTTACCGAAATGGTATTTGTTCAGAGAATACGAACAACAGGGAGCGGGATGTAATTTCTCATACATGAGGGAGTCAGCTATATTTCTAGAAACCTTGGGTGTAGTTTTTATAATATCCAAAGTAAGAACTAAACCCTGGATCAATGTGGACACCTGTCACTAGAGGGACCCCGCGATGAGACGGAACACGTTTCTCTCTCGTGTTGACTAGGACTCGGAGATCCTGCAGTGCACACTCTATAGGGCGCATTTGAACCGTCATTTTATGCAATCAATAGTTCAGATATGTTTGTTAATTTTTATCGAACTTCACATTGCGACATAACAAGTTTCTCTCCTGTGTTGACTAGGGCTCAGAGACCTTGCAATGCACCCTGTAGTATGCATCTGGATTGTCCATCTCGCAATCGATGGTTCAAATTCAAGCAGTCTCAAACATATTTGATCGATTCCAGAAACGGACAGTTGCCCTATAGGATAGGGCACTACAAGATCCGTTCTTGTTGACTACGTTCACAAGTAGATGAAATTGTCCCTGGAGTAGAAGTAGCATCTTTTTGACATTTCTCACCATTTATTGCTTGGCAAATTTAGGTAGTATTATAAAATTGGTAGAGGTGCGCCTAAGTTTGCTTATACGAGAACTAAATTTCATATTGTGATTTTATGCCCAATTATTCAATTTCTTTTCAACAATTTTGATTTCGTCAAGAAATTAATCTCAAGATATTGTTGTTGTATACTCCCTCCATTTCATTTTACATACACTCTACTAAAAAAATCGTGTAACTTTGACCTCAAAATAAAAGATTTTGGGAAATAATTTTTAGTTTTTTTTCTTTTTTTTGCACCATTCAAAAGTACGCATTGAGGTTTTTGGCACAGTGCAAAAAATATTTTGATTTTTTTTTATACAGAAATGTTTTTTGAAGTCAAAATGCATGACTTATTATGGGAAGCATTTAAAATGGGACAGAGAAAGTACAATTTAATAACATGTATATCATCGTCCAACATCAATCACATAATTTGGTACAGCTAACGTAAAAGATTGTTCAAGTCCTTCAACCAATGGGGTAACTTGACCCCACTCATTTTGATTTCTTACATAGACATTTAATAGTTTGCAATCAAGTTTTCCTATTTTGACCCCACAAAAAAATTGGTAAATTGCCCAACTAACTTCAAATGTACGGAAATACGAGCATTCTCCTCATTTCAAGAGTTGATGGATCAATGACGCTATCGTTCTTTCTTTTCAAAATATAATAAGTCTTTGGTACTAATTATAAAGAAAACTTAGGTTAATCATTAATCAGTGTATACCTTGTAATTGACCTCTTAATATGGATACATTTTATTATTTTATTAGATTAATAAATAGAATTGATGTTTTTTATCCCCACTGATTGAAATTCTTGGCTCCACCGCGTCACCTTAAAGAAAACATTTTAGTCTCTCACAAACTCCCATTATTATTTGGTAGGGAGAGAGGCGCAATGCTTTGAGTACACAAACCCTAACTGAGCTGAGTTGATGTAATAGGTTTTATATAAGGGTATTTGCATAATTATTATACAATTTGGTTATGCTTACCGTTTGATTTCCTGTGTGATTAACACGTTAAACCAAAATTGGAATCGAACCACCCTTTTTTTTACAATTGAAATCAAAACCAAAACCAAAACCAAAACCAAAACCAAAACGGAATCAAATCGGTGATAAAACCGCACCAACCAATTTGGTACAGTTTGGGTAGGGTTTTGGGTTGCCATCCTTAAAACTGCCAAACTGGTGTTTCATAACTGTTCAAAAGCCCTGGGGCTATTATAAAAACCGGAAAACCGGACCGGACCGGATGAATTCCCCCTTTTTAAAGCCGATTCGGTTCCGGTTTAGAAAAATTGATATTTAAAACCGGTTCGGTTCCCGATTCTGTGGATTGAAATACGAACCGGCCGGTCCAAACCGGATATATATATATAACATGTAAAAAACACGCGATTTAAACCCCATCCTCCTCAGTTCACAGTTCACACGCCGACTTCATCCAAGAGGACCAAGACCAACACAGCGATGGCGATTTCCTGAGCCCGATGGTGAGTCTCTCTCTCCCTCCCCTCATCTCACTCTCATTCCCCCCCTCTCACTCTCTCTCTCTCTTCTTCATCATCTTTACATCTTCTTTCATTCTTTGTAGTTTGTGAACCGTCGACAACCACCGCGAACTTGGAAGAAAGAAGACGGCTGGCGGCACCCAGCAATCGGCAAGAAGTTGGGCAATACTTTCAGCTTCTTTCTTTCGACTAGAAGGTGGGCAATACCACATCGAGCATTCTCTTGGATATCTATACGCATATATATACTCGTGCACATTTATTTAATATAATGTGTGTGTGTGAAATCTATTTTAATCTCATAAACGATTCACCCATGTAGAGTAGAAAGCAACCACCGTCCAAAATTGAACTCACAAAGTGAAGGTAGGTCAGAATTCTTTCTTTCAACCAATATGGATGAGGAAACTGATTACACAACATGTAAATATATGAGAGATAGAGAGAGAACTTACTGAAGAGCGTAGTTGGCTAGAATTGCAGTTGCAATCCTATTCGTATGACTCAAACTCATGCAGTTACTGATTTGCAAGCAATTTCGTTAGTCAAGTTGTTGGTTTCTCTTTTACTTGTTTGCCCAAGCAGTTAATCATTCTTGCAAAGAAAGTAGTTGTAATTGTTTTTTTTGGAAACAGCTTTTGTGACACAACTTCATTTCTTTAGGGTCACATCAAATGGGATAGCGCATTTTTAGATTAGAATAGATTGTGAGAAAGGGTGGGAAAAGAAAAGAAACTTGTGTGGATCTAAGACACATAACCTGCTTGAGAGTGTGTTTCAAAAACATCTGAAACTACTAAAATTCGTGAGAGCGATGATTGTGAGCGCCCGCGCAGACCAAGTATTGTATGGGAGCTGAGGGTTCTATTGAATGATTATGCAAATAAGGTTTGGTTTCTTACTCAAAAAAACTTGAAGTGATTGTAAATTGTAAGACATGGCAAATGAATAAAAATGATGATACGAATTTTTTCGTAACAAAAATTGAATAGAGAAGAGTCCGTCTTCAAGGGGGGAAAACCTCCGATTGGTTCTGATTGAGGAGAACCGGACCTCCACCTTTCACAAGTAAAGACTTCTAATAACATTCAAACTTCCTTTTAGTCATGAACAAACATTGTTTATATAGAGCAAGATAACAACATCCAAACCTAAATACTAGGGTGAGTGGATAAAGCTACATAACGCCACCAACTAATTCCCAATAACTACTAAAACAAAATGAAACATCCAAGTTGGTAACAAACAATGAATTTTTATTGGTACATTTTGTTTGGTCGTGAAACTACTATCCTTTTCATTTCCTTTGTCACAATCCAACGGGTCTGGTTCATGATTTCATATGTCTGTTTGTTTTTCATCCTTTCAAAATTTCAATTTGACGTGTTTTTGTTGCAAATCAATGAAAGGTTTGGCAAACATCATCTCTCTAGCATTTGGTACAAGCAGTTGCTCTGGTGGCATCCCCGAATTACAAAACATCCCAGCGTTGTGAGTTTCAGTTTATTTCCTTATCTCTGAATTTAGGCAAAAAGACCGCAGAAATGAATCTAATGTTTTATTGGCTTTGCGTGCAGTTTGTTGGCCTTTTGACTAGTGGAATTCTTGCGTAAGTGCCGCTTTCTTTTCGCTTTTTTTTGGTTTTGATTGTATGGCCCAAGTGGGTTTCCCACCAAGCTTTGTAAATATTGATGGTTGAGAATCTTGATATAGCTCAATGCTAGGCTGTGAGCTATTTAATTCTGCTTCATTTTTTCCGATTTAAGTTCACTGTTAAGCTGGTAAACAATGATCCTTTTGTTAGATTGCTAGTGTAGATGTGGTATGTCTGATTGGTTCGGCAATCTTGCTTCTTTTGGTTGGTATTTAGTATTTGCAGTTCTTATTTTCTTATAGTGGGAGATTTGGAGTCATTTTGTTTAGTTATGATTTTCTGTATACAATATTCATCATGCTTTCCTATATTACGTTTAGAGGGAAAAAAAAAAAAAAAAACATAAGACCATTTGCTTATGGAAATTTTGGGTTTTGGGGTTATGATTCATGTAATTTCAAACCGCTGTATGCATGTGTTTGTGTATACCCATACTTTAATGAATTTATGGTTTGATTTTGAGTATATGACTACCTGGTTCAGTTCTGGCTAAACCGACAGTTGAAATAATGACCCTTTATCCGATCTTTTTTTTTTCGTTTGCTGAAGGGTCTGGGTTTTGAAAATGTAATATGTGCAGATGGATATCATGGATTGGGTAATTTTGTTTCTTGGATATGGTAAGAGAGTAGATGTGTGGAGAAAAACACACACACACACACACTCTCTCTCTCTCTCTCTCTCTCTCTCTCTCTCTCTCTCACACACACACACACACACATTATGGAGTCCTAGGACCCAGATGTCTTTAAAAGCCAAAGCTTCAGACAGACTCTTTGTAAATTGTAGTTGAAACTAAGGTGAGAATGTAAACAATATGCGATGCGGGTTTCGTTTGATTTATGGGGTTATGTTTTTATTGCTCTTACTATCTGATTCAACAAACAGAATGACGGTATGTATACTAGACTAGAGATGGTAATATGGTATGCTGTACGCATAATGCATGTATATCTACATACACCGGTTGATGTTTGCTCTCATGGTTTTATTTTCTTTGTCACGTTTAAACTGACCATCTTGTCATGACCATCTTATCAGATAAAGGCTAAAGCCACAAACAATACCCAAGCAAAAGGGTATTGGTTTGAGCTTTTCTGGTGAATAGTTTGTTTAGTTGGGACAAGAGAGAATGTGACCCTTCTCTTCACCAATTTTTAGATTGGTTTGAGCTTTTCTTTTCTCTTGGAAGTGTATAGGGCCTTTTTGTATACGGGCAGCATTCCCTTAATGCCTTCTTCTATATAATTATTTGCAAAAAAAAAAACAAGCAAAAGGTTTTTCATAATTTTGTTTTTTGATTATGACTTGAATGATTGATTAGTCCTTGCAGATAGACCTTCATCTATCTGCCACATTGGAGAATTAACAAGCCTGGCCAGTCCTAGGCTCCCAGTATTGCAGGAATGTATACTAAGTAGAAATAGAACTTATCTTGTGAGTGTCTCATATGGCAAACATTTGAATTTACCTGCGAAACTGGTATGTAAACCTTGTAAGAGAATATATACGAGCAATTTGTGCGAAATGGATCAGTGCACAGGAATCAAAGTGGAGTCGGGGACAGAGGTGGTTCGGTGCTCAATGTCAAACTATATACTTCAAGTTTTCTGACTACATATTACAATGTTTGAGAAGTATATAAGGCCTATAGTTGTATTGCATATTGGTACCAATATTTTTCCGGTAGGGGATGGCCTTGGTCTTTAGACTTGGGATATTTTATGTCAGTTTCTCTCCTGGGTTTTGCAAATATGGCGTGTCAGTTCAGGTCAGGTCAGGCCCATGTCATTTTATTCTTAATCAGCATGTAGATTTCAATTAATGTGTAAATTTGTTTTCCTTAATTCTTCTCTTCTATCCATCAAATATGCATTGCGTTCTTCTATTCTTCTTGCTTTTTTCGTTGTATGTTATGTTTCCCATACTGTGGATCTATATGCTAAGGGGAAAAATTCGTACGATTTGAAGATATTGGACTTTCTCTGTATATTTAGTTTGTAATTGTATGTACGTCCTGATTCCTGAAGATCTTTGTTGTTTTTTCTGCAGTTTCTGTAAATTTGCTGGTCAGGAGTTGGCAACAGCTGATAAGGAGATGGCATCAAACACGGAGAGTGGGAAGAGTTTTGCACGAAGAGACCAGCTTCTGGAAATTGAGGCACAGGTTCAGAAGTGGTGGGAAGAGAACGAAGTTTTCAGGGCTGATTCTCTAGAAACTCTCCCCAAACTGGGTGAGAAGTTCTTTGGGAACTTCCCTTTCCCGTACATGAACGGCTACCTTCACTTGGGACATGCATTCTCTCTCTCCAAGCTTGAATTCGCAGCAGGCTATCACCGGTTGAGAGGTGCCAATGTGCTCTTGCCTTTTGGTTTCCACTGTACTGGGATGCCCATTAAGGCCTCTGCTGACAAACTTTGTCGCGAAATTCAGAAATTTGGTAATCCACCTGTTTTTCCTACCATAGCAGAGGAGAACATCGCAGATCCGGAACCGCAACCAGAGGAAGCTAATGCTGGAAATGAGGTTGCACCAGATAAATTTAAGGGGAAAAAGTCCAAGGCAACAGCAAAAACAGGTCGCGATAAGTACCAGTGGGAGATAATGAGAAGTTATGGCCTCTCTGATGAGGACATTTCCAAGTTTCAGGATCCATATTACTGGCTTTCTTATTTTCCCCCTCTGGCTGTAGAAGACCTTAAGGCTTTCGGCCTTGGCTGTGATTGGAGACGGACTTTCATCACAACTGACATGAACCCATTTTTTGACTCTTTTGTCCGGTGGCAGTTGAGGAAATTGAAGAAGTTGGGTAAAATTGTCAAGGACCTGAGATACACTGTATACTCCCCCTTAGATGGTCAACCATGCGCTGATCATGATCGAGCTTCAGGGGAAGGTGTTATTCCTCAAGAATACACGTTGATAAAAATGGAGGTTATTCCACCTCTTCCTCCAAAATTGAGACCTCTGGAGGGAAGGAAAGTGTACCTGGTGGCTGCAACATTGAGACCCGAGACTATGTATGGGCAAACAAATGCATGGGTACTACCAGAGGGAAAATATGGAGCTTTTGAGATCAATGAAACTGATATTTTTATCTCGACAGAGAGGGCGGCTCTTAATCTTGCGTATCAGAAACTGTCACGGGTCCCAGAAAAGCCTACTTGTTTGGTTGAGTTGACTGGGAATGATTTGATTGGTTTGCCTTTGAGGGCTCCTTTAGCTTTCAATGAGACTATATACTCTCTACCCATGTCGTCAATTCTCACAGACAAGGGTACTGGGATTGTGACCAGTGTCCCCAGTGATTCACCTGACGATTTCATGTCTCTTTACGAATTGAAAGCAAAACCAGCTTTCAGGGCCAAGCTTGGTGTGAAGGACGAGTGGATCCTACCATTTGAAGTCATTCCAATCATTAACACCCCAGAATTCGGAGATAAAGCTGCTGAGAAGGTTTGCCTAGATATGAAGATCAAGAGCCCGAATGAGAGGCAGAAGCTTGATGAGGCCAAGAAAAAAATATATAAAGGAGGGTTCTATGAGGGAACTATGCTTGTGGGAGAATATGCAGGGATGAGAGTCCAAGATGCGAAGAATTTGATCAAGAACAGGCTTATAGAGCATGGAGAAGCTGTTATTTACAGTGAGCCTGAGAAGAAGGTCATTTCAAGATCGGGGGATGAGTGTGTTGTGGCCTTGACTGATCAGTGGTACATCACTTATGGGGAATCAAATTGGAAGGAGGCAGCAGAGGAGTGTTTGGCTAGTATGAATCTCTTTTGTGATGAAACACGGCATGGCTTTGAGCATACTTTGAGTTGGCTAAATCAATGGGCTTGTTCTCGTAATTTTGGGCTTGGCACTCGTATTCCTTGGGACGAACAGTTTCTTGTAGAGTCTCTTTCTGATTCTACTCTTTACATGGCGTATTATACAGTCTGTCATCTGTTACAAAGAGGTGATATGTATGGTTCTGATACGTCGTCAGTGAAACCAGAGCAGCTGACCGATGAGGTCTGGGATTTTTTGTTCTGTGGTGGCCCCTGCCCGAAATCATCCGATATTTCTCTTCCTCTTCTTAATAAGATGAAACAAGAGTTTGAGTACTGGTATCCATTTGATCTACGGGTCTCAGGTATTGTTTTGTTTCGTTCTTTCTCGCATGTGTTTACATTCTAGTCTGTTTTCATCATAACAGTAGCTCTGTGACCATCACCTTTATCTGTAGGCATATCTCATCATCATCATCATCATCAAGTTACCTGTTGATCGATTGATATACCACATTATGTCACAGTACTATCTGTACAGCGACTCCCATGGAATTGATCATTTTAGCAATTCAAAGGCCACAGTATAGCATGCTTTTTTTTTTTTGGATCGGCGAGTATAGCATGCTAAGTTTCCAATGTACAAAGTTTAAGCAATGCTTTTCCAATTCTAGAAATGCTATTTCTTCAATGTTCTTTGTAAAAGGTCAGTTCCCACTCGTACTTGTGGGTCCCATCAAAAAGAGAAAGAAAGAAGTACCGACAAGATTTTGGAAGATACTCATACCAAATGCCAGATATGGCATTCATTTGGCCTTTGCCAAATTATAAGCATCGATTCAGCAACATTGGAGACCAATGTATGTTGGCGATGGCCATTTTTTGGCTTTAACTGCCCATTGGAGTTGCTCTTGCATTCTTTCTTTGCCTTTTCCCTTCCCTTAGCTGCTTTCTTGGTACAATCAACTAACATTTTATGGATTTTTTTACTCTTTTAGGTAAGGATCTGATCCAGAATCATCTCACCTTCTGCATTTATAACCACACAGCAATTTTGCCCAAGCATCACTGGCCTCAAGGCTTTCGATGCAATGGTCACATTATGTTGAACGCCGAAAAAATGTCGAAGTCAACAGGGAATTTTAGGACGTTGCGCCAAGCAATTGAAGAGTTCTCAGCAGATGCCACACGATTCTCCCTTGCTGATGCGGGCGATGGAATGGATGATGCAAACTTTGTTTTTGAAACGGCCAATGCTGCAATCCTAAGGCTCACGAAAGAGATCGCATGGATGCAGGAGGTTATTGCTTCTGAATCTTCTTTTCGAAGTGGCCCCCCTACGACTTATGCTGATCGCGTTTTTGCAAATGAGATAAATATTGCTGTGAAAATGACGGAAAAGAACTATGGTGAGTACTTATTTAGAGCAGCTCTTAAAAGTGGGTTCTATGATCTTCAGGCTGCTAGGGATGAGTACAGGTTTTCTTGTGGGTCTGGGGGCATGAACCGGGACCTATTGTGGAGGTTTATGGATGTGCAGACAAGGCTTATAACTCCAATTTGCCCACATTATGCCGAATATGTTTGGAAAGAGCTTTTAAAGAAGGAAGGGTTTGTCATTAAAGCGGGGTTTCCTGGATGTGATTTACCTGATCTTACCCTTAAAAGGGCCAACACATACTTGCAAGACTCGATTGTTTCAATGAGGAAGTTGCTTCAGAAACAAGTTTCTGGGTCAAAGAAAGCAAAGGTAAATGCGTCAAGTCAACAAAGCAAACCGACGGTTGGTTTGATATTCGTGAATGAGCAATATGATGGGTGGAAAAGGGAATGCTTAAATATCCTTAGAAGTAACTTTGATACTGCGACACACAGTTTTGCTCCCGACCAGGAGATCATGGAGGCCTTGAAGGAGAGTGAAATTGGGCAGGAAGCGAATTTTAAGCAGACCCAGAAGCTTTGTATGCCTTTCTTAAGGTTTAAGAAAGAGGAGGTTATGGCTGTTGGGGTTCAGGCGTTGGATTTGCGATTGCCGTTCGGTGAGATAGAGGTTTTGGAGGAGAACTCAGAGTTGGTAAAGCGGCAGCTTGGTCTTGAGCGGGTGGAAATTTTGTCTGCAACAGATCCTGATGCTGCTAGAAGAGCTGGCCCCAATATTTCGATTCTACGGCAGAATCCTCCATCTCCAGGAAACCCCACTGCCATCTTTGAGTGATTCCTTCTGTGAATTACCTTTCTTGTTTAGGTTTTAATTTATCCTTGCAATTTTTGAGGACAGCTATTCTGTTTCAACTAATACTAGACTTATGTGAACTTCACTTATTTTGAAACTTGATTCACACTTTTTGGAATTTTGTATGGGAAATTATAGTTATGTTTGTGGTTTATGACCAGATGGATGATCTGCTATTGTGTATTGTCTTTTTATACAAGCCCGCGTTTTTTTAGTTAATGTATCTTATAAGTCTAAGCCTATAATATTGCATGAACCAATGGGTTAGTGATAGCTGTGTCTGGGGACGGCTGAATGCTCGAGGCTCCCGCATTGCGAGGTAAGTGAACTGGTTGATGTAAGCAGCCCTATATCCCTCATGCGCTGTTTCTTCAGCTTGAACCTCTGATCGCGAGGGAGATAGTATCGGAGGAAGCTTCGGGTGGAAGGATAAGGTCAGGGAAAACGTACCAAGTTTTCGATGTGATTGAGCTGTTCTTGTTTTCTCTTAGCATTTAATTTTCCTTCCCTTGGTAAATTTCCTAACAAATCCAGGATCCAAGCTCGAGACAAGGCCAGTGTGATTTCCATGACATCTGACGAAGTATCAGGCTTTCTTCCAATTACCCGTTGTAGCGTATTCCACAGTTCAGATAAAACACTAACCTAAATATTCCAAAGTTCGATGAGGAAGTTGCTTCAGAAACAAGCTTCTGGGTCAAAGAAAGCAATCATAAATGTGTCAAGTCAACAAAGCAAACCGACAAGAGTTGATAGCACGTAAAGAATTTTACTCCCGAGAACTAAGGAGCGAACCCCTAATGGCCCTAAGTTTCACCATTGAAAAAAGAAAAAGAAACAAAAGAGTTGAGACTCGGGATATTACGGTAGTGACCCTTCATCAACACAATTTTGTTATTGGATTTGCAATGATATCGCTTTTTGATGGACCTTCATAAAAAGCTGATATACTTCTTCTCACCAATGGCGCTCGCAAGTCGCAAAGCAACTTAAATTTCATCATCTGTGTTGCATGGGAGCCTCTCTCTCTCTCTCTCTCTCTCTCTCTCTCTCACACACACACACACACACACACACACACAAACTCCGCACGCGCATCAAAACCACCTCCTAGCACATCACACCTATAAGACGTGCTTGCTCAGGTGAATAGCCGACACAGCTGCAATGATACAAAGAAAGGTGCTCGTGGCGTGGTGTTAACAGGAGCGGCAATGGTGTAAAGAAAGGTGGTCTTGGTGTGGTGGTAATGGTAGCATTCCTGCTAAGAAAGCATTTTAGTTAGCTATTCCATGAACCAGAAGGCAAACATTACATGCCAGCTACTGATTGTTCTTTTTTCGCCATGAATTCATCTATGAATGCATTGCTATAAAGCGAATCCGTCTCCAAAACGGCTAGAAATAAGCAACCGTTCGAAGTTCCATCTAAATTCGCAGCTGAAAACACTATGATTCTATACAAGCAGGTAATCATATGTATTACTAACATAATTGCAGATATGCCCCATCTGTTTTTTGCCATTTTGCAAGCTCACAATTTGAAGCGTATAGACAAAAAGTATTTCTATCTTCCTCATGAACTGCAAGAGGAGTTTCTAAACAATAACATGGATAAGCTATGTGACAGTTATTAGTTGACCTGCTCACCACTACTAGCCAGGCTTCTCTTCTCTTCCTCTACCTGCTCGAGCAATCCTTCTAACTCTGCTTCGCTTAAGCCTTCCAATCGCTTCTGAAAAACATATACAAAAAAAAAAACTTCATATTTAGCCCCAATATGCTGCATGGAATAATTCTATCAGAATATGCTTCGTAAAAGATTTACAATTAGCAAACATGCACAAGGATTTTTCTCTGACAAAAGGGCAGCAAAGTGGTAGCCCCAAAAGCGGAAAGAATTTTTTTTAAGGAAAAAATGCACAAAGGAATAAGAAGAAGATAGGAATATGGCTGATGTGCAAACATATCAATTTCAGAACATGAGAACAAGCTTATAGGCAATCCCTTACTTGTTGAAGATATGTCCTTCACCAGTATAAGATAATGACATCTTGCTAAGCAAAAAAAAAAAAAAGATAATGACATCTTTGAGGATAATGTACGTTTGTGAAACGAATCAAACTAGTTTCTCATTCTGTTTTTTCGGTGAGCAATACTAAACAATCTACTTGAACTTGACCGATGCTCGTCTCAGAAAAAGCAAGTTAAGATCGAGTTGTTATAAAACAAGTCAACCTAGAAACAACTTTTGAGTTCATTGATCTTTTTTGGAGCTCGGCTCCATAAATATAACTCAATTCTAGGGCTACATAGAAAACAATGCACCTAGAGCTGAGCTCATGATTAAGTTGATTGAAGGTCATTTAAAACCAGCTCAAACTGCAAAGAAGCAAAGCTTCAACAGATTGAAGCTCATAAAGTTTTCAGGCAAAGCTTAAGAGCCCACTACAAGACTTGTCTTGACTCATCCACAGACCTAGTTACCACTTTTTGAATCAAAGAGAAATATCGAAAGCTGCTTATAATTTTTCTCCTCACAATTTCCAGAAACAGTTAGATATGGGTCTGAGAGTAGGATACTCTTTTGGTCCACTTAGTCACTGGAAACTGAAAGACATATCAATGCAACATCTTGATATGAACTGTTTTTCATGGAGTACATAACATATATTTCCTATAGAAGATAAACAGAGTGAGGAAGCGCAACGTGGTAATTATAATGTCATGCTTTCTTGTTTCTTTTAACCATTTAAGTGAACAAAAAGGCCACACATCAAAAGTAGACATGGGCATGAAACACAAAACCAAGATGCATGTCACATTTAGCAAACAAGAAGAAACCAACACTGATTGCAGTATGAAGTAAAAACTTACCTCCATGACTTTGTTTTCGTAGTCACGTAATTGTTGAGCATATGTCATTTCCTTGTTTGAGACTCTAAAGATGTATGTGGAAATCCACCCAACTGTTAGGCCCAAGACAAACACCAACTGAACAACATTCCCAGCTTGTAAGGGATCAACCCCCAAAAACTGCAAAAGAAGATAAACGAAGACTAAATGCACGATCAAACCATACAATGAATAATTCCTATGCAGCGCATCGATGGGCTTGCACCATATTCCATGAACACATAAGATGAAAAACTGCGAACCTTCTTTTTATCTCTTCAGGTCTAATCTGCAAATCTTGCAGAAAAAAACTTTCTATATAATTGGCACAACTAAACATAGAAATCCTAACTTGATAAATGGTCTGACCTAAGAAGCACAGATACGGATATGAGATATGGGTATGATAAGATATGGATATGGCAATAGCCGCAATACAACAAAATTTAAAATAGTAGGTTAAGGATAAGTTTGTCAAAAGAATGTTATCTTCACGATTTCTAGTATTGTTCTATATATACAAAAGTAAATCCAAATGTATGGTCAAACATTCGACACTTGACAAGTAATCAGAACATTGTGACGGATTGTGGAAGCAACCAAGAGCCAAACATACCATCACAACTTTATCACATAGAATTTAGATACTAGAAGTAGAACCTATAACAAACTAAAAACAAAGGCAAAATACCCCCCAAAATTCCAAAATATGAAAAAAGAAATGGAGCCTCGCTTATCCCCGCCGTATCCTTTTTTTGTATCCTAATAAAAAGAAATTTGGCGTATCGGATACGTGTCTGGTCTTATGGTATGCGTATCCGCATCCGATATGCATATGGGGCCTGTTTCGAAGTATCCGTGCTTCATAGGGTCAAACTGACTATCAAACACTGTCTGATGATAGAGTCTAGTTTAATACAACTACAAATAGAACTATTGTACAAAGAAGATGTGAGGCCAGAATGAATAAGCAACAGATAAATGGGAGAAGGAAGGCAATGCACCTCCAGTCCACTTTTCAGGCCAATGCCAGCTAGAGTAACTCCAAGTCCAATCAACAAAACATCCTTCCTTGAGTATCCAAATGGCTTCTGAAGAAGGATTAAGTAACAGATATGACTACTTGCATAGTTACATCCAAATGACAAAGATTAAAGCTCGGCAATAAAACTTGAGTCTTCCATTGAAAACTCACAATAGTCTTGCATTAAGAGATTTAAATAGTGGTGAAGGCATTTTTCCTGAAATGGAAACCAAATTTTGTGTCTTGAATTCAAGTTAATAAAAGGTGATAGATGGGCTTCCTGGGTATACTTGGGTGTTTTGGCATCTGCAGGGAGATATCAATGTGTCATGGGAATCCAAGAAGCTTGAAATAGCTTACACTACATAGACAAGAACAGTTCAAGTATGTTGAACCCATCGCTCTAAAAATGTCAGCTATCAATGTTCACTAAAGTACAACTGCTGTAACCTCTAGTTGCAGGCTTGCAGCTATGGTATAGCAACTGCAGCATAGCATTAGCTCATCACTAGCAATAGTTTGGTAGGTATCACTGAACGAAAACATAGCTTTAGCAAAAAACGAGTGCAGCACAGGACAAAGAGAATGATCTTTGACAACACAGAGAAATCTAATGAAAGTAATTGTGTATAAATAGGAATATATCTTGCATGCTGTCACTTCAAACTGTCCAGTTCAACCACCACGTAATTACTAGCCAAGACTATGTACCTAAATCTAAAACCTTCCCCACAAATTCTGTACAGTTAATCAATGTTAAAGAGTACAAAAGAATCAAAGATATTATACATGAAGCAAGTAAACATTTTGTTGTAAAGCGAAATTATTTTCGATTCATTTATTGTCTAAAATAACATTTCATCTGGCTCAGCACACAAGAAGCCTACAACCAGAATAAGTATGGAAGAACGAAACATCATTGTCATTCATAAGGAGGTGCTTATACATGCCTTGGCCCCATCAGAGGATTCAACTTCACTGCCACTAGAGTTCGATGGATTACTGCATCTTGGGATTGGAAATGTCACTTTCTTTGGTATCATGCTATAGGATCCTTTCTTTGGAAAAACGATAATTTCCTCCGAATATAATCTTTTTGAGAGAACTCTTTCTACAATACAGAAATAAAAGCACAAAATTAGGGAAACCACGTCATCCTACAAAAGAAGCAAACTAAATCACAAATCCTTCTAATCCATTGAGAAGGATTCAGGCAAATACGAACAGTTCTTCTTATGGATCAATTAAAATAACATGATAAGTTTAAGCTCGGCACGTTCAAGCATTGAACAAAGTAACATGAGGCCTGTTATTAACATTACTCACATGATTCATTTCTAGAACTAAGGATCCTAACCTTGGATAGTTGATGAATCTAGACATACCTGCAGTTAAGCCTAATATATATAGGATTATTCTAAACTCCGCCCAAAGGGTGTAGGATAATAAGTAAAAGGTTCATTGATATCCGAGAAAAGCGTTTAGATATTTGTGAAAGTATATTAATATTTGTGAGATATACATTAACATCCAAATTTGTTTGAAATTATGTATATGTTATCCTCCACCTAATGGGCGGAGGTTAGCAAAACCGATATATATAAACAACTGATGAAGAAGCTCGTTTGACAAATTTGAAGTATCGCATTAGAAGATGCCCTTCGTACCATTATTACCAAAATGCGAGGAATGAGCCTTTATTCGTAAATTATCATTGGTGATCTTAATAAGCTTTCTTCTGTCTACCTACAGATAGCTGTCCTAGTTCGGATCAACTGTCACACACTCACACATACATAAAAAGAGCAAACAACTTCAATAGTGTTCTAATGAAGTTCAACCAAATACTTTGAGGCGAAAAACGTTGTATAAAACCAAAGAAAGAGCTCTGAAAAAGCACAAGAAGAGAGGGAGAAGGAGTAGGAGAAAAGTACGAGACTTGGATCAATCTCGCAATTCGACTGGCACACGATTGTGGATAGGAGAGACTTCGACTGTTTTGTCCAAGTAGGTGGATTACAAAGACTCTGATCAGATGTGAAAGAAGTTTGCGTTATTTTTCGCTTTGAGGGCTAGTATTTCAAGGATTTTTCCTATTTTTCAAAGCAACTTCAAAGAGGCAATCACAAGGAGAGGCGCGCGCCTCAAGTGCCTATCTCTCCCGTTGCCTTGCCCCATACTCCTTGAGGGGCAAACCATGAGCCAAATTGGGCCTCAGTCCTACGTGCACGGCTAGGCACAGCTTTAACAACCATCTTCCTTCTTTTTCCTCCTTTATCTTTGTTTTTCTTTTTTCAATCTTGTGGGTTGCGGATGGATGTGAAGTTCCTAATACCAACCAACTCTTCTCCTACATGTATACACGAAAAGTTGAAAACCCATCTCAACTTCTAACAAGGAGAAACACTGCTGATGAAAAGTATAGAACAATGGCAATTCTGAATCAAGTCTGATAACGTTTAGATACTGATTCCCATTGTGCACTGCATAAATTGAGCCATAGAACAGAGTTGCGCAAAGTGATACAAGAGCAAGCGGTAAACAACTTACAGGGAGTTTAACTGAAATGCAGTACCTAGTAAGCAAATTTAGATTACTCCAACGTTATAAAACAAAACAAAAAATACACTAAGTGCCAAATCCCACAGAGAATATTCACAGAATAGATCCCAACGAGCAGATTTAGATATACACATCATTTCACTGGGATTGGGGGTCATAAACGGGTCGAACAGTTAATTGTTCGAGTTTGATTTGAAACTTAATGAGCTTCAAAACATGTTCAAGTTTATGCTTGTTTATGTGATGAGCCGATCTCACACGACCTTTATCGAGCCATAGACGATCTCGAGTATCTCGGAAATTTTTTATACATCACAAGCCAAAGGAGCCGAGTAGTAGCTTTTTTGAGCTTGCTATGAAAGCTTAAATGAGCTTCAGAAAAATGTTCAAGCTTGGTTTATCTATGTACCAAACTGATCTTGAACGAGCTTTTAAGAAACAAGCACAAGCTCGAACTCGAGTAGCCTGGGTCGTTTATCAGCTCTAACTACAACGAAACCAAATTCCAATTCATGATGTATAAAAATCTCCTCTAAGAACTATCAACTCACGTCTCGCGAAACCCACAATGGTTCTGACCCTTGGTAGTGACGACGGAAGAGCCGAAACACCCACTACTGAAATCGCCCCTTTCTTGCATAAAACTTTGGCATTGATACTTGTGTGTTGCAAAGAAGCCATTCCAGCTGCCTTCTCTTCCTTCTATCCACTAATTTGTTGGCCATGGACAGAGGGTAAGCAACCAAACGTATTGGAGAAGATGATATGGAGAGATGCGAGAAAGATAAACCTCTCATAATTGTGCAAAAAAATGGGTACCTGGTAGTATTGCAAGAGATTATGAATGATGCAAAGCTGAAGGGAAAATGGGTATGAGAATTGGAATGATCTGCTGCCTCTTGTTGAATGGGGAGTTGAGTTGAGTGGCTCAAGTGCTGCCTCCTAGACTACAAAAAGAAAAGAATATCTAGAGGCCTTTTGATGGTTTTGAACGAAATTAGATAGATAACCCGCTTCTTAAAACTAAAACAAGAAATGTAACCGTGAGGTTCACATTCATCGACCGGCCGGGTCGAGCAGCTTCTCTTTTCTTTCTCTTTTTCGTCGGTTGAGGGTATCTGGATTAGCTTATGCAAATTTTAACTAGTCGTCCCTTGCAATCCGATCAAAGGCAGATCCTCCACGCGACCTGCAGCTTAAAACTAAGGGCAAAGTTCACTTTGACCACCTGTGGTATGGGCTATGTGCGGATACACCCACTATGGTTTAAAAGTGTGCACATAACTTCCTGTGATTTTGAAAATGTGTGGATAGACCCCCTGTCGTATGTTTTTCATCCATATTAACGAAGACAACATTAAAATACTGATATACCCTCATCATCTCCCTTGATTCTTCTTCTTTTCTAAATCTAAACATACCATCTCCTATACTAAAAATTGAATCCAAACCGTTGATATTATAGAGTTTGACGAGTACTTCATCTATACCCAAATTCAAGTCAATCAAAAAATGAAAAGTTCATGGTCGAATCGATTTTGTTATGAAATTAAATTTTCCAATTTGAATTTACCATAAATTAGATCACTGGGTTATTGATGCTTGATCGAGATGAATTTTTACAGAGATACTCTATTCTTTATTTAATACATTATGAACGATTCATATTATATTCTAGAGACGTGTGAGATGCACATCCGTTAATATGGATGAAAAACATAACGGCAGGGGGCCTATCCGCACAATTTTAAAACCATGAAAAGTTATGTTTATTTTTTTAAAACACAGGAGGTGTATCTACACATAGACAAAACCACAAGAATTGAAGTGGACTTTGCCGTAAAACTAACTGTAAATGCGTGTGTGGTGTGCACATTCATAATTGAGTTTGAGTCGGACTTGTACTACAAAGTAATAGCAGTAGTAGGAGTAGTAAAAATTAAAGTGTAGCTAAAGTCCATCTAACTGATAAACGAGTTTCTCCTTATAGTTTTAAACCGAATTCCAATAGAATTTAACTTTTTCAACTGGAAGTGATAATGCCAAAATTATTTTTGTTAGTGTCAAAATTTTAACATAAAAAAAGTCTTGTACATTGCAAAAAGTAAAGTCTTTTGTGCGTTAGAATTTTGGCACCAACAAAAATGGTTTCGGCATTATCATTTTACCCATCCAATGAACCTATTTATTTTACGAAGCTCTAAATTATCTTATAAATTCTTCATATAATTTTTTTTATAATTTGCTTGATATTAGAAACTGCTAAAAACTAGAACAAACATCTATACATATTTTCTGTTTCTAAGATTTTTAATTGCTAAATGTCTTCTGCGGGCTGAGTCGGAGTGGATTGTTAGAGAGATTCCAAAAGCCCATCCCATTTGGTCCGAGTTGCTCAATCCAACCCAACATTGTAGACCTAAGTGGCTAAGTCTCAATCTCAGTAAAATGGGCATAGATTATTGTACTTTGCCTGATATAGCCCATAATGTGAAAATTTCCTTTGCAATTTTTTCATTTTCAATGGAATGGATGCTACAAAGGTGCAAGGTAAATACATATACAAAGGTGCAAGGTAAGCCTATTGTAATGGAATAGGTCCACCTGACCCTAAAAGTTCTCCCCTACAAAACGTAGGGTATTCCTCTGAGCCCAACCCAAGTCCAAGGTGCCACTATATATACCATTCTCAAGTTTCCACATCTAACCCATGTAAGATTAAGCCTATTTTGTCGTTCTTTACACGAACAAGCCAAGTTTAAGTTCGGGTTTTAGGCTCATTCAGCAAACAAGTTAAGCTTGAGCCATATAAAGCTCGGCTTCACTCGTTTGCACCCACAGTAGTGGGTTTCATATCCAACTTCGAATTCATATATTCCTGAGTTCAAAATGTTCTTGTGAAGGAGCGCTAACTTTTGACTTGGACCCACCACTCAAAATGTTGGATGGAAATTAACATCTCTAATTTGTGCCCAGATTAGGAAACTGACTCTACTTTTCGAATCTATTTCAGAACATTCAGTGGTTTTCCTAATACCAAAAGTTGTTAGAAGTATCCATAATGATTTCTATTGCAGAAGTTGGTATCCAAATAATAGTTTTGTACAGTTGTCCTATTATTTGGAGTGCTGAATGATTTGCAAGCTCCTAGCTAGTATACATGAGAGAGCGACCCCTAACCTAGAAAAGATTTGAAATTTGAAATATTTTTTTCATCATTTTCATGTAATAAGATTCTATGGTTTAGAATTCAAATCCCACTAAACTTATATATGTAGCCTAATGTGCATAAAGCTTTTCCAAATTTTATACCGAAACATGTTTATGGTTAAGGAAGAAAGACCTCCGACTTTGATGGAGCTTCCCGTGGTGAGATTAGATCCCGAGATTACTCGAGGTGCTTGTAGGTTGGCCCGAATGAAAATTATAGAAAGATGATAGATCTCACTTCATATATACGTGTATTTTTATGTGTGCAGATATGTAGGCCATGGGACAATTGCCAAGAAGAAAAGAAGGTAGGTGGACCAGCCAAATAGAATAGGAATAATATTTGAAGGGATTGATTGTGCCATGTCCTATCATTAGGTTGGTGGGGTGTCCTCAAGCGATATCTCTGCTACATTGCCCAACTCTTGTTCCATCCCTCACCATGTGCTCGCCCCAATAAATAAGTTTGGTAGCTAGGTATGTGCTAAAGTGACCCCTAGCATCATCGAATGAGCCTTATAGACGCCCACCATACGTCTGCATCAAAAATTGTCTATACCTCTGTTCCCGTGCACTTTCATTTGAACAGTTTTTTATTGAACAAAGCAATTTTTTATTGAACTATTCAATAAAAAACTGTTCAGATAAAGCTCTTTCCGATCATTTTTTTTTCTGATTTCTCGCTGGTATCTTTAAAATCACGTTCTAATCACATTGAGCGGCTCGGATCATTGAAATTCGACCGGGATGCTATTTAACGGAGCTTTTAACGAAAGTCGTTAGTCATTCGGACGGAAAGAGGCGTTTTGATTAACGGAAGATAACTTTGGGAGTAAAATTGAAGTTTTTAGAAGGTTGGGAGTTTAATTGAATTTGGTGTAAAGGTTGAGGAGTATTTTGAAATTTTCCCTCTTGTTCAAGCACCAGAAAAAAATACACAGCAATCCTAACAAGTTCTAATATTCGTTCAAAGTTCTTTGAGAGAGAGTGAGACAGGTAGTAGTCAGTTCGCCAAGGCAGTCGACGGTGGTGTTCTGACGGCTTGCGGTTTAGCCGAGCCAACCCTGGGAGGAAGTCGCCGACGCAACCTACAACACCCAAGGTAGGCGGCAAATCTTTCTTAAGGAGACTGTGGTATCACACAGGACTCAGTTCTTGATCCAAAAATTTGTTTGTATCTCGTCTTTATATTCTGTCTACTTTATTGTATTTTATAACTTGATTCAATCTTGTAATTGTATCATTGTTAATAAAATTGTTCTCTGAAATTTTATGTTATTGCCGAATTTTTCCCAACAAGAAGCTTTCGTGCAATCACATGAATGAAAATACATGGGACCAGAGGTACAGAAAATTTAACTTCTTCCAGAGGACACAGGACACACTAGCGCAGAATGCAAAGAAATGTTGGTTCACTCCCACTATTGCACTTGGTGCATACTCTTCGAGAAGGAAATCGTGTCTCGATACACATTAGACTAGGACACGCATCGCGTCACTGTCCAAAATAAGATTCAAGCCATGCTCGCGGCCGCTATGGCCGCCGGCCAGGTTGCTTTTGTTAGGGGAGTTGCCCCTTAGTTTTAACTTGTCGCTTAACTGTTTTTTGCTGGTGAACCAAAAACTAAGGAATCCCACAGGCTTTCTTGTTTTGATGAAAACATGAATTAATGTTGTTGTACTAACCACTGTTAGTTGGATAGAAAACTTATGCACCCCTCCTTCCAAGAAAGCTGTTGCTCAGTACTTCATTACCCCCAAAACAAATTTTTAAGAAATAAAAACTAAAATTAAGCTAATCAAATGCCAAAAGGAAATCCATGCAAATTTAAAAAAAATGCCAAAAACATTCATCGAGTTGTTTAATTAAAAATACCCAACAACATTTGATAACCTCCCTCGCTCTCTCCCTCCTAACTACTACCATTTGGCTTAAATTCAATATTTTCCCACAGGCTGTCATATGCCAAACATACTCTTACCCTTTACCTAAAGTCACTGCAGAGAACTAGAAGTATATAGCTACTAAGCTACGCACCCTTCTCTCTCTCTCTCTATTGACACTGCAGAGAACTAGAAGAAGTATATAGCTACGCACCCTTCTCTCTCTCTGTGTGTCTCTCTCTCTCTCTCTCCTAAAGTCTCCATTGACACTGCAGATAACTTAGAAGTATATAGCTAGGCACCCTTCTCTCTCTCTCTCTCTCTCTCTCTCTCTCTCTCTCTCTTCTAAAGTCTATATTGACACTGCAGAGAACTATCGAAGTATATAGCTAGTCACCATTCTCTCTCTCTCTCTCTCTCTCTCTCGGGCGAGGGCGCTAGGATCAGGGAGACAATTGAGCGAAAAATTTCCACTATTCACACAACAGTTTACAAAAAACTCTCGCCGGAGGAGGAGCAACGCATTAATCGACATCTCTCTCTCATGGGTAACGCAGCAGCATCATGTGCACCATCAATAATCTGCAGTAGTACCGGAGCAGCCAAGGTCTTGTTCAGCGACGGAACGCTAGAAATCCACACGAGGCCCGTCAAGGCAGGAGAGCTAATGCTGCAGAACCCGGGACACTTCGTGTGCGGCTCGAGCCATCTCAAGGTAGGGCACCGGATACCGGGGCTCTTGGCCGAGGAGGAGCTCGACCTGGAGCCGGACCGCTGCCGCCACGGCCAACAACGGGGACTCTACCATCTCCTTCCGATGGAGATGCTGTATTCGGTGCTGACGAACGAGGAACTCAATTCTCTCAACGACAAGGCCTGCAAGGCGTTGAAGCAACAGGGCACGGGAGGGATTGGGTACTTGAGTTTCCCGAAGATATTCCCCGCGGCATTTGGCGAGTTTTGTCTGTTTCCGAACAGTCATTCGGAAACCAAGACAACATTGTACTCGGAATCTGTGGCGGTGCCCGCCACAGATTCAAGCCATTCGAGGCAAAGGTCGTGGACGCCGGCGCTGGAGACCATCGTGGAGACTCCGCCGCGGAGGCCTAATTGGATGATCACGAACTTGGGTCTCTAATATTGTTTTCATTTCGGCTTTTTTTTTTCTTTTTTTCTTTTGATGTTTTGGGAAATAGAAATAATGGAAAAACGTTTGGAAACGCTCACGTTTTGTTGTGATTTTGCGGAGACCTGATTTTGTAAAATGAGAGGAAGGTATGGTACGCATTGCGCGTACAATAGTAGCTTTGTTGCGGGTTTTTAAGCTCACGTTACGTATTTTTACAGTTATCCATGGTGTAAAACACCCTTCTGATGCGTCCTGAAGTATGGAATGAATTAAAACTTACTCGCAAAATTTGGTTAACCTATGATAGATGGAGAAAATTTATTAGAGACCGTGACTAAAAATTTTGAGATTTTTAAAAGTATGGTATGGTATGGTATGAATTAGAATATGTTGAGGAGTCTCGAAATTTCTAGTCATGGTCTCTAATAAATTTTTTTTATCTATCTTTTTCCATAAATTACTCTTAAAAATCTCCCTCAAAATTCAAACCGAACAGGATCCATATGATTCTCATACATAACTTAAATTTAGGGGTAAATAGGTTGATTTTAGCTTAACAAATTTTTTTGAAAATTTTGTCTTAATTCAAAAAAATTTCGTATTTATTAGTTTTGCGCTAAACTTTAAAGTATTCTTTTTTTACTTTTACCAAAATATTTTTGGAAAGATTCACTTTTAAGATTAAAAAAATGAAAAAAAAAAAGGGGGAACTTTTTTGCTCTAATATACTGTAGTATCAAAGCACTCAATAAATCCTGTGTTTTGATAAAGAATATAAGAATATAAAGTTTAGTCCCATTCTCCCTAAATTTGTGATCTGGAATCTTTTTCGGTACTTTTTTCTTTTTGTAAGGATTTTTTTAGCTTTTCGTTATAATATTTCAAAATTAATCGTCCATTTCAACGGGAGAAATCAGAAAAGTAAAAAAGCTTGTAATGTTTCATTAGAAAAAGGTTTTTACTCAAATGTTTACTCATATTTTTTACTTCATTGGATAAACTCAAATTTAAGTACAAATTTGAATAAGAGAGTGCATTAATGGTACAGTATGATTTAAAACCTGAAAAAGAAAAATAACTTTGTAAAATTTGAGTAAATTAACGTGAGTGGATTTTATTACTTTAAGTTTTCCGTACCGGTGAAAAAATAGTACCCGGTGGAAATGCTCTAGTTGTTTTTGGGAAAGAGAATCAAGAGAGGGAGAATTAGTAGAGGTCAGTTTTGTCATTTAGGCAAAAGATCAATCACTGTAGGCAACGATGTGACATTGTATTGATGCTCCACAGTAAATTGTGTCAGAAAGTACGCGCATGTTGGTCACCCCCGACCTGGTGGTTTACAGAATTTGCCTTTCAAATTATATTACTCCAAGTTTACATAATTTTATCTAGCTAAAATTAAATTTTATGATGTATGAAACATCGGGGCGGTTCCGCGAACAACCAATTAAACATCTAAAAAACAATTCAAATCTCAATTTCACAATGCCTAATCAAAATTTTATGATCCGAACCGTTCAATGTGTGCAGAATGAGATTTTAAGGGTGCCAATTAAAAATTAGCAAAAAATATGACTGGAAAGTGCTTGTTTTGAGCAGTTTTTAATTGAATCGTTCATCAAATTTAAGCTAAAAACTCCTCAGATCAAGCCCTTCCTGGTCCTTTTTTATCTGATTTCTCGCGGATACCCTTAAAATCATGTTCTGATCACATTGAGTTGCTCGGATCATTAAAATTTGATCAGGAGCTACAATGTGTTATTTTAGGTGTCTAATTAGTTATCCCAAAACCACCCCGATGAAACATATGCACTTTTAGAACAAAATTGCTACTGGTACAGCGGCTGCTGTACAGCAGCCGCGTACAGATCCCTTTTGCGCCCGTTTTGGATTTCGCAAAAATGATCGGAGCCGCTCATTTTGTTCAAAATACTTCATTTAAGGTTCCTGTAAAAAATCACCTCAATTCAATATCGGGAAGGTTGTTTACGAATCATCCAACTTTGCTTAAAACTTTAGGCTAAATTTTTAAGCAAAGTTGGATGATTCGTAAACACGTTTTTCGATATCAGATTGAGGTGATTTTTTATAGGGACCTTAAACGAAGTATTTTGAATAAAATGAGCGGCTCCGATCATCTTTGCGAAATCCGAGACGGGCGCAAAAGAGATCTGTACGCGACTGCTGTACAGCAACCGCTGTACCAGTAGCACAACTGCTTTAGAATGCTTCACACTATTCACACTGCACAAAGTTTTACCTACACCTAAACAACTTGAAATATTCATCTCTCTATATAGAGTTTTTTTTCGTCACTAAACATTTATGCAACCCAAAATGAACTTATTTTTCTATACCCTTTTTTTTTTTTGGCAAAAACAATTCCTACATGTGTTGTGGGGCTGGTTGGGAGTGGGTTGGAGTTGAACCCCCATCATGGAGGAGCAAGCCCAATCACCCGCACATCTTCTTTCCTACATTAACCAAAAGAGTTCTTCTTATCAAGAAAAGTTAAATTTGTTTTTTCAAAATAAACCCCATCCCACGGGAATTTTATTTTTTAAATACTTTCTGCTTTACGAGACAAATCATTATTCTCTCCGTCCCAATTTAATTATTTTTTTAGAGTTCGTATTACTTTTCAGTTGATTATATCTCGTAATTTATAATATTTTATTTGATTTGGAAAATATAATATTATAGAATTAATCGAGATCTATTAAACAAAATTCGTATTGGATATAAAATTCATTATCGATTTTAAAATATAACTAATTTTTTATCCGGTTAGAATAAAACTAGGAACAATTAAATTGAAACGGAGGGGGAATCTCACAATACGTCAGCTTTAATTCAAAATTACTTATTTCTCTGAGCGGAACGGACCTTTGAGATAAAAATAAGTGAAGTAAATAAAAAATATTTAACACTTGACAAAAATAAAAAAATCAATACCACAGAAATAAAACAAGTGTCCAAATCATTTACTCCGCTTTTTATCCGGCAAAGACTTGGTTAGCAATCAAATGATCAATCAACCGACAAACAATACGGATAACACCGAAATTACATTTCTATCCCGCACCACCGCTACAGATACCGGTAAGCGACACGTGAAACCTACAAAGAGCTCCGCCGCTCGAACCCGTGGCCTCCTCCTCCGCCGCCTGCCGCGGCGGCAGCACCCTCCCGTCGGCGAACAACATCCCGCCCTCCCGCGTCCGACCACCGCCGCCGCCTTCGAGCTCCGCACCGAACAGCGCCGCGTCGCCGAACCTCCGCTCGACCTCCAGGAACTCCCCCAGCGACGACGGCCGCGACTCGTCGTCGTCCCTGCACAGGCTCCACCACCTCCGCCGCCGCCGCTCCGCCACCGACACCAACGCCCTGTTGCCTCTCCTCCGCCCCCCTCCTCCGCCGCCGCCGTCGTTCCCCACCTCGGCGGCGGCAGCGGATTCTCCGCGCTGCGAGGGGACCCTGAAGGCGATTGCGGGGAAGTTGACGCCCATTAGCGTCCCCAGCGTCGTGCTCCGGTCATGGAAAAACGAACCTGTTGACTGTACACACACAGGCACCACCGACACAAATACAATTACGAGTTTCGATGAATACGTAATTGAAGAAAAGATAGATAAATACAGATCGCGGATTTTTTTTTACCTCGGTGTCGAGATCGGAGGAGGAAGAGGAGGAGGAGTTCGTCGGAGAGCATGGGAGTGGAACCAAGGCATTTGCCGGATCCAACATCAATTCTCTCTCTCTCTCTCTCTCTCTCTCTCTCTGTGCGTGCGTGTGTGCGGAGTGGAAGTGAGTGAAGTGGAATTTGAATCTGGCAGAAGAGAAACACTCCAAAGCGCAAAGGGAAAGTTTTGAGTTATAGATTGGACGCTTCTGAAATACTCCTCCACTTTGCTACCCAACTCTTACCAAATTAGGTTTCTACTGTTTTTTTCACCCCCCAGTTATATTTAGGAGTTTTTATTTTTTGGTTAATTTTTTTTTGTCATGATTTTGGAGTTAAATCATTTATTTCGATGAAAGAACTAGAAAATATAAAATGTGAATCAAAGCTAAAAAAAAACTCATCTCATAAGACTGCACTAAAGACAGTTGTTTGGTAGTATTACTCGGTTTTGTTTGGTTGAGAGTTTAATTTAGTTTTTGGTAGTAGATGGAGAGAGAAATAGGGTAATGATTGAAAATAGGTGAATGATTGGAGAGAGATAAAGAGAGATGAGAAAGTAATAATTAAAGAAATAGGATAATGATTGAAAAAAGAAGTAAGGTAATGATTGGAAAACAAAACTAAAACAAACCAAAACATGCAAACGAACATAGCCACTGTAGTACTATTTTTTCGTCTTTGGCGAATTTTTATTTGCATTTATTTGTAATTTTTTTTTAATTTGCATTTGGAGTTGGCTTATTTTTTTTTTATTTTATGTTTTTAAACTTTTCACATCAAGATAAACGGTGAAGTTTCAAAAATTTAGGAAGAACGGCTTGAGAAGCTGAATTATATTTTATTGCGCTTTAGCCCTTTATCAGTTGCGATTTCTCGGGAGAAGTCCGAAAAATGAAAACCGTCTCTCCACACCTGCTCAACCAATTTTTTCCAAATAATCATTGTAAAGATTTTCATTAAGTAACCCAGGCATTTAAAACTCCCAATTTCGAACTATGCATGCTTGTACGAGAGCGCTACAACATGGCGTTCACTTACTTCAATGTGAATCAAACATGGCATAAAGTAAAGCTTAAAATCAAATTATGGAACACTCGAGAGCAACAACGAATGATATGTCAATCACGCACGCAAGAAGACAAAGGCGAGCAGATCGATCAAAAAGTGTGTCACCTCTTGAGCTTATCCTTGAGGTTACATAATTGGGCTCCTTTGGCAAAGAAACATCTCATGTGTTGTTGGTCTTCTTTTGATTTGGTTACACTAGCCTGCTACGTGAAATAAGATTTATTATATTTTCTTTGCCTCTTGAAGCAAAATTTAATTCGTTATATAGGAGTAGCTGACAATGTATATACCCCTTTTCTCTAACTTCTTGTACAATGGACTCTTCGACCTTCTCCTAGTTTTAGTTGGATTTTGACATGGTGATTTGGGACGACGTCGATGATCACAAACAGGTGAAAACCCTTTGATTAATTTTAAATTCCACATTCGTGATGGGGAGGAGAAAAAACACACACACTCTCTCTCTCTCTCACACACACACACACATGCCGGCATGCACGCGATTAATTCTTCTGTTGCTCCCCAAAAGATGTTTCTATAACTGCAACTTACACTCTTACAGCCTTACTTCATGCACCGCAAGGAGGCTTAACATGGAAGCAACACCCCAAAATAAGCCAACTCCACCAAGTCAGCTCAGCACACTTGCACTGGAAATTTAGCCGGTCACAAAAGCTGGAAGACTTGAACCATTCTAGTCAGATAGGAGCATCTAATATCACTCCTACGGAAGAGAACAAGAGATTCCAACCAGTGAAATCACGCCCCCTCTATTTCACCACCAATAAGAGAATCTGGGAGCTCGATCAGTGAAGTTATCCAATACGTGAGGCCGGTAGATGTGCCCACGCTTCTTATGGCTTGACTAAAATACAATGACATAGGAGCTGTAGCTATCTCAATTCTCAACTCAATTTCTTCTCAACAAGAAGGTCAAAAGGAGGAAAACGAAAGAAACCATCGTAATAAAAAATGAGGACTTTGAAGTAACCACCCCCTACATTTGGCTCTGTAGGGTCTCAATACTACAAGTTTTCAATTTTTTTGTTTTACAGGTTAAACTACCCATTGTTTTACAGGTTAAACTACCCGTCAACTTTTCATTTATTTGTTTCTCGTGTCGGTCTAATCCAGTGTCATCACTCATATGAAAGTTGGTAGGTGGAGGAGATGCATATCTAAAGGTGTCAAGATGTAGGTTTGATTTCCGGGACATCATCCAGCAATCTGATGTTTCCGAGTTCGAGAAATACCTCCTTCGAGGCAAGACCATCAACAGAAAGAAACACCACACTGTAAGGATAACCCACCACATTCCAAGAGCAGGCTGCAGATGCTATACTCTGCCTTTTGAAGTCTTATCAAGGCTGAGCCATCTCGGACCAACTGAGCTACTGCCTGTTGGTAAGAAAAGGACTCTAAGACAAAACTCACGAACGTTATTTGCCATTGTTCACTGTATTCAGTAGTTTTTACCTCCATTTTTGTTTAGAGGTAGGAAAATTTGACCAGAAGATTACGTACATCATGGATCATCCTACTTCGTCCGAACCAGTTCCAGAGGTACATTTTCCATTGCCAGCTGAAAATTCAAAGTCAAAAACTGCAGAACCAAAGATAGCTGCTACTGAGAATGACTATCTGAATTGATGCTTACCCACTGTCTAGGAGTTCTAGGATCTGATTTTGGATGCAACTTTGATAGCTCCGATGCAAAGGTAATGACAATCGACACTTTGAATTCTATTGAAAATGGACTGCAGAGCAATTAAAATAAACTGTCATGCATGCACTCAAGTTAATATGGTGTATAGATCACGTCAAGTTCGAGGAAAGCCAAATATGGCACAATAGCAAAGAACATTGTCAAAAGCATACAAAATTCTTTTGGAAATAAACAAACACGGGTTCCAGTAAGTTGGAAATGGTTTCTCCTTGAATTTACATTCAAACAAACAGTTCATAAGCAAAAAATTCATAAAGATAACAGTCAAACCAAATGACGAGCACGCTCAGGTATAGTAACACGTTTTGGGAATATTTTCTCTTCACCATTGAGGACAACTGTAATGACCCGAAATTTCAGCCAAAATTTTTCCAAATAAAATTAAATATTTTATTATAATTCTTTTACTTGATTGTCATTTTATCATTCTTTATTAAATTAAAGTGATTGTCTAATTATAATTTAAACCCTTGTACTAAAAATAAAATAAAATAAAGTGTGCATGTGTGTGCCGTGGCCCGTGAGTGTACAAGAAGGAGAAGAGAAAGATTTACTCCTCATGCCCATTAATTAGTTGCACCATGTACAAACCCATTGGAATCACCCTAAAACCCAAGAGAGAAATGGGGGAGGGAGTTTGTCACTTCACTAGTCAACCACTCTATTACCCAAGAGTTTACCACCACCACCCATCACAATTTCCATCACTAGTCAACCACCCTATTGTCCAAGAGTTAGCCATCCTCACCAATCAACATTTCCATCAACTACCCTATTAACCAAGAGATTACCACCTTCCCCCTCACTAATCCCATCGACCTATCAAACACCCTTAAAACTAGAGGTGGCAAATGGGTGAGTTTAGGCGGGTTAAAACAAGTCGCGGGTCAAATCTGGGCGGGTTAATATGGGTCAAATAGTAAACTAGTTAAAATGGGTCAGGTCAAATATGAGTCAAGTCAAACCCAAACCCGCTTGCCTTGTTTTAATCCCCCCCTCCCCCCTTCCCCTTCCTTCTTTTCCTTTTCCACTGTCTTCCCCCGATATGGGTTGAAACACGTTCACAAATGGGCAAAACCCCATGGGGTCTTTCGGCCATATAAGCCAATTGGTTTTTTTTTTTTCTTTATTTAATTTTTGTATTTGTACGTTCCGCTTCAATTTTTTCCCAACCCATTTTTCCCTTTTCTTCCCAGTCAAATATAACTCAAAATCAACTCGAGTCCCTTGCCCACATCATTTTTCCCTTTCAAATACATTCCAACTGTTGCATGATGGAATTTCGTGCGCTAATCTTTGGGTTTTTTTTCCCAATCCTCACGACACATTGGCAAAATCGCATGGAATAGCCACCTAATCATCCACGTCAACCCAAACGCAACAGTATATATGCTAGTTTTGGATTAAAAAGTAAAGTCGACTTTTTTTTTCTTGTCTTTATTCAAATTATTTTCGCATTTGTTAGTTTTGCATCAAACTTTTGTGACCTATTGATTCATTTCGACGAGATGAATCAAAAAAGTAAAAAATTATAATCGAAACTCATAATTTTGTGATAAACAATTTAACTTATTTTTGTCTTTTTCAAAAAAAATTACTCCCTCCGTCCCATAATATTTGTCCGGTCCGCAAAACGGAGACTACAAAATAATGCATTTCTTTCAAGAAAAAATTCAAATTTTTTTTACAAGTTAAAAGAACTCGTCGAGATCTAGTAAGTTGTTGAATTTTTTTCCAACTTTTCTTACAAAAATAGTATTATTTTTACGTCTCCGTTTTGCGGACCGGACAAATATTATGGGACGGAGGGAGTATGAGTTTCGATTATAAATTTTTACTTTTTCAATTCCTCTCGCCAAGACAAAACAATAAGTCATAAAAGTTTGACGTAAAATTAACAAATGCCAAAAAAAAATTTGAAAACAAAAGAAAAAAAGATGTAAAATTTCCTTTTAAATCCAAAATTAGCCATAATATTAGCAATCCGACCAAAATCAAAAAAGAATAAAAGGAAGTAATTGTCCGTAAAGTCGCAGACCACTGTTCAATCTTTTGCTCGTCAGTCGTTTCCTTCTTCGTCTTTTTTTTTCACGTGTAAACTCATTTCAATCACAGGTGTGGATATTTTAATTCTAACCCATTTTCAACCCAACTAAACCCATTAAATAATATGGGCAGTTTCGGTTATAAGTGGGCGAATTTGTTAAAAATATGGGTTGAGATTGCCACATCTACTTAAAACCAATGAACATCCTCCATCACCCATCCAGGAGAGAGAGAGAGAGAGAGAGAGAGAGAGAGAGAGAGAGAGAGAGAGGTGATGGGAATACACCCTAAATCTTGTACCACAAGATTGAAGATTCACATACATAACCACACTATCACAACTCATTAAAACTCTAGATTTTGGCCATAGAACCCTATAGATTACCATGCAACCCTAAGATCTTTAAGTACTATTGAATCTCTTGAAAAGAGGAGAGTTGATGTGTGAGTAAGATAGAGAGTGAGGACCGGAGGAAAGGGAGAAATCTCATGCCTAAAAATACCAAGCCTTACTCATTCACTTCACTCACACCTTCACCTTTGTTCTTCTTACCCATTGTAGTCAAAGTGAGAGAGAGAGAGTGAGGCTAACTAGGATTTTGGCCAAGGAAAAGAAAAAGGAAAGAGAGAAGTTGGCCACCATTTTTTGTTACCACCACGTCACCATTATTAGACCACCTTTCAACTTGGAAATTTTAGAAGCTAGTAGTTCGTATTGTTTTTTATTCGAGGAAAAAAAAACCAATTTCTTTTTCTTCCGAATCGAACCCGACGAGCTGTCACTCCATCCGCCACCCATACCGACGAACAATATCCAACTACTGCCAAGAAGAACGGTAGAAACCTCCTACCTACTCACCTAAGTATAATGTTGATGCGTTTGATGATTAAATATTGAAATTAGAATTTGTAAGGTATCGCATGTTAAAATTTATATATCGATTGCGAGATAGAAACCTCCTACCTATACCTAAATATATCACAATTATAGTTTTTGTTGAAATGCTAAAACATAGTTTTTTTTTATGTATGCGAACCTACGGGGAACTATGAACATTTTAAAGATTCAATGTGTTTTGTTTACTGTTGTAATGCCATAGGAAGAAATGCTTTAGAATGAGACTAGTCAATGATTCCGTAGTTAGAACTCAAATTGTTATGCATAATGCATTGATAAAAAAAAAAAAAGTGTACTGGCTTGGGAAACTAAAAAGGTGAAAAGCTAGAAATGTTCTTTGCTAGACTTATTAAAGGTTAAAAAGGAAGTTTGGTTGTTGTGCTAGCTGCATGTAAAACAAGCAAAAGAAAACAGAGGTAAACTACCTGGAGTTGAAAATGATAATACAATTGTAGAAGGAAAGAATCTTTGATGCTAGATTTTAATTACTAGGAAAACATGATCAGTAACTTAAATTCGTAAGTGTACTGTTAAAAAGAAATAGAACATGCATGGTCTATTATCTAAGCAAAGGACTTTGAATGTGACTAATATGACATGAAGAAAGTCATTAAACAGTAGGTAGAAATTTTCGACTGGATTATTAGTGATGCCGTTAGAATCCGTAAATGGTTAGAGATTATATTATCTTTGTCGCATGATTATTATTTAGCAAGCTTTGAAAGATTATTGTGTATGCGAGAAAATGATGCATGTGTACAAGACACAAGAACTAAGAAACTGAAATGTGAAAAGATTAATACTTGTGTGAGCATGAGAGCCCGATGGAATCTGAAAAAAACGGTTAGCGGAATCATAGCTTGGGTGTGCGTGTGAGCATGAGAGCCCGATGGAATCTGAAAGAATGCTTAGAGCATGAGAGCCCGATGGAATCTGAAAGAATGCTTAGCGGAATCATGGCTCGGGTGTGTGTGACCTAGGAGCCCGATGAAATCTGAAAGAATGGTTAGCAGAACTAGTGTCGTGTGCAAATGGTGAAAGAGCCAATGAAATGAATAAAACTGAGAGCCCGATGGAATCTGAAAGAGACGGTTAGCGGAATCAGTGCTTTTGGGGGAAAAAATTAGCTTGGGAGCCCGAAAGAATGGTTACCAGAACTAGTGTCATGAAAATGGTTAAAACGCCAATGAAATGAATAAGACTGAGAGCCCAATGGAATCTGAAAGAGATGGTTAGCGGAATCAGTGCTTTTGGGGGAAAAAATTAGCCTAGAAGCCTGATGGAATCTGAAAGATGGTAAGCGGAACCGGTGTGCAAGGAAATAAAATGGAAAGTGAAATCGATATTGATAAAATGATGACACGAATCACGATACGCTGCGTCAACTCTAAAAGGACATTGAGACCTTTTTGTTGAACTGTTATATATATGTTGAACTGTTAAATCTCTGTGGTTCGCTTGACAAAGTTATATATTAATTTTTGCTAAAGTACGGGACATAGGGGTATGAGTTAGCTATTGGGCTTAATTGCTCACGGTACTACTTTTGTGGCCCTGGCTTCTTATGCTGGAGTTTAGAGATGTACAGGTAGTACTATCCGTTGGAAGTGTACGGTTCTGATCAGAGACTTGCCGAGGAAGAAGAAGGATACGAAGAGTAGATTACCTTAGTGCCCTTCCTATCATGTTCACTAAATGTAAATTTGAATTTAAGAAAAATTTAGTTTGTAATGACTTTATAGTTATTAAATGATTAAAATAACGTTCTCAAAAATAGGGGCGTTACAACAACTAAACCTGCTAACGATTTTTTGAAAAGTAAGATGAGAATAGCCAATAGGCCCTATTTACACAGAAGACCATGGACAACATTTTCACAAATAAAACGGCACAGGAGTAAAGGAGAGGTTGTGTAGTCAGAAACTCACCCAGCATAAATTGTCGGACAAGTCAAAAGACGGGGAACTATGACGTAAATGGGAAGAGTCATTTGACGGCAGACATCTCCATCTGCTATCTAATTAGGGAAGGAAATACTCCGTCAAAATAAAGGAAGAAAGGAAAGATAAATAAAACGTAACATAACAGAACTAAAATTGCCTGGGTAGTTTGAATTAGAGAGGTTTCAGTTATGATTCTTTCTCCGAGAAGAGTTGATTCCACACGAAGCAAGTGGATATCAATGGAGAGAATAGGAACCGCAGATGCTTCAACTGTTAGCTCACCACTAATAGGATCTGACAATGAACACTGAGTGCATATTTTACCAGTAACTCGGAAACCACCTAGTCAGCAAAAACCACTATCAATCTTGAATGTCATAACCTGGTGAGTATTAGCTAAATTTAAGGCCACAACGAAATGCAAAACAACATCGTTCGATGTTTTAATCAACTGTATTTGCAGACTATTCTACTTCTATCAAATTTCATGCTTATCAGTAGTTGAGAAAATTATTTAAAGTTATGAGGAGGTTTGTACGTAACAAAACATTGTCAAGGAAGGTGAAAAAGAGAACAAGAAGCAACCTGATTAAGGAAGAGACAGAAAAAGAGAACAAGAAGCAACCTGATTTTAGTTCAGGAAGCAATGGATGTCTTTGTGTGTCCTGGGTAATGTAAAACAAGACCATTTCAGGAGAAATTGCTTGATCAGGGAGATTAGCTGAAGACAACGCAACAGTAAAAAGGAAGCTGATTCAGCGCATTGATCATCATAAGTTAACTGGAGAACTATAAACGAGGAATATGCACAATACCTTTTTCAGTCTCGATTATGAACTCCACAGTGGCAGACAGAGATTTATGCAGGTATCCCCTGAGTATTTCTACAGTTACCAGATACTATCATGGAATTCATAAGATAAGTATGAGGTCAATATCAAAACTAAGATTGCCACAGAATAAGAAGGCGGAAGAATGCAAAGAACAGAAAGCCTAATTGTGATGAAAAATCAACCTGGATGCTGATATCAGCTCCGTGAAAGGTTTCATAAAACGATTCTAAATTGCCGTCTCCTGGATTTTTGAGAATAACAGAAAATGGTATCTGACATAACCAAAAACAATTATCTCAGAGGCAACATCAGAAATCTGGAATTGAACATTCTGTTAGCCTCAATATTAGAACTTAGAATACTATTTGAAAAAAGGAAAATTTGCAACGCTCATTTAGAACTTTGAGATCATGCTTAGTCTGCAGAACTTTGTGGGGTCATGCCCCAATTGCAACAGAGGGTGGTTCTATGTATTATGATTCATCCAAACTAATGACACACAAATTTGTTTTTTCAAAATGTATCGCACTTTGCACTCCATGGTACAACCATAGTTTTCTACCTCTATCAAATTGTCCGCTCTGATTTAGGTAAGATTTTGTTTTTCCTGGAGTTTACAGAACTCTTGGCTACTCATAGGACTATTCATTAGTCTTCTTGTTCAGATACGCCAGTACAAAATGGTCCACTAAGAGAAAGCATTGTCATGTTCTTGATATGGCTAGGTCTCTTCTATTTTACTCCGTTCCTTCTGCATTCGTGGAAGAGGTACCACAGCTTATCTTCTAAATCAGCTTCACTTCTCTCTCTGTGTACTTCTCCCTATGAGTGTCTCTATGGCAATTCCTGACTAGATCACCCATTGTTTTTGGTTATGCCTGTTTTGTCCTTCTCTCCAAAAGACCATACTAAGTGTAGTGCTTGCTATGTTGCGTGTCTTTTTGGGATTGGAGTATGTTTTTACTCAAAAGGAGTACCGATATGAATTACGATGATCCAGTCACCAAGGGGCAATGTTTTAAATACCAGACCGGTGAGCAAACCAGAAAAGGGACCGAGTGGACGGGGCAACCGCGGTCGAACCGGAGTTGAACCGTTATGTCATGATTATGTTAAAAATATATTATTAGTGTAAAAAGAACAATGAATCAGTAAGGAGGTGCAGTTTTCATGTTTTTACTCTACCCCACATCAGTTAGAATACTTTTGTGAGCAACACTTTCAACCATAAAACCATCACAAAAATCAAACCAAACCAAACCGAGCCTTATGTTCCAATTACTTGGAATCGGCTACATGAATCCTTCTCCTCCATTGAACTCTGTCAAGGGCCACTTGTTCACACAAACCCATCATATGCATATCTTTGCGCACAACAGTATCTAATGTCAATTTAGGTCTACCCCTCCTCGTAGCATTGCCACCCAAAGCTATCCTATCCACTCTCTTAACTACTGCATCTCCTAGTCTACGATAGACATGCCCAAACCACCTTTGCCTATTTTTACTCAAGTTCTCCTCTATAAATGCCACACCTACCATCTCATGAATCGTTTCATTTCTAATCCTGTCTCGCCTAGTCTTATCACATATCCACCTCAATATTCTCATTTCCACTACACTCATCTTGCTCACCTGTTGTTTCTTAATAGACCAACATTATGCACGTAAAGCATCGTTGGTCTTATAGCAATTCCATAAAAAATTTCCTTCAATTTTGTGGGTACCCTCTTGTCACATAGTACACCAGTAGCGCTCCTCCACTTGAGCCATCCCACTTGAATCCTATGGGTCACACAATCGGCAATCTCGCCATCTCTACTAATAATTGAGCCTAAATACCTAAAAGGATCACTCTTTGGTATCTCCTGGTCTTGGATCATCACTCTTTCTTCATGCACACTGCTGGTACCACTAAACTTGCACACCATATACTCAGTTTTACTCCTACTTATCCAAAAACCCTTTGACTCTAATGCTTCCCTCCAAATTTTTAATTTCGTATTAACACCTCGAGCGGTTTCATCTACGAGGACAATGTCATCTGCACACATCATACACCAAGGGATATCCTTCTGAAATTGTCTAGTCAATTCATCCATAACTAAGGTAAAGAGATACGGGCTCAAGGCTGACCCTTGATGCAATCCTACATTGATTGAAAATTCACTTGTTTCCCCTACTGGTGATCTAAAGATAGTGACGGCACCTCCATACATGTCTCTAATCATCTAGATATACCCTTTGGTCACTACCTTTCTCTCCTGAACCCACCATATGATGTCTCTAGGCACCCTATCATAAGCATTTTCTAAGTCTATGAAAACCATATGGAGATCCTTCTTCTTTGCTCTATGTTTTTCTACCAATCTTCTTAATAGGTAGATAGCTTCCATGGTTGATCTTTCAGGTATGAACCCAAACTGTTTCTCTGACACCGTAGTCACCATCCTCAAGCGATGCTCAATTTCCCACAACTTCAGCGTATGACTATCAATTTAATACCTTTATAGATGTTGCAGCTTTGAATATCCCCTTTATTATTATAGATAGGTACTAAGGTGCTCCTTCTCCATTCATCGGGCATCTTCCTAGTCATAATAATCTTGTTGAACAACTTCGTCAACCAATTCACCCTAGATCACCTAAACTTTTCCACACTTCAATAGGGATACCATCTAGTCTTAAGGCCTTACCCGGTTTCATCCCTTTCAAAGCTTTAACCACTTCGAACTTTTGTATTCTCCGATAAAATACAACGCGGCAAAAATCAAAGATGGGTGGGGTTCTTGTGTATACCGCCTAAGGCAAGTACTCTAGGCCCCACAATTTCCACTTTATCGGCACTTAAAAGTTATTTTTTCCTAATGCGAGTTCAAATTTTCACCGGTCCGGTTCAATTAATTTGTCAGTAGGTTGATCGATTCCGTGGTTCGGCTGTCTATTTCCAGCGGTTTTCATTACGGAGGGTGGTTTTCAATCTAAAACTATTTTTGTCAATGTCTGGACAGGAGTATGGTCCAGTTGAACCGGCCGACCTGGTCCAGTTTTTAAAACGTTGCCAAAAAGTTGTGTGTGTCTTGACATGTTACCTTCCTTGAGCATCTCCCAAACTTCTTTCTTCCTCCCAAACTGCACATGTTACCAAGAAAGACTATTCATATTAATCATTTCCCATCTGATTTGCCATTTAAGGAGCTTATATCCACTCTTAGAACTATTTGATATTCCTGTAGCTAAGCCGCTACCTTTAGGTCTCCTATACTCCTTCCTTACCCTATGGTTTATTCCCGTCGTCATGAAACTTCTCTGCCTCTGCCTCTAAGTTCCACTGTCCCTCAATATGCCTCTGTGGACCCTAATTCGCCTGACTGTCTGCATTTTACGTGTGATCATCGTCCATGGTAACTTGGCTTCATGAATAATTGTTTCTTTTCTTCCTATCGTTCTTTTTTATCTTGTATCTATCATTAATGTGACCCTAGATCCTACAAAGAAGCTTGTAATAATCCTCATTGGGTAGATGTCATTAATGCCAAGCTAACCACCCTGGGACTTAGTTTCTCCGGGGGCAGGTAAAAGTTATATTGGTTGCAAATGGATTTACGAAGTGCAGACCCATTCTGATGAGTCTTTAGAGCAGTATAAAGCGCGTTTATTGGCTATAAACTTTCTCAGGAAAATGGAATTGATTACGAGGAGACATTTGCCTCTCATTGCCGAAATACCAATGTTCACACTTTGACTTTTGTCGCTGTTGTGCAACATCGCCCTTTTCAATTGACATTAAGAATGTGTTTCTTAATGGTATGCCTTGAAGAAGTTTATATGTGGCCTCTCTTGGGTTCTCTCATGCTTATAGCCTCGTCATTCACCTCGGTCTACATAGCCTTAAAAAGTCTCTGGTTTCGGGATGTGATTCTTGAGATTGGTTTTCAACGTGGTATTCACAGTTATGATCCCTTTGTTCGTTGCACCACTCATGGGCTTGTTCTACTCTTATTCTATGTGGATGACATGATCATTACTGGTTTCGATTCTCATGGTATTAGTGAGGTGAAACTCCATATCTTCCGCGAGTTCGGGAAGAAAGATTTGGGCTCTCTTAATGTATTTTCTGTCACATACAAAATATGCAGATGAGAGGACATTCCTCATTGCGCTCACCTTACTAGTGACAAAACCGTTGATAATCCAGTGGAGAAACATGCCAAGTTCTCTGCTTCAGATGGTGTTCCTTTTTGATGATCCTACAGAACACCATGAGCTCCTTGGTTGCTTAGTTTACCTCCTATGACGCGACCCTCGCACTACGCATTGGGCTACCTTGTTGCTTATTTGCAATTTGTTCATGGTACTATAGTTTAGAGTTTAATGCTTTCTTCCACTTCAAGCTTGACTCTTCATGCCTGTGTGGATGCCCTTTGAGCAAGTGATATCTCTTTCTAAGCCTACCTCTAGATTTTGTGTTTTTCTAGGTAATTATATTATTAGTGATAGTGAAAAAGGAAGTAGCAATTTGTTATTGCTCCTTATACTTTGGCTCCGTTGGCTTTTACTGGAAATGAGTGTCACTCTCTCTATTATTAGAATAGCGGCGCTATTCATAATGTTGACAATTAAATTTGCTTTGATCGCAAGAAACATATTGAGAACACAGCACCTAGTTGATTTCTTCACTATCACTCACAATGCAGCTCATTTTCATTTCCTCCTTGGCAAACTCTCAATGCTTCTTGTTGGAATGCGTCCCACATCGCCTGGACATGCCACAACTGTGCTGGTTAAAAGGCCTCAGTTACCCTCTTCTTAACACTTGGGTTTTAAGGATTAGTGTGGGCTGAGCTTTTCAACTCTTCTCTGGTCTTGCATCCAAAATTTGGGGGAGGGCCGAGGGGGTGTTCAACATATTCTAGTTTAGTTTTATCATAATTTTATCTTATCTCTTTTCCCAAGAATATTTTGGACATTATGCTTCCTAGGGTTTTCCTACATTATGTAATGGTCGGTCCTGTATTAGCTATTAGGTGATCTCTTTCTTATAGAAATTCTTTTGCCTTCTTCCTTTTGCGTAGTACCAAAATCAACATATTGGTAGGCTTGCATTGAAGTGCAGATGTTGTCTGCCTTGCTTGTGAATGTTTACTCATGTGCTCCATAGGAGGGAACCCTAAACTGTCACCAAACCCACTAATTCCTTATTAGCACACCTATACTCAGTTCAACACCTACCCCTAACCCCAACCTCCAAAGAAATTTAATAGAACAGTTACATAAAAGTTGCAGGCAATGTTATTAACATCAATCAACAGATAAGAGTGAGAAGGAGATGAATAGTAAGGACCTACACAACTGCAAGCAGAACTATAGCTGACTGGGTAGGTAAACAGTTCAGCATATTGCCAAAAATTCCTTTTAGGAAAAGAAAGTTTAATCCGAGTAGTTGAAAGTTGAAACATCAGTTAACCATCAGTAAGTCAACAGTAACAAGACTCCATACAGTAAGCAACCTTACGTAGTTCAGGTATCTACATACCTCCGTTGTACCTGAACCTATCCTTCCGGAAGATTTGACCTCAACACTCTTATTCCTGTTGTAAGTGAATTTTTTTTTAAGAACAAGAACAGGAAAAAAAACAAATAAGAAAATCATGCTCAATCAGTTAAAAATCCAAAAATCTTGCTGCATGTCACAAAGGAAACTGAATTTTGATTGTCATAAAAAATTCTGAACAAATAAGACTACTTAACACTAGCCATACAACTAAAACCAAAGGGCCCTATGAATAAATTCAATAACAATATATTACAACCAGACACCACCTCCGGCCTGAGGTCTGCGATTTATGGTTCCCTTCACACATAAGTTACACATGATTTGCTCAGATCCATCCTTGCAAAGTTCTTCACCATTTCCTTAACACCACTATTACTATTAAGAGCCTTTCTCCTCGGGCAACTTTATAAGCAGTTCCAGATCTCGTGACATTATTTTCAGTAGAAATCTTTATTGTTGCAACCAGATTGACAAATGAGAACGACTTAAGCATAGAATAGACGTGTAGACCCACAGTCGGACAACCAAAGAGTAAACTCAAGCCTAATCGCACCCACGATATTGAAATTCTAAAACCCTACTTTCTTCTCTTTTATGCCTCCCCCCTACATTGAGCCTTAGTGTTTGACATGCTACTTTTGAGTCTTAAAATAAGCAGCAATTGATGCCTATGATAACTACAATTAAGCACCACCAAGATGGTAGCCGAGATGGCCAAGGAACTGGGATGAAATTGCCTCCCTCCCATACAATCTTGGGTTCGAATGCCGCTTGCGGGTAGTAGGGCTCTTGAGTGAACCAAATGTTGTGTGGCCAGTCCTTGGTCCTACTAGTACCTTGGGGGCTATGGTGACGGGCTATCCTCCTCCAGACAAGAGTTAAGTAGCAAGACCGCCCCGTGGTGACGACTATAATTAGGACAGTTAGCCATGGCCGAACATTCCATAGTGGGTGGGAACCTCGTCGATCACCCCATAGGGGAAGCGACACTGGTCACTCCTTCCCATCCTTTTAATCGGGGGAAAATAAACTACAATTAAGCAACTGAAACTCTCATGGCCCTATTCTATCCAATGCATCCTTAACTAAAAGAATTCTTCCAAAGTTGCTCTTCAACTGCTTATCCCACTTCAATTCCCTTACCACACATCCTAATTTAGTAGCAATTAGTGCAATAAGGATTATTGCCAAGGAGGGTGGGTAAAAAAGAGAGGAGACATACACAATCGAGATAGGTTTCAAAACACCGTATACAGACTCGATCACTCCAGCTGATCCGCCTCGGATCTGAAAATGATATGAACAAGCATGAAGCATAAAAATCAGGAAAAACCAAAGGTCAACTTTCAATACTTGTCTCTCTTTTACTATTCCCTTCCTTGCTTTTGCCTAAAAACACAAAAAGGGGGAGCTAGCTAGAACCTGCAAGGTGACTGATCCGTTCACAGTGAGACGAATAGCGGAGTGGGAGAACGAAGATGGAGATTTGGTGACGATTGTGCCTTCAAGTGGCTCCTGCAATTAGTTACAACATAATTCTACACCCGAGAGAGAGAGAGAGAGAGAGAGAGAGAGAGAGAGAGTTACATTGGGGCGATATATGCGGTTCGAACGGGAGAGCTTGATCTCGACGGACATGGTGACGAGACGACGCAGTGCGAGGAAATGACGAGATCGATTGGTCCTGAGCTCCGCTCAAATAGTACTAGTGGTAGTTTATGGGAAAACTATATATACCTTGGGCAAATGACTTCCACAGTTCCATGAGGATAATGCTATGGTGTCCCCGGTCATTTTTGGGACACCGTAATTTTTGGCATAACTTTACCATTAGGAGTATAACAAAAATCATTACAAGTATAATAGAACCATAACATGGCATAACCAAGGCATAACCAAAAACCAATCAAGGCATAACAAAAAATCAACCAAGGCATAACCAACCAAGTTATGCCTTATTATGGTTTTGATTATGCTTATAATGGTTTTGGTTATGCTTGTAATGAATTTAGTTATGCTCCTAATGGTTTTGTTATGCCAAAAGTTACGGTGTCCCCAAAATGACCGGGGACACCGAAATCATTCCCGTTCCATAATATATTTAGGGTTGGGCTATTCGCAGCCACGTATTTTCTCCCATAGCCCACTCTATTTCGGTAAGTGGTTGTTGAAAATCATAAATAACATTTCGGTAAATAGCTGTTGAAAATAAGATTATATTTCGGTAACTACATGTCGAAAATATAATCAACTTTCAGTAGACAACTGCCAAACATGCATTTTTGGGCATTTTCGGTAAATAGCTGTTGAAAAAAATATCATATTTCGGTAATTTGATGTTGAAAATGTATCTTAATTTCGGTAACTAGCTGTCGAGTCTAATTGAAAATTTTTAACGGGCTGTGGGAGAAAATACGTGGCTGCGAATAGCCGCGCCCTATATTTATCAAATTATTGCCGCTCTTCTTCTTCTTTTTTGTCTTTTATTCATGTAAAATTATTATTATCCATTGAATTATTTTTTTTCATATAAATGACAATTTGATACTTTGACGTGAAAAAAAAGGGAGTGTCAATGAATAAAAAGAGGTGTTAAAATCATTTTCCTACCTTATTGTATACCAGTACATTTATTTGTATTGATGTGAATTGAGAGATGATGCGATCGATCTACGGGATTTCGGCATCGGAGTTGGTCACAAGAGCAATAACATCATTGAGCTCTTCTAACAAAGTTCATCAACTAACTTTGACATAGGGTGAAGTGTGGCTCTTAGTCTATCTTATTATATTCCATGGCTTTCAAGTGGCTAAACAGAAGATCTAGGTTCTAGTCTATGGAGAGACTTCGAGATCTCTTTAGTTGTTTGTAACTTATTCGCTCCCCTCTGCCCACTGTTGTATATTGTCTGTAAAAATAAAAAATAAAAAATTACTTCCTACAAGAGTTAAAGTGTCATTTTCGAACGGCAAGGAAGAGCATGTGCTAAATAGAAAATCTCAAGGGGTATGAGTGCAATTTACCCATTTCTTTTTGAATGGCTGATCCCTCGTCGATGAAGGGGTGCAGGGTGTGTGGCCACCAAATTTTGGCACTTTGCATTTTTTGTGCTTTAGAGCCAATTTCGGGGTTTTTATTTATTTATGAAAATCTCTGCTAAAAAATGGTGCATAATTAAAATAAAAAAAAACGCTCGAGGAGTTTCTATTATTTCTATTATATTATTACTCACAAAATTCTTAGAAAAGTGATTTTTGCACTTTACATTAAGCTATTGACACTCCATTTTTTGTCTCTATCCTATGTAAAATTATCAAATTACCCTTTTATTTTATTAGTGTCCATTCACTTTAAAAAATATTGTTGTAATTTCAAAAAAAAGCAAAATGCCAATCGGTAATAATGGAGTGCCAAAATCAATTTCCAATTCTTACAAAAAATTTATTCTGTACCTACCGTCAAAATACCTTCACAGATTGACATTAAATTAAATAAATTACGCCATCTCGTTGCATTTTAACTATCCCTTATGGGAATTCGTGAATTTTTAAATCCTAAAAAAATATATTTTTATATGTTTAAACGTTACTTTTTTATCTTTTTATACTTTAATAAAAAAAAATTAAAGGGTTTAAAAATGTACAAATTCCCATAAGAGTATCCACAATGCTTTAATCAAAAATTGATAATCAAAGGTCGCCACGTCAGCTTTTGATTATTCATTTAAGAGATTGTTAATGCTAACAATGTAGATCTCTACAATGATATAGAGTAATCTAAATTGGATAACCAAAATTTGATACTTCATCTTTTCAAACTACCAAAAACTAAAAATTGTGAACAATAGAAAATAGTTTTTCTAAAATAGTTTTGAAACTAATAAAGACTATTTACTAGAAATAGAAAATAGTTTTTGAAACTTTTTTTTTGGAAAAAAAAAATCTATTTTTAAAAGCAATTTTCTGAAAATAAAACATTTTTTTAGTAAAATATTGTTCAAAAAGAAAGAGAGAGAAGAAAAGGGAAGAGAGAACATTCTTGTATAATGATTGGTGTATTTGATTGAGAATATATATAGTTTATTAAATTTGGTTATTGTCAAAAGGTTGCTAATTTTGGTTATCCAAAGCCCAAAATTTGATTATTTATAAGGAGGTTGTTAAATTTAATTATAGCATTGTGAGCCATATTTTACACAAACATTGTTAACTTTAAAAACCTATTACTTTTGATTATAACATTATGGATACTCTAAAGGGGACGGAATTCAAAATGTTCATAATTTATATACTACTTTACAATACAGAATTTTAAAAAAATATACTATTGACTCAAAGTCTCACCACTTAAAAAACAAATTTGTGACATTCTTTCAATTTGCGTCGGTCCGTTCCGAAGAATTTCTTCTGCCTCAGGTTACCAAATCTCTAGATCTATATATAACAAGGACGGTTATTACATATCTTTGCCTCCGGTTTACGTAATCTTTGCAGAATTGGTCAGCGCCACCCTGGGGAGGGAGAGTCTGGCTGCTGGCTCATCGTGGCCTTCGTCTTCCCTAAACATGGAAAGTTTATTGGGTCTCCTTAGAATTCGCGTCAAGCGGGGCCTCAACCTTGCCGTCCGGGACGTCCGTAGCAGCGATCCTTATGTCGTCGTCAAGATGGGCAAACAGGTATACAAACATTTCTACAAAGGCATTTTCTTTATGTCTCTGTGTGAATCTGTACGTCCTCTGTGATGTATGTTTCTTCCATACATGTTACGATTAGATGTGTCAAACGGGGCGGGCTAGCACCCGCACAGGCACGTTTAAATGTGGCACGGCACGGGCATGTGACCGGAAGTAGGCCGCACGACACGGTTCTAGACGGGAATGAAATTTATAAAGTGTTGGAAATTTTAATATTCAGGTAGATGTATTGGGGTGAGATATTTACATTCTCAGCTAGAAAGCATGCATATAAAATTCCAGGTGCTAAATTAACAAGGTATAGATGGATGGGTTATTTTTGAATTGGAAAAATTAGGAAATGAATCTATTAGGAAAATGGCAATAGTCACAAAAAGAGAGTCATTTGACACTGTATAATCATGAGTTCATGAAATGGCCGACAAATTAACGCGCCAATAACAAGGAGTGATGAGATTGCGGTGGAGGGTATTAAAGAGACAGAGAAAGCAAAGGAGAACTGCACTTAAGCCATAAGGAAAGACATACCTCAAACTGTGGGTTCAAATGAATTAGTGGCAGATTAGATGCCAAAATTGACATGCCATTGATATTGGACTTGGTAAACACTGCCAAAAGATTTGGACTGAAATTTGGTTGCAACAGTTGTATCGTATCTGGTTCTAATATCCTTGGTTTCTAAGTTGGAGACGTATGTACCAGTTGAACTATATGTGTTGTTTGGAATGCATAAGTTTTCCCTAGTGAGAAGCCAGTGCTTACAGTTGTAGCCTTCTAGAGGCAAAGCAGAAGGATCCCCATAACTCAATGCTTAGTGCTTGGACTGTTAAACAGCCATCAAATTGGTTTCCCCACACTTCAACATGATGATAAGTGGTTGCAACAGTGGATTTGTAATATAGCAGTCGATATCTGCATTTAATTATATGTTTCCTCATTGTGGTTACCTAATATTTTTTTGTTTCTTCATGTCAAACGCCGTATGAATGCTGATATTATGTTTGTTGCAGAAATTGAAGACTCGTGTTATCAGAAAGGATGTCAATCCTGAATGGAATGAAGATTTAACTCTTTCCATTTCAGATCCTAATCTCCCAATCAAGTTGGTATGTTCATTTGTTATGTCTTTCTCTAGTAGGACATAATAAGGGTAGTTTGTTTACTTAGTGTTAACACAGTTGTCCTATGCTCATCCAAAGGTTGGATATTGTCTGCATTTGTCAAATGTTCACATGTTTTAAAAGGTTAAGGAAGTAGTGTTTGGAAGATAGGAATGAAAATGAATTATGTGTTGATTTTTTACTATCTTGCCCTTAGTTATTAATAATGGAATGCTGACTAGACTTTGCAATATCTTTTTTTTTTTTTGCAATATCTTCTTTTAAGCGTAAAGAAACAAAACAGATACACTGTTCTTTTTTTTTTTTGGGTCACTGTTCTTCTTCAACCTTTCTTCTCCACTGCACCTCGTTCTCACCCGCAAACTTCAAACCGTGCGTGCGACTTCCTCCGGCAACGAAACATGACGACGTTTGCACCACTGAGATCGTCTCCTCGATGCGCACAAAACCCAACGCTCAAAACTGATTTTTGAGCAGCTTCGTTCTTGGCAAATTTGAACAAAATCAGTGCTTCAACGACCCTACGGAGTTTGCAGACCATTCCTTCGTCGGACGGCGACTGCAATTGCTGTTCTGGGATCGCCAAGGAGAGACGAACAAGACTTCGTGCTACAAATCAAGTTTTGAGCATTAAGAGTGCTTGTCATTCTAGGAGATACACTAGTTTTATTGTCAAATTGTAGTTTTGTTTACATTGTTGCCAGAACTTTCAGGGACTTAATTTGGAGTTCTTAGGTATTGGATCCTTTATGATACCAAACTGATGTAGGACAATCCTAGGAAACTTAAATAGTGTGCCAACCTACAAGTGGTTTTTTGGTGGGTTGAGTTGAAGAACGGCTTCTAGCAACATACTAAATTATGGAGAATACAAAGTAAGGTTTATAGGTAACAAAATAACAAACTCTGGTTAGTGATATCTAAGTTGGGCCCAGAATAAGGTGAAGGTAGAAATTTTCTTTAGCAGGGCTGAGGTAAAGTGCAGTAACCGAAATTCGACTTTTGGCGTTCTTTTGCACAACAGAAAATTCAAAGAATAGCGATCACTTGAATTTGAGTTTGGATTATCTCTGACGGGCTGACAGTTTATGAGCTGTGCGATTAAGATCCTCCGATAATTTTTTGATTTGATAAGTAAGATCCTGCCATGAAACTAATAGGATCTCCATTTCAAAGGAACTTTTTCTGACTCATAATAAGAGGTCTACCCGTATACTGAGAACTTGACTACTCGAAATTGAAAATCTTCAAGTTATGTAGAAAACCCACTGGCATAGGAAGAGGAGGGCCGGTGAGGGTGGGGGTTATGTTGTTGGGCACTCGATTCTTATGGTGTTAAAAACCTCTTCTGCTGTCCCCACAAAAACAGCGTATTATGTATAGGCTTTTCCTTTCTTTTTGGTCGGTTTTGCAAAATAATTCTCCCCATTTCTTTTGATTGTCACCGTTAACAGTCACTGTGAGGTTTTCCTGTCCAAGGGAAACATCCTGCCTCTGAATGTAATTACTAACCCGCATAAGGGTCCTTCAAACTTGTTAAATTTCACGTCATTAGGCCATAACAAGTTAAAATGAATGGATTGGACGCAGAAAACTGCAACTAGTATTTGTAAAGTTTAGACTGAGAATTTGCTCATGTAGCTATACATCTCACATGATTCGTTTTTTTTATCTTATTCACTCTGGTTTTCTGTGGCTTTTCCTCCATGGGTTTCTAAGATTGTGTTTATGTCCATTTTTGTTTCCCTGAATCCAAAGACTGTGTACGACCATGACACGTTCTCCAAAGATGACAAAATGGGAGATGCAGAGTTTGACATTAAAGCACTCATAGAGGCCATGAGAATGGATTTGCACGGGCTTCCATCAGGGGCAAAAGTCACAAGAGTCGAACCGTCGAGGCAAAACTGCCTAGCGGAAGCTAGCTCAATTAAGTGGACAGACAGGAAGGTTAGTCAAGATTTGTGCCTCAGACTGAGAAATGTGGAATGTGGTGAAGTGGAACTGTCCCTGCACTGGGTCGACCTTCCTGCCACCAAGGCTTTATAGAGTTCATGAAGGATGTTTATTTACTTGCTATTATCCACAATATGGGTAAATAGTAGGGTTGTGTTTGGTATACAATAATACATGTATGACAGATTGACCTTCCCGTACGCTAATAGCGTATGGGATATAGACGTTTTTCTCTTCTGTTGTCAATTTTTGTGTGTAAGTTCCTATTACCCGTTCTCTTTTTGTTTTTGCGTTTTTGTAAACTTGTGCCTGTTTCAATCGCAGGTTATGTTTAAAATGTAATCTAAACCGATTGCAATTTTATAAAATATTGGTGAGATTGGAAGTTATTTATGTTTATACATGTGCAATAGGGAAAGTATGTAGTTTGGTTGATGAGAAAAGTGTCAATTAGCGAACTTGAACGTTGCCAAACCTTGGCCGTGCTAATTGACTGGTGAAGTGTGGCATGCACCCGTTGCAGCCACTAAATACGCAGCCATTTTTGGTGTTCTCTGAAGGAGAGTATTTGCTTTGCTGTGATGCTGAGCAGATTCACAGCCATTTATGTTTTGAATGCCAGTTTTCCTTTTGGGTTTTGGCAACAGTTGCTGACCTGCTGGAGAACTGTGGATAAGAAAAATGCCGGATGAAGCTGATACAGTGGTAAAGATCATGAAGGATGTAAATACTTCATTGCACGGATGAACTGAGGGCCAGCCGAAGAGGGTGACCGTCCATGTATCGAAAGCTAGCTATTTGCGCGAGGAGTTACGAAAGCAGGTTGTTCGAAGAGCTGATTTAGTGCCTTTGCCCTTTAGCTGGATCTATGTTGCCTGAAACACGGATCGTTGTAGGAGGAACAGAAACTAGAACATAGTATGCTACATGTCTAAATTGTGGAACGTTAGAGCGTAGGGGTAGGGTTATGTGAATAACAAACTCAAAACTTACCCTTCCATGGAATAAACATCTAGTGAAACTAAATAATATTTTGAAAATTAATGATACAAGACGCAGTTTTAGGGGTATAATGACCGTATTTTTACATTTGCTCTCACCAAAATTTTACACTAAAAAGTTATTTACATTTTTTTTTTTGCAGATCGTTATATTTACAGTTTTGGAACAAACATAGACCATGTTTTGAATGTTTTTTTACTAATATTTAATTCGCTAGCGTAGTAGCGTTTCTTGGTAATATAGAGCCGGATTCTCAAGGTTATCTCCTTGGTTGATGTTATTTTTGTTTTATAAATGGATTATCTTACAAAATGACTCGTGAAACCTTTTGTTAATGAAACTAGATAATTTTAGAAAGTCACCTTAGGAACGTTTAATATTTTTTGCACGCGAGTTCAAATTATAGTTGTTTTTTTTTTTTCCCATGCTTTTGGTGACTTGGGCCACTAGGTGGTAAAATTTCTACCATTTTTTGACATTTCTTTGGCAGAAAACTTTTAGAGATGTTTTTACAAGAGTAACAAGATTATCATATACTCCCTCTAACCCTTTTAAAGTGTCCACTACGATTTTGCATGTTATTTTTAATTGTTTATATCTTTCAACGTATATTATGTTTTATGATTTTTAAATCATTGTCTTATAGAAACAATTGAGATCTATCAAGCAAGATCCATATTTCATATTTTTAACAATATACGTTGAGAGATATAGATAATTAAAATTGACACGTAAAACCGTAATCAGTAAGGTTATCTTGATGAAGTGCAGATATATGAGTTCACAAACTTATTTGGTATCTAAGGCCCCGTTTGATAACAGTGATAGGTGAATGAGATTCGTAAGGAGATGTGATTAAGATTGGAATTGGTAATGAGAAGGGATTGATAATGAGTATGTTTGTTTGGGATGTGATTAGATGATGGGATTATTAATATTTTTTTTTTTGAGATGAAATTAGATGATAGGATTGGATTGATAGAATAAATTGGTAATGAAAAAGGGTTGGGATTGGACTACAAATACCAAGTCCCAAGGGGCCTGTTTGGATGGGGTATTGTGATATACCCCCCTCTTAATACCTGGGCCCCACCCCAAGACCCCGTTTGGCAATTTAATTTGGATGGGGTATTCTCTTTCAGCCCTCTTCCACTACACCTCGTAATACCCCCCCGGGGGGGGGGGGGGGGGTGTTAGCCATGGGTAGGGTTTGACATGTTATTGTGGAATCCCCCATAAACTCCCTCCATTTCGGATGATTGTACCCCTTATAATCCCTCTTTCCAACCCCAGGTACCCATTTTTTGGGCAAAAGCAAAAAAAAAAAAAAAGTTTTCTAAATTTCAATATGTTTGAATGGGTGGAAAGATTTTATTTTTCTGATCATTTAATTCTAAAGGGTCATAATTAAATTTTAACTATAAGGCTCTCATTGATTAACCCTAAGAAAGTCGTAGAACCAAATATCTCTTAGGGTTAATCAACGAGAGCTCTAGAGTCAAAATTTAATTATGACAATTTAGGGTAAAATGATCAAAAACTAAAATCTTTCCACCGGTTCAAACGGATTAAAATTTAGAACACTTAATTTTTCAACCTGCAGTTTATATATTAAAAAATATGGTTAAAAAATTAAGTGCTTAAATTTTTCAATCCGTTTGAATTAGTACGAAGATCCTATTTCTCTGATCATTTTATCCTAAAGGGTGATAATTAATTTTTGGTTCCAGGGCTCTCGTTAGTTAGCCCTAAAAAATATTTGGTTTTACGATTTTCTTAGAACTAATCAACAAGAGTCTTATAGTCAAAATTTAATTATGACCCTTTAGAATTAAATGATCAGAAAAATAAAATCTTTCCACCCATTTAAACGGATTGAAATTTGAAACACTTAATTTTTTTTTTGCTAACACGTATTTATTCTAAATATAGTGAAACTAACAAATTTTGTAAAAAAAAAAAAAAAAAACATTGCATAAGGGCAAAAAAGTCATTTAATAGTTTTTTTTACATCAATCCCCCTTTCTTATACCCCAAATTAATCTTCCATCCAAACCAAGTACTATTTAATACCCCTCCATAAATATCACATCAACATGGACTATTTCCTTATTAACCAATACTCCCTACTATCCAATCCCCCATTTTTACATAATACCTCTAAATCTAATCTCGCATCCAAACGGGCCCAAAGGGTATTGCTAATACCCCCTAAAGGCCGGATTGGACATCTCAATGTATTAATAGTCCGAATCCTTTTCTGTTACCAAACAGAGTATTAATACTCCTATGGAATTAGTAATCCAATTCAAGTCTCAAACCAGTTATCAAACAGGGCCTAAGTAATGACTTTGCAATGTCTATGTGAGGTTTTATATTTTCACCAATCGAAATAATTCCGACCTATTATTTTATGTGCGAGTCCCATACAAATTATATTGTGATCCAATGATTACCTCCCTCTCTACCTCACACGGCCACACGGGGTCACAAACCATCTCTCTTTTCCCACAAGAAATCCCACGTCCTTTTCTCCTCCACCACTCACGACCCTGACATCCCCACCCCCACCCCCACCCGCAAAGAAAGGTTGTAGATACATTTTAAATATGAGAAAAACTTGTTTCCGGCTGAGTGTTTACAACCTTAATCATGATCATCCAAAAATGTTCTAAACGATTTTTGGAAAAGAGTTAAACTTTTTTTCAATTTTTTTTTATTAAAATCCAGATCGTCCAGATTATTTTTGGACGGCTATGATTGGTTGGTGATGTAAACAGGTTACAACACAGCCGAAAACAAGACAATCTCTTTAAATATTATGTCAAGAAACTTAAAATATGAACGTACCTAATGCGTGGTTTAATTAGGTCAGTGTTGGTTTAGGTACGATTCTATATGTAATGGATGACAGAGAAAAGAGTGCAAAAAGAACATGAAACAAGACAAAAGGTTATACGGTCATTTAAAATTTAACTTAAGATTCCCTGCAGAATTAGTTGAGGTGCGCGCTGGGCCGGACATCCGGCTGTAAAATAACGGTCATTTAGGATTTTCCGTTAACTGTGTTATCAAACCCATTGACCATTTTAAGTTTATAACCAAAAAATAACAAGAAAATAGTAACTGTATTTTCACAAGCCTAAGATTTTTTGTTCGGCATTCCAAGTCCTAGATTTGTTCACAGAATAGGTGAATATATCTTACCCAAAAAAAAGAAAGAGAGAGGGACCATCTTTATCCCCTACCATAGATTATCCCATTCACGGCGTCGAACACCCTTAAATATCCCTTAGCACGGCTCTGCTCACCGACATGATGGCGATCTGGGCCGGTGGGATAACTCTTGAATCTCCCTCAGCTGTGATGTTGTATTTTTTTCGCCATCATCATCAGAGAACTGAAACCATTTTTCCGAATGCTCAATCTCTGTTTATGTGTCTTGAATTGAAAACAAAAAAAAGAATGAAAGAAAGGAGAGAGAGCTCTGTTCCAGTGCAGAGAAAGAGGGAGAGAGAAGGAGAAATTATTCAATGCCCCTGGCGCAAGGTTGATGGGTCCACGCTAATGTGTGGTCTAAAATTGTGCTCAACCTTACCCCAAAGGTATTGCCTCATTGAATATCTTCTCGAGAAAGAATACGTGAGGAGTGAGAACCTGTAATTTATTGTAAATTTTATATTACCAGTTGTAACCTGTTAGCTTAGTTAAAATTGAATGAATGAATGAATGAGATTAAATCCGTCAGCAGTACTGTTACGTTCACCGCTATCTCAATCTCATCGTCTGTCTAGGCAATCAATGGTTCAGATTTAAAAAAATTTCTTTTGGGAAAGAGTTATCAACTCTTTTTTCACAAGTTTGGTCCTACGTTTAATTTACTATGTTGTATAACTCTTACGAGTACATAGAAAAGGTTTTTTAAAATTAAGACCGTTCAAAAGAGTTTTGGACGGTGAGACGAGAGCGGTGGAGGAGCGGTGAGCATATACTTTTCATAAATCCATCAATACATTGGTGATTGGTCTAGCGTCTGCAGCAGCTTCTGTCTCCAGTTTGCGGCGGGACGAGTTCGAGTTGGTGTGGCGGGCCATTCAAGAGGGTTTGCTCTGTGATCATATCTGGCCTCTCAACTTCGGCCTCTCCAACCCCTTTTCATGAGTGTGTTCGACGGGTCCAGCTCCAGTGTCGTGATTCCATACGGATTTTTTGGTTTGTATTTTATTTTCTTTTGTTAATTTTTGTATTTTGAGACCTATAATGTCCCTTCTTATTTTTTATTCTTATTGTACTATTTTGCTTATATACAAATCGAGTTTACTTTCTAACTAAAAAAAAAAAAAAGCAAATCAATACATTGGTCAGAAAGATTCCAAAAGGACCTGGGGGCATTATTGCCGGCCCCATGTGAAAGTGCCTACCGGCCGCAACACCCCGTCGGCTACAGAAAATCAAAGGGGGCAATAGCGAGATTTCAACAAGAAATCGAGTGAATAATTTATCAAGCTCTTATCGATATTCAGCTGAGGTACTTCTTTACAACAATCTTTTTATTTTAAAAAAAGCTAAATAAATTGAACGACTGATTATTTGTATGAAATTTCCAGATGAGTTGTGCCGTGTGCATTTGGTGTACACTAAATGATATCCATACTCGGACTAGTAAGAGAACCTAATGTTTTAGATGGCTTTCCTGCAGTTGGGAAGCAAATTGCAAAACCTACAGTTTCCCATTTTTGGTGCTCTTTTAAGGTCTTGTTTGATGATCAGAATTGTTCATATGATAGAACTCAGCGATTACTATGACCATGATTAAAAAAATCATGTTAATAAAATTCCAATAAGTATCAGATCAAAACACATTTCTCTTTGAAAAAGCGTACCCTGCACACTAGATTAAACTTACCTCAATCCATTTGTTTGAAGAGAAACTTATTTCGATTGGACAATCGGACTTCGATTGACAACATGATTTTTTTCCATGGTCAAAGTACTCGCCGAGCTCTATCATATGGACGATTCCGATCATCAAGCAAGGCCCAAAAGCAACGAAAATGGGGAACTTCTTCCCGACTGCACGAAAGCCATCTCCTTGTTAAAGGGGTGACTGGGATTAATTAGATCAGTCCATTGGTCAGAAAGATTCCAAAAGCACCTTCGTGCGTTATTGCCGGACCCATGTGAAAGTGCCTACTGGCTAGACCCTGTCGGCTCTGCTGTAGTGCACACCCGCACTATATCACACTACAAGTGTAGTGCAATCAATCGGGTTGTTCATTTTGATAATGAACGGCTCGCATTTTTATCCAAACAATGAACAATTAGGATTTGTAAAAATTCGGATTAAATCCAACCCTTCCGCACCGAGATAAACAGTCGGATCGGCCGCGAGTGCACTACAATCTCTTCCATTCCAATCAAAGGGGGCAATAGTGAGATTTTGTTACTTCATGGATAGTTCCGCAACTTACGAGCATTTCGACTAGTTTTTTTTCTAATCTTATCAAAAGCAAGTCATTCATGTCAGGATTAGCAAATATGCGAAAAAAGACTTCTTGCAACCTAACCCCAGAATCAGAATTTGATCAATTGCATGAGAAATGAATCCACCAACTAATCGGACTAACTCTCGGATTGTTATATTATTTGCGCATGATTGGTGGGCAATCATTTGTGGTTTTTTTTTTCTTTTTCTTTTTAGAAAAAACAATTTTTTATTATACTATAAAAAATGAAATTGAGGAGGCTAGATTCTACGCTAGGGAAAGCGACGAGAGTTCCTGCCGAATGTTCAATTAAAAAGGCCAAAAGAGAATCTCAGGGGATCACATGGCGGGGCCATTTGTCTAGTCACTACATCCGTATTAAATTCCTCGCACCTTCCAGGTCGCCGATTCTCATTACTCCGTGTCTTCTCAATTATGACTCGATAACTTTTTTCAAACGGATCGGCTAACCGGTGCTCTATTGCACTGTTTAAGCAATTGCTACGCAGCTGTCCAGCTTTTACTTTTAATCTTTGACAAGACCGATTCCAGTCTGTCGCGTACGCCCATATGACAATTTTGTCCTCGTCTTTATTCTTTCACAAAACTCTCTCTCTATAAGAAGAGTTTGCAACACGCAAAGCAATAGTTTTGATAATGAAACAGAGATGATATACAGAAAGTCCGCTTGCACAGCAAAGGCTGCTGTGCAGCCTTTCACAGATCAGTTTTGTGCCCGTCTCGGGTCTCGCAAAAATAATCAGAGCCGTTCATTTTGTTCAAAATACGTCGTTTATGATCCCTGTAAAAAATCACCTCAATCCGATATCGGGAAGGGTGTTTGCAAATCATCTAACTTTGCTTCAAAATTTAGCCAAACTGATCTGTGCAAGACTGCACAGCAGCCTTTGCTGTGCAAGTAGCAGCGTTCGATGATATAGGTACATATTTCACATTTACGGTCCTTAAAAAAAGTAAAAGCTGGAAATATCTAAGAAATATCTAATTTTTTTCTAGAATTCAAGTCAGATTTTACACTCATTTTATTTAAAATACTTGTTTTGTACCCGTTTTGGGTTTCAAAAAAATTATCAGAACCGTTCCAATTTTTTTTTAAAATTCAAAATGGGCCTAAAAAAATTTGTGCGCACTTGTACAAATTTTATATCTGTTACCTTCCGTGGTCCCCCCCCCCCCCACTCCATGTTGTGCCAAAATAGAAGACTCATTTTCCGTGGTCCCTGCTTGGTGCCCAATAAATGGGCATGATGATTGATGATTTTGTGAGGCCTGATTTCGGTTCTCAAAAAAAATGGTTCAATCTTAATTTTTTTTTTATGGGTTCTTGTAAAAAAAATCTCAATCCCATATATGTAAGGATTTTTTCAAAATTTGTAAGCTATTTTAAGAACAACTTGTGGTTTGAATAATTTTTTTGGGACCCAAAAATAAGCCCCACAAAATCATCAAAATCGATAATCTAAAATTGAGTGTTTGGTCGCATAGATTAACGATTTATGCTGATAAATAAATAGATGAATGATTTATTGATGATTTTGTGGGGCCCATTCAAATTCTGAACAAACCCTTACGGATATTGGATTGACATAATTTTTTTATAAGAAGTCATAAAAAAAATTAAAGTTGATATTTCAGTGGAGCAGTGGAATCAAGTAGTGAGTGTAGACTTTTTGAAGCCCAAAAAGTTGATATTTCAGAAGAAAATAAGGAGGTGTTTCCGGTAGTGAAAAATTTGTACATTTTTATTTGTGGTTGAAAATTTGTTGGGTGTTTCCGGTAGAGAATAAGTTGTTGAGGAATGTCAAGTAGTTTCTGGTAATAAATAAGCTGTTGATAAGTTTTTAAGTAAAGTTATTGTAACAAAAAAGTTTTTGTTGACAATTGTTTTGTTCGTCAAAACAGAATGGTTAAATGCTGAAACTTTTTTATTAGTTAAAACAATATAGTAAATGCATTAAATTTTTAATATTTTTTGTTACTGAAAACAAGAAATTGTGGTTTGGAATTTGTTGAACACCCAAAAGTTCTACGTAGTAACCTGATTTTGGTGGTATTTAGAAGAGATTGGGAATAACAATGAAGGGTAAGAATGCCATTGTTGTGCACATTGTAAAAGTATCACTGCACATACTGACATTGACGCGACGTCGAATCTAAAAGGTTTGAAAAGTGCGCATGTGAGCTACACAAACCAGTGCAGCATTGCACTGATTAGCTTTTGCCTTACTAAAGGAGATTTGATAATATCAAAATTTTTTTCTTCCTGTTAAAATTTATTCATTATATAGTTTAAATAAATAAGCCAAAGTGGCTTATTTTTTGTCCTTATTCAAATTTTTTTCGTATCACTTGGCTTATTGTCAATTTTTTGGGGATTATTGCATCCTCATAACAAGAGGAATCTAAAAAGTAAAATTTTTTGACCGAAATCCAATTTTTTTTGAATAAAGACGAAACAAGTGGCTTATTGGCTTATTTTCGTTTTTTTGTGGGTTTATTTGGCTCATTTTTGGAGGGAAAGCCAGTGGCTTATTAAGAAGAACAACCCCTAATTGTCCTCAACTATACTATTTATTTTATAAAAATACCCTTTGAAATTCCATAAGTGCAATACTTGTTTTCCAGTGCCCTTGAAACATCATTTATTATAGATATTGTATTTCATTTTTTTAGGTCGATCACCGATCGTAATGTAGTTCATCTTTTTAGTGTTATTTTTTGCGTACATATTTGCCACTAGATTAAATCCTGACTTCATCCTTGTATGTCGTTATAATGTCATTGTTTTTAATTAGTCAACATGTTTATAATATCAATTACTCATCAATAAAATACTTTTGTCTTGACTGTTTTGCCATCATTCTTTTATTGAGTTGTATTGTTGCTGGGTTGAGGTCCAGATGCGCGTCGGTAAAATGTCAGTGTTTTAAATTAGTTAGCATGTTTGTAATATCAATTACTCATTAATAAAATACTTGTACTCTTGACTATTTTGCCCTTGTTCTTTTATTGAGCTGTATTGTTGCTGGGTTGAGGTCAAGATGCACATCAGTATAATGCCATTGTTTTTAATTAGTCAGCATGTTTATAAAGTATCAATTACTCATCAATAAAAGTACTTTTGTTATTGACTATTTTGCCCTTGTTCTTTTGTTGAGTTGTATTATTATTGCTTGCTTGTCAATCTACTAGTAGTTAGAGCTGTAAATGAGCCAAGCTAAGTCGAGTTTTGTCGAGCTCGAGTTCAGCTCATTTACTAAACGAGTCCAAAATTTGAGCTTAAGCTCAGCTCGAGTCTTAACGAACCGAGCCTTTATTGTGCCGACTGAGTCATTTACTAAACAAGCCTCTTTAATCGAGCCGAGCCATCCTTAACGAACCGAGTTTTTGTCAAACGAGCCAAAAACTCAAACTTGAATTCGGCTTGTTTACTAAATGAGCCGAGCCAAACCGAACCTTAATAAGCCAAGCCAAATCGACCTCGTGAACTACTCGGTTCGTTTACAATCCTACTAATAGTATGTTCTGTCGGAGCTAGGTGTGCGGTGTGCCTGCAAATGTTTTTTGGAGCTTAGGTGTGCGGTGTGCCTGCCTACAAATGTGTCCCGGTACGAAGCCACACGTGGGGTCTCGTGACATACTCCAATAAAAATTTATCCTCTCTCTCTCTCTCTGTGCTTGGCTGGGGATCTGAGTTTCCGCTTCTCAATGCATCTTCTTCTCTCCCTATAAAAAGAGAATACCAATTGCTGGCGAGAAGAAGAGAGCGTGTAGGCGTTGATGCAGCAGAAAGGGAGAGCATTCAACCGCAGATCCAGGAGCTTCTCCAGGTCTCGCGTTGCCATCGAGGGTTCATAGGTCTTAAACTTCTTCCCCTTAATTTCTCTCACTCCCTCTGACTCCGTCAATTCATAATTTTATTCATCACCTTCTCCTTTCTCGACCCAATTCAAATCCTCATTCCCATTCCTGCGACTCTCTCAAACCTCAACAATGGCTGCCCAAGGTGAGTCCTTCACCTCTCTCTGTATATATATACATATGCGTTTGTGTTAAGTAGACTTGGAATATGATGTCTTTTTCGTGTGTGAATAATGTAGGAGGAGAACGTGAGATTCAAAAGAGCTACTGGATCGAGCACTCAGCGGACCTCACCGTCGAGGCCATGATGCTCGACTCCAAAGCCGCTGATCTCGACAAAGAAGAGAGGCCTGAGGTAATCTCTGTCTCTCTCTACATGTATGTGTGTGCACATATATATATCTCCTTATGGATCTGGTCATGGCTGGTTGGATTGGATCGAGAGGAGATTCGATTCTTTCATAAATGTTTTCGTGATAGTATCAAAATGTCATTTTTGTCGGCTCATTGGGTGAGGAAAGAGTGAATTTACGACATTGCCCTTATTGTTTGACTTCACAAGATTACAGAGGAGCAAGAGCATGTACAGTTGTACACCAGCATAGCAAAACAAGCCTTTGTAGCCATTTTACCTAATCAAGACACCAAAATTAGTCTACACCAGACTCTGTAAAAAGAAAGCTATTTTACCTTTGGGAAAAAAAGCTACCGACGTACTACTATTCACAAGCCATCCAATAAATTATTGTTTCTTTTCTCTCTCCTCCCTGCTACTCACTCTCTCTCTCTGGTTCTTCCCCTCTGCAAATTCCCACCGAACCAAATTTTACTATTATTTTTTCTTGTTAATGGGAATAGAGAAATAGCAGCGAGGCTGCTGCAAGGTGGGAGGAAAAAATGAGTAGGTAAAGTATAAAAGGTACTTTTTTGGCTAGGTAATTCACCTATTTAGAGAAAGTTTATCAGTTATTGGCTAAAAAAAAACTTGTGAACAGTGCACGTTTTCATTTTATCTACTCACATTTCTTTCAACACTACACCAATTCTATCTATTTAACCTATTCTCTATTAAAATATCATTACTTTTATTTTTAACCCTATTTTTAAATTGGAGCAAATGAAGAGGGAAGGGAGAGATGGACAAAAAAATAAAAATAAAGAGAAACAATTCTTCTCCAGAAATACCTAAGTACTGTAGCTGGAGCAATAATACCTATGGGTTTGCAGAATCTCATGCATGGCTGTTTCCTTGTTTTGCATAGCTAAAATAGATTCAAAAGCATGTATAGCTAAGCCCGTAAACTTGCTCTTATTGGTGTACATGCTCTAAGAGCAAGTTTATCAGTTCTTAGGTAAAAATGCTGATAAACAGTACACTTTTTTCATTTTACCTACTCACATCTCTTTCAACACTACATCAATACTATTTATTTAACCTATTCTCTATTAAACTATTATTATTTTATGTTCTTCTTCTTTTTGGGGGGGGGGGGGGGGGGAGAGAAATTAATTACTAAAATAATATACACATGATGAACAGTGCTTAGGTATATTTACCTATTCACTTTTCATGAATGGATTTTACCTAGCCCTTTACCTAATCTGTTGCAATGCTCATTTGGGGGTTTTGTTGAGGTAAAATAGCTTTTTAGCTATTTATCTCTACTGATAAACTTGCTCTAATAGACAAGATTAGTCGATTACGAGATTCCTCACACTGTTTTGATTTATTTGTACGTGTGTAATGCTGTTTCTGTTCACTTTTTGTGTAGTCGACGTTCCCTGAAATGTTTTGTGATGTAATTGTGAATATTCTGTGCTTTTTCAGTTATGTTATTCTCATAGTAATGAGGAATGATAGATGTGCACGGATTTGGACATGGTTGTTTTCACAATTATCCGATGCATGTGGGTCCCACACGCATCAGACGGTGTGTGTCCAAATTTGTGCACCTTTTTTTTTTTTTTTTTTTGTGTTCATTGAATTTTTGAACAGTAATTATTAGTGATTCCTTGTTTATGAATTAAGATTCTCTCAAGTGATGCTCCCTCATGTGATTGATACTAAGTAGAATTACCATCATTCCATTTGACGATATGAACCGTTCATTTTCTAGGCTTTGATGTGTCTAGCATCTATGCAACAACAATAAGGTTGACTTGATTCTGGTAAAGGATTGGTCGAATCAAATTTTGTCCGCAGAGCAAAGGAAGCTATTTGTTTCCTTTGTATCACATATGACTCGTTGGGATGGATGCCGATATCCAATGAGGGACCACATGAGAGATCATCACATTAGAGGATCTTGATTCCTTATTTACAAGCCGTTGAAATTATTGGCGATTGACGATTTGGGTTATTAACCAGTCTTGTCTATAGAAGAACACAAATGCATGTAGTAACCTCAATTCACAAGATAACCAGGTTAAATATACAATCTATCTTACAAAATGGAAGTTTCATATGACGTGTTATGATAAGGAAAGGAACATGTTAGAGTAACATGTCATATGAGCTTGTAGATAACTCTAGGAAATGTAACCCATGAATAAGTATGTCCTACCTCTTTCTTCCTCCCTTCAAAAAGTTTGAATTGCAAATAAAATATTCTTTGTTGTACTTATTATTGCAAGTATCTGACTTGATGTCTAACCATCCCGTGGCACACTCAGGTACTCTCTCTGCTTCCATCGTTTGAAGGAAAATCAGTTCTGGAACTCGGAGCTGGTATTGGCCGTTTTACTGGTGAATTGGCTAAGAAGGCCGATCAGGTTTTAGCTTTGGACTTCATTGATAGTGCGATAAAGAAGGTACCTACCTAGAGAAGGGATCATTGGACCTTCCTTGTAAAACTTGAAATGACATTTTTTACTTATGCAATTATTAATATTTTCGATCAACCTATCCTTGCAGATAAGTAGAAAATAATTGTAAATATTTTCAATCAACCTATGCAATTATTAATATGTAGACATATATAATTGTAGATGCATACAATATTGTACCCCATAGATATTGCAAAAGATAAAGTACTAAACCTCAAATTAAATTCTTATAGATACATACAATCTTAAAAGGACACTTGTGAAACTTTTGAAGAAAATCTTGAACGGAAAAATGTTAGATTTTCTTTTAAAAACGTTGGGCGGGCGAAATAATGTAAATTTAACGTTTTTAGGACAAAAACTACCATGATTCTGAAAAAAATTTGAACTATGGGTAGGGCGGTGGCCCTATTTCATCCGCCCCTTGGTCCGTCATTGCTTATCCGTTCCTCTTTTAATTGTTAATTGCGTACCTTGCAGAATGAGAAGATCAATGGGCACTATGGAAATGTCAAGTTTATGTGTGCTGATGTGACATCCCCAGATCTACAAATTTCAGCTGAATCAATGGACTTGATATTCTCAAATTGGCTACTGATGTATCTTTCCGACAAAGAGGTGAACATTTTTCTTCATAACCCATTTAGTTAAGTATCTATGGCATTATGTCTGATATTAAAATAGGTTGAGTAAATATTTGAAATCATGAATGAGTTTGGAACGTCAAGTGCTTCAAGTATCTGTCAAATAAGAGATTAACCACTTACCCAACTGCAGTATAACTTCATTTAGTTCTTCTGGCAAGTGGAAGTCAGCACTGCCCCTTTTATGAGAGTGCTTTTGCCTCTTTCTCTTTTGCTTATTCTCTTTGTTTTTGTGTGGCTGTTTGTCCAGTATTTTAGTGTATTTTAATACTGTTTTGTGATTATTTAGCTTTAGTTCTGAATTTTCTTAGACTGGATTCTGTAAGCAGATAAGTAGTCCAGACACAGAACACATCATGGCACCCTGACACGGAACACATCATTGCACGGAAGATACTGCACGGATAGTTTAGCTTTAGTTCTGAATTTTCTTAGACTGGATTCTGTAAGCAGATAAGTAGTCCAGACACGGAACACATCACGGCACAGAGGATACTACATGGATTGTTTCTAAAAAATGATTGGGCGACACATCGGGGACCAATAAAAATATATGTATGTTTCTTATACAAGGGGGGGGGGGGGGGGGGGGGGGGAAGATAATGGAAATTACGAAAGAAAGAGCTCAACTTATAAAAATATCATAAATTCCTTCACTCAGTCATGACATTACATCATTCAAGTTTGTCACGGTATTATATTCAAAAGTTTTTCATCGAAAAGTGTTTTATCGTCACTTGTGTCATTTTATTCTACTGTCTATCTATAAGACAAAAATAATACTTCCCAATCTTTAGCTAAACGCCTACTATTTTGTTTGACAATCTGATGTGTCTATCAATTGTCCATAGAGTATCCCAAGAGTGTGCTAGTGTGTTGTGGAGTTTCCGAATGAGAATTTTAAAAAGTCTTGCACTTCTGATTTAAGTGTAGGCCACATGTACGGATTAGGATTGCGGTCTGTCACCCATGCCCAAACCAAAGATACTGGCTTTAGCCCCATACCCACTTGGGAGCAGAACTCCAATTCCTGGTCCACAATACCGGTTTCATTATTTTGATTTTTTTCCCATAGACCAAAAGTTCTGATGCAAATGTTCATTAATTTGCTGAAGTTGAATGGAAATGATGCAAATACCAGAGGAATGTAAACATGTTCTACTTAATGGATACAATTTGTTTGCTCGTCTTTTACATTTCTGTGTGCCTTGGCATTGCATGTTGATTTACTTTTCATTTACCTGATGATATTATCCTTTCTAACTTATTGTAGGTTGAAAGTCTTGTTGAAAGGATGGTAAAGTGGCTGAAGGTTGGTGGGTTTATTTTCTTCAGAGAATCATGTTTCCATCAATCTGGAGATTGTAAGCGAAAAAACAACCCAACCCATTATCGGGAGCCCAGATATTATACCAAGGTTCATCCTGTATTAGAACCTCCTGTTGTTGATATATGACTTTTGACCATCAAAGTGGATTTGTTTCTCTTTTGGCATGCTTTAGTTGATTAGAATAAATGCTTGTCAACAAAATGGGCAGGGGAAATAAGTTCCTGTAAAACAGAAACTGTTTTTCATACTTCCGCACTGTTTAGATGGCCATTATCACTCTGTGTTTTTAACTCGTTAAACTCAATGGAGGTAATTTTGCTATGGCTTTATGCATGAACTAACATGGTCCCATCCATGAATTTTGTCATGGCCTTCTATAACATGAATATAAGAGATAACTTTCAACTTCCTTATCCTTGCTCTCTAGGTGTATTGCTTTTTACCTATAGTAATTGCCCCATTGTCGTTGCGTTCCTTTTGCATGATAGTTTTCAAGGAATGTTTTCTGATTCACATTGGATTTCAGGTCTTCAAGGAATGTCATCTTCGTGATGGTTCTGGGAATTCATTTGAACTCTCCCTTGTTGGCTCCAAATGCATTGGGGCTTATGTGAGGAACAAGAAAAACCAAAATCAGGTAACACATTTAGCTGCACATCTTCATGCTGCAGGAGGAGCTTTCCTGCTTTCCCCGAAGTGGGGCTTTTATTTTCCCTTCATTTGAAATCTTGGTGTAAGATGCAATCATGATGGGTGTGATGCAGATTTGCTGGACATGGCAGAAAGTCAGTACCGAGGATGATAGGGGGTTCCAGAAATTCTTGGATAATGTCCAGTATAAGCTCAATGGCATATTACGATATGAACGCGTCTTTGGGCAGGGTTTTGTTAGCACAGGAGGGATGGGTATGTCATATGCGAAGTGCTTCTCTCGGAATTGCATATTGTGATTATCATCCAAAAAGGAATATCCATCTTGAACATAGAAAGTCCTTCCTTTAAATGGGCTAAAATCTTGAGCTGCTTGTTGTGCATTGTGCAAGAACCTCGGTTGGAATATAAATTTACTTTTAATTCCACAGTAATTTCATGCTGAATAAAAAACAGGAAGTTGGGCTTGTTTTTTTTTCCCAATTTGGATTAGTTTGATAGTCCTCCCCTGCCTTTAGTGTTTTGCATAATCGTTAATGAGTTGATAGTACATGTATGGTGCTTCAGATTCCAGTAAATTCGTTGTCTACAATCGAAGATTGTCTTTAGTATGTTACATTCGTCCTTCCTAATTTTCTATAACTGTTTTGTTGTTGAAATGATAAACCTAAAAGAAACGTGAAAAAGAAAAGAGTCCAGTGGTGGTCCGTTGCTTGTGAGTTGTGACTTTAGATTCCTGTGAATTTGCAGTTAAAGTGTTTTTGGCTAAGATCGCTCACAGTAAACTACAATTTTGCTTGTTTGAAAATCGGGAACTCTATCAATTTCTTGAATAGTTTTATTTGCCCAAATTGACTTTTCTTTTGAGCAGAGACAACAAAAGAATTTGTTGCAAAGTTGGATCTTAAGCCTGGCCAGAAAGTCCTGGATGTGGGCTGTGGCATTGGTGGAGGTGACTTTTACATGGCTGAGAGCTTTGATGTGCATGTTGTTGGCATTGACCTGTCTATAAATATGGTTTCTTTTGCTTTGGAACGGGCAATTGGGCTCAACTGTTCAGTCGAATTTGAGGTTGCTGATTGCACCAAGAAAACATATCCTGACAACTCATTTGATGTGATCTACAGTCGTGACACAATTCTCCACATTCAAGTAATATGCCTCCTCCTTTCTTCCTCTGAGCTTTGAACTGTAAATGTTCACTTTCCAGTTGCTTGTTGAACTTTTGGGTTTTGGCTTTGTACTTCTAGTTCCATATTGTGCCGAAATAGAGAAAGTGCTTGAGAACTGCTCCCTCGACCAGTCTTTTTTGATATATGACTATCATGTGTTCTTTTCCATCTTTTAGCCCTTCAATCAATGTGGAAACAAAATATTTTTGCATCTCATTGACTAAAATTTTTAGTTTTTTTTTTTTGAATTTTTTTTATTGGATTTCATAACTCTTATTAGTTCAGATTGAAGTTTAGTGTCTGTCTTTTGGTTTTTTTCACTTATCTAGCTGCTAGTTTATTCATTCCAAAATCTTGGTATCTGCATGCTCTATTTTCAGGATAAACCTGCATTGTTCAAATCATTTTACAACTGGTTAAAGCCAGGTGGAAAAGTTCTTATTAGTGATTACTGCAAGAGTGCTGAACCTCCATCGCTAGAATTTGCGGCCTACATCAAGCAAAGAGGATATGATCTGCACAGTGTCGAAACATATGGCCAGGTACATTGACCTATATTGATCTCTCTCTCTCTCTCTCTCTCTCTCTCTCTCTCTCTCTCTCTCTCAAACGTTCTCACACAACGAGCTACCTGCTCATTTCGGTTCATGTATAGATGCTTAGAGATGCTGGTTTTGACGAGGTCGTTGCAGAGGATCGAACAGATCAGGTTATTATCCATTTTTTGTTTTCCTTGTATCTCAGTTATTTTTGTGAAACAAATATATCTAAAGGGCTTCTCAAGCTAAAATAAAGTTTTCCTTTGTGCTCCAGTTCATGAAGGTTCTTCAGATGGAGCTAAAAGCAGTTGAGAAGGATAAGAAAGAATTCATCGAAGACTTCTCTGAAGTGCGTAATCATCTTTTACGCAATCAGTTTATTTGATCGGTTGATCTCACCCTTGGTACTTACTCTATTTTCTGTTTGTTTCTTGTCAAATGATCTCCAGGAGGATTATAACGAAATAGTTGGCGGGTGGAATGCAAAGTTGATCCGTAGTTCATCCGGTGAGCAGAGGTGGGGGCTTTTTATTGCTAAGAAATATTGATGCCCGCCTGCGTTTGGTGTTCTGTTCTGTTTGTTGCTTCTATGCGTGTTTGGTTGTGGAACTTGCCATCCGAATAAAATTGGGACTATTGGAGTCCCGTAGTTTTTGGAGTCTCAACAATAGTAGTATCTATGTAGCCTCGGTTGATGAGGATGTATTTTATGATGTCTTGGTTGAATCCCGGTTTGGATAGACCCGCTATGTTGTTGGTTATGTTACTGTAGAATGCGAAGTTTTAGTTGAATCTGAAATAAGCTTGAGGTTGTGCAATTAAAGCCTCATTTTGATACAGTGATTATTTTGCTCGGATTTTGATTTAGTATTCTGGGAAGGGCTGTCCTTTGTTTCGAAATTACTCCAGCTGGTATAATTGGGCACACTGGTGATCTCCATTAAACTAAATCGCATGACCTTATTTTTAGTGCAGAGTCCCGATATCTGCAGTTATGATCTCACTGGCATTGTGCAATTTTGGCTGAAAATTTTGGATCAATATCAGATATACAAGGTCATCTTGCAGTGTGCTCGTCGGGTGGGGATTTTCTTTCACCTGCCCGACGAAGGTGTGTATGGAGCTGGTCGGATGGCTCTATTTAAGTAGCAGTCGCTAAATCTTGGCTTGCCTTCTAGCACTTGTTAGCAGGGCAATACAACGATTGCTGAACATTCTTGTTACCATGCATCTGGTATGCTGCTAATAGCACCATGCTACTCAATACGACCTTGTTTTTTTATTGTGAACAATCGGGTAACGTAGGAACAAGATTCAAGTGTATCGGCCTGTTAGGATGCCTTAGCGAAGTATATTACTGCCACCTTTCACTTGACACCTATCATAATGATAAACGGCTCGTCTTGAAGTGACCTTCAATCTTGAATTCTCCGTCCATTTCTTGTGCGAATTTGGCAACGAATTTGGCTTGGGCAAACCTTAGGCAAATCAGCATAAACTCTGTCATTTCATTACTCTTTCATCCAATGATAAGGAATGAAAAGTGAAGCAGAAATAACACTGAGCCCAAAAGTAGAATAGCAAAATAATGGCAGAATGACAGGACTGGTTCTTTAAACTTTTTCAAATCAAATAGCGCGACAAGTGCTTCGAAATACGGTTCCTTGGGTGTCGGACCTTTCAAACCCGAGTGGCGATTCTGTATTTTCGCGAGCGCTTGTCGTCCAGCTTAAAAGCGCTCCCGCGAACCGGTAGCATTTTTCTCTTCTCGACGAGGGGAACGGAATCCCTTCCCGAGGAAAGAAAATTGGGCACCCGCATGTCCACACTAAGGATCCAAAACACCAAAGTTTTTTCCTAGTGGAAAATGGTTCATACAACTTGCAGTTTCCACTCCAATTTTCATCAATCAAATACAAGAGCGTCTTTTCCCTGTCGTTCCAAACACCTACAACCGGCTGCAAAGTTAATTTTAGTTGACCAGTGGCACCTCTAAATATGCGCAACGCCATCGCATCAATTTCTGACTCATTCCGATGGATGCAATCTTCTCAAATGCTGCTTGACCGGTTCTATGGTTCGAGTACTAGACTATGTTCAAAAAGGCTCAACCGGAAATATCCAAAATTTGCATTCATCTTCCTGGGAGAACAAGAGTAAACAACTTTGCCCAGGTAAATATGAACTCAATTTCGATAGCATAACAAGCAACACCACCTATTGCCATCGAGAAAAAGGCAGCTGATAGAAAAAACTGCATGTGATTTAATCACTGAACCATTCCTTTCTACATTCAAGTCGCAAAAGTACAAACATACAAACAAAGAGCTAGAAACTCGCAAGTACAAGAATGTATTCGTCCTTTTGAAAAGTGGCACACTTATCTCCGTGCATCGGCCTTTGCTTTCGAATCAAAGTGGTGAGACTTCAGCTTCTTCTTGCGCACCACATTCACTGGTCCACCACCCTCTCTAAATGGCATTCCCATGAGAGCAAGTAATCTAAAGCATTCTTTATCTGTTTTAGCAGAAGTAACTATGCAAACGTCCATTCCTCTTTGCTTACCAATTACATCATACCTGATCTCTGGGAACACACCTTGATCTTTAAACCCAATGTTATAGTTACCATGCCCATCGAAGCTATTGGGGTTGACACCTTGGAAATCCCTTGTCCTAGGAAGCCCCAGGTTAATCATTCGATCCAGAAATGCATACATCACCTGTTATAGTCCAAAGAGTACACATAGAGGCCATTGAGTTAGCTTTATAATACATGAAATAATTACCCATAGGTCCCATAAGTGGCATAGATAATGCCTCACCAACAGCAAATAATTCACTTGAACACAATATATCATTCTATGTAGCACAGATATGGATACAGATACGGACCCAGACCCAGAATTTCTTAAAAAATAGGGACACAGACACGGCAGGGGTTACTGCAAAACAAATAAATAATATTTATTTATACCGGTGGAAATATAGTTATATGTATAAGTGAAGCTTCAATATACATAAAAATTATGATATATACATCATATTACACTTTTAACCCAAAATATTTGAAGAAATACACATTTACCCATACAATATTAAAAAAATTACATATTTAAACCCTACCATGTCCCCCTAAAATAAATAAATATTGAACACACCACATACATATTTTGCAGTGTACCCTGCGTGCCCTTGTGACACGTCGGCCTCTAAAAGTATCGGTGCTTCATAGATAGCAGTTGATGCAAGATAATAAAACATTCACAATTACATAATTGTGATGCAAAGGCAAAAAGTTTGACATTCATTGATTAACTGTTAAGTAGAAACAGCTAGAGCCAAAGCATCAATGAAGATAGTTTATCACATAAACTCATATTCACCCAACAACCCAAATCCCAAATTTGTAGTCCGCTTTAATATAATCCTCTCGTTAGGCAGTAATTGATACAAATATCTTCTCCATTTCACGTTTGAGATGAGAAGAGCACATCATACTAAATAGGCAATGTAACCAAGGACATGAATATTACTAGTTTTCAATAATAGACCAAATAAGAAGCTAGTATTCGAGCAATCTAAGGAAAAAGAAGAAAAATCTGAACCAGTAACATGCCCCCCAAAGGCGGTGGCATACATGACCGTCTTCATTTACTGAGCATGCTAAGGAAAGGTTCTGTTAGAATATAGTATTGGTAGTAGTCACACATTGCTTAGTTTACTTATTCAATATATGAGTCATCTATATAAATAAGATTGTTATTTGTTAGGGTTATTTAACACCCTATACACTTTTCTTTCCTAAACAACATGGTATTAGATCAGGTTCACCATCCACCTTAGATATACAAAACCCTAGCCGCCACCCTCTACCGCCATCATCATCTCATCACGAAACCCTAAAATTATAACCCTAATCTTGGCCTCTATCTTAACCCTAATCCCTTCCACCCATCGAAATCCCAAACTGAAATCTATAGCAATTAACCACTGTTCACCGTCAACACTGTTCATCGTCGTTACTGTTCATTGCTATTTAGTACTGTTCCATCACTCATGGCTGGTCAAATTTGCTCTCTGGTACTGCTTTTGGTTGCCGAAGGTATATTCGTATTGGTACTATTGGTAGTTGTTTGATACTTATTTTTAGTTGGTGGAATATTGGTGGTTGATTCCGTTGGTTGCCTCTCATTGCACGGTGACATATTTGCAATAAAATCTGATTCTGATTCTGCTTCCGTTGTCTCTGGTGGGTGTGGTTCTTCATTCAGCCAAGGTCATGGTCGCAGACGTGATTTTGGGTATCGTGGTCAGATTTTTGGCCATGCTTTTGGTGAGCGTGGTAACATATATTGTTTTGTCGTCTATTTCGTTGATGTTGGTAGTTGGTTGATGGTAGTTAAAGGTTATTGTTGTTGGATGTTGAAATCGTTCGTTGATCGTTGAAGTCATTTGTTGGTCCTTGAAGTCGTTTCGTTGGTTGTTGGTTGTCGTTAGAGTCGTTCATTGGTCGTTGAAGTCATTTCGTTGGTTGTTGAATTCGTTCGTTGATTCGTTGGTCATTGAAATGATTTCGTTGAAGTCATTGAAATCATTGAAGTCATTTCGTTCATTGAAATCGTTGAAGTCATTTCATTCGTTGAAGTCGTTTCGTTGGTTGAAGTTGTTCATTGATCGTTGCTATTGAAAGGTGTTTCGTTGTTTTAACAAGTTGGTTATTTTTCGTTATTGCTGTTAATAGTTGAGGTAATCGTTTCGTTGGTTGCTATGTAACAAGCTAGAGAGTCTCCATCTTGCGGGGAAGTGTTAGAATATAGTATTAGTAGTAGTCCCACATTGCTTAGTTTACTTATTCAATATATGAGTCATCTATATAAATAAGATTGTTATGTGTTAGGGTTATTTAACACCCTACACACTTTTCCTTCCTAAACAACAAGTTCCTTGTGCATAGTTCATCACAGATACTTCCGCATACATTGTTAGGACAAATTCCAACTACCTTAACATTGTTCATGAATGATTACCAATTTAATATGGCACCAGAGCAGACAAGATCTAGTCTTTTAACACAACAGCCGACTTGAAAATTGTATTGATGGCATGTGTTACCCACTTAGATGCTTTGGTATTACATTGTTACGACGAATTTCTTTCAGCTTTAACATTTTTGATAAATGATTAGCAATGCAACATGGTATCACAAGCAGCATAAATCTTGTCATCGAAACTCATTGCCTACTTGAAAATTGTAACATTGGCATGTGTTTGACCCACTTGTGCATATGCTCACAAAGACTCTGGTATGGGTGTGAGACACAGGTAAGTGCCAATAACACACGAAACAGTATTCATAATTTCTTCATATTGCTATTAAAACTTACTTGAAAATTGTAACATTGGCATGTGTTTGACCCACTTGTGCATATGCTCACATAGACTCAGGTATGGGTGTGAGACATAGGTAAGTGCCAATAACACACGAAACAGTATTCATAATTTCTTCATATTGCTATTAAAACTTCTAAGTTAAATAGCAAGGCAGCCTTTCCACTTGGCTTTACGGGGATTTTGTTTGGTCCTTATTTGAAATTCTTTCGCGTTTGTTAGTTTTGCGCCAAACAACTTTTTTGGGAATTTTCTTGAATTTTTCCGAGAAAAATGACGAAAGGAATCGGAAAAGTAAAAAATTACAACCAAACCCATTTTTTGGGGGAAAATTCAAGTAAAAGCCCAAAAAAGTTGTTTGGCGCAAAACTAACAAACGCGAAAACAAATTGAGTACGTACAAAACGAAAAGGCAAGTTGGCTGTTTCTGGAATTTATAAGTTCTAAGTATCGCTTGTTCGATGAATGTCAGCTACACATGTAAGTATCTCTTTCCTTTACCATATTCTGAGAGTTCAACACAAGTATTTAAATAGATTAGAAGTACATAAACCAAAGTGGAGAAGAGTCTAGCGGATATAAGAAAATGTGGTCAGATAGAACTAAAAAGTGTACATCTTTTTCAAGCATCTTCAGCTTTTGGGTCAATCTGTGATTTAGCATGGAATCAAAACTATCAGAGCTTTGGTTGGTTACATAAGGTCCTGAGTTCTAAGTCTTGTAATCTTTTACCCCGGTATAATTGCTGTTCTGCGATAGTTTCAGTTTCACGGCATTTGCGGATAACATGGGTCTTGTTATTAGTGTTGTAAGGAATTGATTCTCACCTTTCCTCTTAGAGTGCAGGCAATCCCAGTAGGCTGACCTTCTCTGAGTTTGAATGTAGCAATGGCCTTCTTTGCCCGTGTTATCACTGGCCTCTGCCCAGTGATGCTTGCCAACTCTTTTACGGCTGCATCCAGACCTTTTTCATTCTGTGCAGCTTGTCCCATACCACAGTTTACCACAATCTTCTCAAGTTTTGGAACCTAACCACAAAAATGGGGAAAAAAATATAAGTGGATAATTATACTGTGAATAAATAAATGAAAGAACCAAAGAAACAAGAGGGGAAGAAATACAGTGTTTGTACGTTGGAACAGATAATAAACCACAGGATAGGCCAGAAAATCAGAGTTTGTATGTTTCCACAAACAATAACTCCCAGTCTCCTAGAAAGTATGCAAGGGAAACAATTATACATCATGTATATACATGATACATCAGCAAAGACAACACACAAGGCAGAGAAATATCCTTTATTAAGAGTAATGCTCAGGTGACCACATTCAGTTACCGCATTCACATATACACCTTATGTAGCACTAAGAAGAACACCAAATGGGCCAGATAAGTTGCCACATCAGATGGTGTCGAACACATAGAACGTATCCCGATGTGTAATTCTAAACAGCCAAATCTAACCCTGTTTAGCAGCTGAGAAAACCGAATGAAATCTGCCATACCAGTTAACCATTGCGACATACATCGCCCAATAGGGATAGAAATCAAGGCACGTGATATGCACTAACTAGTTGCATTCAAGCTCAATCTAAGCTTCTGCGCTCCCAGGTCCAAACACCACATAGTTTCACAATCCAACCCCAATTTCTTTTCCTACATTCTCTCAGGCTCAGCAACCAAACACATGGAAAGCTAAAGACTCCAACATATTGTATCATCTCGACATATCCGCATCAAATGTACACCCTCCTCCATCCCAGAAAGATTGTCGGCCCCGCAAAACGATAATTGAAAACTAATGCATTCTTCTCAAAAAATATTAGTTTCAAACATTTTGCCGCTAACTATTACTTAATATCAATGGGTTCTTTTAATTTCTCAAAAAAAGTTTGAATATTTCCGGATAATCTTTTTGGCATGGGCAGGGTGGACCAAGGGGTGCAAGTGGGGTCCTAGGTCCTGCACACCTCCCAACTAACCCATTATTTCTACTACGTTTTAGGCTTTGTTGGTAAAAATTATGAAGAAAAATCCCCACAAAATTGTGTTATTATTATATAAGGATGATATTCTGTTGTCATAATACATTTGATTTGGTCCCCGCAAAAAAGAATCCTGCGGCCGCCACTGGCACGGGAAGAGTATAAAAGTTCATCAAGTCCCCATTTAGTTGCACAGAAATGATGGGAAATGATAGAAAAATCAACTTTCTTGTAACTTTTTGGCCCCCGTTCAGTTGCACAGAAAGGATGAAAAAGGACGGGAAAATTAACTTTTCAGTAATTTTCTGTGTGATTAGTTACCCTGAAAGTTGTAGTACTCACAGCTTCAACTTTCCCACAAGGCAACATTTTCCTGCACAATAGGTCCTGCAATATTTATCATCAACAGAACAAACACAAGAAAATAAATTTCATTTTCCTTTACTTCGTCTCACTTCACTTTTTCTAGGAACCAATTTCCCACACAACATTCCCGACAATTGATCAGAGCCTTGGTATATTCAGTTACTAGGAATTAGGAAAGGTGTAAGACCCACAGCTTGAACTTTCCTACTGGGAAACACTTTCCCGCAAAATAAGCCTTGGTAAAAGGAAGGAATTATTGTTTTCCTGCAAAATTTTTTGTCAAGAGTACAAACACAGAGAAAATAAATGTCATTTTCCTTTACTTCACCTCACTTCACTTTTATTTCACTTCACTTTTATTGGGAACCAATTTCCCACACAAACATTCGCACGACTGAACAGAGCCCAATAGTTTTAGAAATATATAAATGTTCGAACATTCGAGCACTGGACCCCAAGAAGCATATGCATGAACACTCCTATATACGCCTATATGTTGGGTCGAGACCCCGACCTCAATTCACACCTCGAAGCACAAGCACGAAAATAAACCAAGCACACAACGAAAGATATCCGAGGAAAACTCCACTATGTATAAATCACATATACAAGTATGAAAAACCTCACCGGGATAGCCACAAGCCGGCTTCCCCACTCCTCTCTCTCTCCCTCACTCCGGTGGCTCTCCGACAGTCTCTCCAGGCATCTCCGAGGAGCCCCGCTCCCCCGGATGGGGGAGCCACAACCGGCTCACTCTCTCTGCCTCTCACTGTCTCTTGCACACACACACACTACTGCCTAAGGCAGTCAACAAAAGGGAAAAGGGGACCAAGGGGTTTTATCCCCTACAACACACACCCATACCACTTGGGTGTACCCCAACAATCACCCCCTACACCCGAGTGGGGTAATCGCTGAATCCGCAGCGCTGTCCGGCTGCAATCCGCCACTCTAGCACCACAGCTACCCCCTGCTCACACCAGAGGCTCCACTCGCTAGATAATCTCACACATCACCTGCGAGGAGGCTGAAACCTGTCTAGATATCTGTGGCTCATATCGGCAACACCGCCGATACACTGCACCCCTCAACCGAGTGCTTCGCATCCAAACCTGGATGCTCCACATCTCAATTCCGAGATGTCCGCAGCAAAGTCCATTTCTATCTGCGCTCTTCTACTGCCTAAGCGCCCGCATCACCCCCTGGATGCTGTAATCTGCGTTCGCCAATCCCGTTATGCCCCTCTAGTCAAGCGCCTGTGTCACTGCCAAACTCGAGCTCATCCATACCCCAAACCGGGATACACTACCCGAATGAGTGTCTCCTTGCAAGACCAGATCTTCCGTGGCTGAACCCCGAATGCACCGTGCCTAATCACCAGACACGATCCATGACTCCATCTCTCCAACTCATATGGCTACATATCCTGGAGAGGATCCCGTCACCAAATCCCAGAAGGAAGAGAATCCTGCGATACATCGTCGCGTCTCCATCTCAATCCCCCATCCGGAGCTCCAATGAACACCCCCGCAAGCAGTAGCAATCATCACCCGGCCGGTATCTCGCTCACCTCCTGATTCGTATCCAGGCACACACATCCGTACGTCTCAGGTCTCGACTCCTCGTACTCCGTGCCTATCTTGTGTGCGTCTGCAACTGCTGCTCATCCTGTTCATTGTCGATAAACCCATACTGCTTGTTCCGCACCAAACATCAGCTCCATCTGTTTGTGTGCTCCACAAGCCCGTATCGGTTGCCCGTCATCCGATAGACCGGAAGTCACATCCGATCAGCTCATCCTGCAGCCCAAATCACAAACTGCATCTCCAGATAATAGGACTTCAAACCCGATTGAACCAGACTGCCTCCGATCACTGTCAATCATCTCCGCAAACCATCGCTCCAGTGAGCGCCTGTGTCACTACCAACCCGAGTGTATCCTTGCTCACTATCTTCGCGCATGTTTGCCCTGATCAACCTCCGATCTCTACAAGTCTGCTCCGTCAATCGTCCTTTCCGCCACTTTTCGTCAATTCCTTGCACTCCCGTCAGCTCTCCCCGGGTCTTCTCCTGCCACTCGTCCATTCTCGTTCCATTCCTGGCTTTCAGCAACATCTCAAAACCAATCTATTACTTATAGCAAGCGCCTGTGTCAATTACCAGACGAGCAAACCCGCTCGAATGTAAAGTTTCCTTGCTTGCTAGCTCATAACAGATCACCACAGAACCTCCTTGTTGCTCAGAACAAGCCTCCTCGCAACCCAAACCGCTTCCAAACACGCGTTTTCTTGCTCCACTAACCACTCGCACCGGCATAGGAGCCTCCAAACTGAAAACGGATTGCACGGTTGCGTCCGGAACGTCGAGATAGTCAAAATCGACTACTCATACGCGAAAAACGGAGTCCGAACGGCCCCGAAATCGCAAAAACCAAATCTGACCCGGCAGTTGATCCGTTGACCAGCCACGGTACATGCTGACTGGACTGCCACGTCATCGTTGACCGGATGACGTGGACAGTTGACCGCTGACGTGGCACCCAAATGGGACCCTTCCTACTGACGTGGCACTGCCACGTGGCTGCTGACTGGGCTGCTGACTCATCGCCTAGTTAGCGTTGACCGGCATGCGCTCTCCACACGCCAGCGTGTGCTCTCCGCGTGCCAGCGTGTGCCCAGCACACTCCTTGGTGTGCATCTCACGCGCGCGTGCAGATCAGACGCGCTGCACACGCTCCACCTTTGACCGGCGCGTGCGCACTCCTCCGGCCACCTCCGGCGACGTTCCGACCACCCTTGTGATCGTCTCTTCAAGCCCCATCCGACCCTGTGCTCCAAACTTCAATCCGAGCAACCACCGCCTCGGGCTTTTCAAAACCGTAGTCGCCGCCATTCCGCCGCCTTTGACCGGCCATTGCCGCCACCTCCGAGCTCCTCCGGCGACGTGCTACCCCAATCCGTGATCGTCTCCTCGAGATGAACACAACCCAGTGCTCAAAACTCGTCTTCGATCACCCACAACCACGGGCTTTCCAAAAACAGCCGCTCCGCCGTCGCCGCCTCCGCCCCCTGCGATCGAATGGCTCCCGAGCCTTCATCCGGTGACGAAACTCAACCCCGTCACCTCCTATAGACTCGTCTCAGTGAGGTGCACTACACTTATTAGTCCGATTGAGTTTTCAGACAGCTCAACCGAGAACCCAGCTTGGGCCATGCTCCATGCTTTCTTCCGACGTGCTGTCCGTGCTTCTCCGGTGTACTCCGCAGCCCGAACCTGGCGCTCTGATACCACTGTTGGGTCGAGACCCCGACCTCAATTCACACCTCCAAGCACAAACACGAAAATAAACCAAGCACACAACGAAAGATATCCGAGGAAAACTCCACTATGTATAAATCACATATACAAGTATGAAAAACCTCACCGGGATAGCCACAAGCCGGCTTCCCCAGTCCTCTCTCTCTCCATCACTCCGGTGGCTCTCCGACAGTCTCTCCGGGCATCTCCGAGGAGCCCCGCTCCCCCGGACGGGGGAGCCACAACCGGCTCAGTCTCTCTGCCTCTCACTGTCTCTTGCACACACACACTGTGCTGCCTAAGGCAGTCAACAAAAGGGAAAAGGGGACCAAGGGGTTTTATCCCCTACAACACACACCCATACCACTTGGGTATACCCCAACACTATACACAGTTTTGAAATACGGATACATATACGGTTACGAGTATACCTGGTGAATGTTGGTGTAGGAGAATTCTTCTTTAAGCAAGGGGATGATCTTTTCGAGGTAATTCGTCTTAAGCCTATGGACCTTCGTTGCGTCCGTTTTGTCGACCAAAACTACCGATGCTGCCTTGACGGAGAGACCGCCCCATCTGTTTCTTGGGTTTCCGTACGGTAACCGAACAAAATGTAGAGTCGGAACTGCAGTGAATTGACCGGGGAACGACGGGGTTGTAGAGCGGAGGAGAGAGGGAGACGACGCCATGGGAGATGGGCTTTGTGGTCTGGTTTTCGGTGTGTGGCTAGAGCTTTTCAGCTGGAAGTGATGAGATTGCTGTTTGGGAAACGGGTCTGGGTTTGACTTTATTTACGAAACAACCCAGTCGTGTCCAAGTTACTATATTTTGGAAAGAATTTCCACGCTCCTTGTATTTAGGAAAGAAAAATATAGTAGTAAATTTATGCGTATATATAAAAAAAATAGTGTGAATTTTGCAAAAATTACATCCCAAATGTAATTTAATTTCATCTTAAAATAGAGTTCGTTTCTCTACGGTAACCTAACTACAAGGTTCATCTTGATGATACATGGTTCATTTTTATAATCTAAATCGTTTATTTTCTAAAATTTGTTAAAAATATCAATCAATTTTATAAAAAAAATCATGCTCATCAATATCGAACAATATCTTTTCTAAACACATTTTTCTTGAAAAAACGGATCCAAATGGATACCATTCAGTGTCCTAGAATTCATTTTCTCAGTAGAAATATTTTTCGAAAAATATGTTAATCCAATATGATGAACATGATTTTGAGCATGATTTGCAGTTCTACAAAACTAACAGTTTAAATTATCAAAAGAGACCCGGCACAAGCTCCCAAATGGACAAACTGCAAGTTGGTTACCCCAACTGCTGAGAAGGCAACTCCTTAACATAGGCAGTAGCTAACCAATTTTATTTTTGTATAGGAGTAATTCGGGATTGTATTTTATAAAATGAATCTCCAAATAGGTAACTTCACAGTGTTCAAGTTTACGTTCCCAACTCAAGAAGCTGATATTGGGCAAGTTCCCCTCCTGTCAAAGGCGAGTAATGTATACTGCTCTCCACATTGGATGATGGGTGAAATTATCGAAGTGCGCCTTGTTTTTTTTTTTTTAAAGATCATGATCACATAAATTGGAATTAGTCGGGTACATCAGAGTTCAGTAAAGTATGCAAATCAGGCGGAATACAACATGAAAAAAACACAAATTTTCTATTGAGACAATTTGTTGCTAACCAATGCGCTACCTTTTTTTTTGTTGGTAATTTAACTATTTTATTGCACGCAAACAAACCCAAACATAAGGCAGAGCCTTTACAAGCAGTCAAGCCAAAAAGGCCAAAGCAAAGTAAGAAAACAAACAATGCTACAAGAAGCAACAATACTCAACTCCTATGCAAGACTAACTCGAAGCTAGAATACTGGAATGCACATTCCAGCTCCTAACCAACAGTCTATTCTCATCATTGGGCTTTATCTGCCTCCAAGAATACAATACATACAAGCTCTGACTTCATCTGCAATCTTGGACCACAAGCTTTCAGCAGAAGTGCTTATTCCTTGGAACACCCAATGCGCTACCTCGTCAGTGCGCCTTGTTTATGTGGAGCCAAAGTGACCATGCACATGATTATGATGGATTTTCTTGAATTAGATCATTGTTGGGAGCCAATGTAAACCACTTGGTCATTTAACTACCAGGTTAATTTTATCGGGTTGACGATCAAGAGGAATATAAATGGCTAAATATATATGACATCTAGAGGAAAAAGAAGTGATGAGAGTGGGGATCTCCAAGTCTTGGTTTCCCAGTCGATACGATTCCAGTACACTCGAAGGTTATTAAACCATCTCGAACAAGAAAGTAACTGGTATATATGCGTTTAGGACCAAAGGAATCCACTGATCTTGAAAATTGTCTTTTTCCATTTCGAGACTTTTATGAGCAAATCGAATACTTCTCCAGGCCCACGAATGATTCGAGTTGGGTTTTTACCTTTTAGTATGCATATATAAACTGGCTTCTATAACAATATTTAAGAAGCAATAACACTGCTGTATATACTGATCGACTCGGGATTAGACAGAATCCTGCACGCAGCTTTGGCTAGCTAGGCTTTGGTTGAACAAACCCAAATCTCTAAAACCCGGACCTCCTAGCTTAGCTAGCATCTTCAGCAAACAAAGTCGGGTCCATTTCTTCTGGTGAAAGCCCTTCCCCGAACCCCCTTTCCAAATGAACCTACGGATGGTACTATGAATTTGGTTTATGAGAGAGATATATACGGGCGATTTAACGGACACCCAAAAAAAACACCTAAAAAAATACCACATATCTCAATCTCATAGTTTCCGATCAAATTTTTATGATCCAAACCGTTCAATATGTGCAGAATGTGATTTTAAGGGTGCCCGCTAGAAATTAGCAAAACATATAACCGCAAAGTGCTTATTTTGAACAGTTTTTAATTAAACCGTTCATCAAATCTAAACTAAAAAAATTTCAGATCAAGTCTTTTCTGGTCTTTTTTTTTTTTTTGCTTATTTCTCGTGGGGTACCCTTAAAATTACGTTCTGATCACATTGAGCGGCTCGGATTATTAAAATTTGATCGGGAACTATGAGGTATTTTTTTTTGCGACATTCTTTCAATTTGTTCCGAAAAATTTCTTTTGCCTCAGGTTACCAAATCTAGATCTATATATAACAAGAACGGCTATTACATATCTTCGCCTCCGGTTATGTAATCTTTGCAGAATTGGTTAGCGCCACCCTGGGGAGGGAGAGTCTGGCTGCTGGCTCATCGTGGCCTTCGTCTTCCCTAAACATGGAAAGTTGATTGGGTCTCCTTAGAATTCGCGTCAAGCGGGGCCACAACCTTGCCGTCCGGGACGTCCGTAGCAGCGATCCTTACGTCGTCGTCAAGATGGGCAAACAGGTATACACACCTTTCTACAAAGGCATTTTCTTTATGTCTCTGTGTGAATCTATCCTCTGTGATGTATGTTTTTTCGATACATGTTACGATTAGAGGTGTCAAACGGGGCGGGCTGGCACGCCGGCACGGGCATGTGAACGGGAGTGGGCCGGGGACGGCACGACACGGTTCTAGACAGGCATGAAATTTATAATGTGTTGAAAATTTTAATATCCAGGTAGATGTCTTGGGGTGAGATACTTACATTCTCAGCTAGAAAGCATGCATATAAAATTCCAGGTGCTAAATTAACAAGGTATAGATGGATGGGTTATTTTTGAATTGGAAAAATTAGGAAATGAATCTATTAGGAAAATGGCAATAGTCACAAAAAGAGAGTCATTTGACACTGTATAATCATGAGTTCATGACATGGCCGACAAATTAACGCGCCAATAACAAGGAGTGATGAGATTGCGGTGGAGGGTATTAAAGAGACAGAGAAAGCAAAGGAGAACTGCACTTAAGCCATAAGGAAAGACATACCTCAAACTGTGGGTTCAAATGAATTAGTGGCAGATTAGGTGCTAAATTGGCATGCCATTGATATTGGACTTGGTAAACACTGCCGCAAGATTTGGACTGAAATTTGGTTGCAACAGTTGTATCGTATCTGGTTCTAATATCCTTGGTTTCTAAGTTGGAGACGTATGTACTATGTACCAGTTGAACTATATGTGTTGTTTGGAACCCATAACTTTTCCCTAGTGTGAAGCCAGTGCTTACAGTTGTAGCCTTCTTGAGGCAACGCAGAAGGATCCCCATAACTCAATGCTTAGTGCTTGGACTGTTAAACAGCCATCAAATTGGTTTCCCCACACTTCAACATGATGATAAGTGGTTGCAACAGTGGATTTGTAATATAGCAGTCGATATCTGCTTTTAATTATATGTTTCCTCATTGTGGTTACCTAATATTTTTTTGTTGCTTCATGTCAAACGCCGTATGAATGCTGATATTAGGTTTGTTGCAGAAATTGAAGACTCGTGTTATCAGAAAGGATGTCAATCCTGAATGGAATGAAGATTTAACTCTTTCCATTTCAGATCCTAATCTCCCAATCAAGTTGGTATGTTCATTTGTTATGTCTTTCTCTAGTAGGACATAATAAGGGTGGTTTGTTTACTTGGTGTTAACACAGTTGTCCTATCCTCATCCAAAGGTTGGATATTGTCTGCTTTTGTCAAATGTTCACATGTTTTATAAGGTTAAGTCATTAAGAGTGCTTGTCATTCTAGGAGATACACTAGTTTTATTGTCAAATTGTAGTTTTGTTTACATTGGTGCCAGAACTTTCAGGTACTTAATTTGGAGTTCTTAGGTATCGGATCCTTTATGATACCAAACTGATGTAGGACAATCCTAGGTATCGGATCCTCACTCCGGTGGCTCTCTGACAGTCTCTCCGGGCATCTCCGAGGAGCCCTGCTCCCCCGGACGGGGGAGCCACAACCGGCTCACTCTCTCTGCCTCACACTGTCTCTTGCACACACACACTGTGCTGCCTAAGGCAGTCAACAAAAGGGAAAAGGGGACCAAGGGGTTTTATCCCCTACAACACACACCCATACCACTTGGGTATACCCCAACACTACACACAGTTTCGAAATACGGATACATATACGGTTACGAGTATACCTGGTGAATGTTGGTGTAGGAGAATTCTTCTTTAAGCAAGGGGATGATCTTTTCGAGGTAATTCGTCTTAAGCCTATGGACCTTCGTTGCGTCCGTTTTGTCGACCAAAACTACCGACGCTGCCTTGACGGAGAGACCGCCCCATCTGTTTCTTGGGTTTCCGTACGGTAACCGAACGGAATGTAGAGTCGGAACTGCAGTGAATTGACCGGGGAACGACGGGGTTGTAGAGCGGAGGAGAGAGGGAGACGACGCCATGGGAGATGGGCTCTGTGGTCTGATTTTCGGTGTGTGGCTAGGGCTTTTCAGCTGGAAGTGATGAGACAGGGCTTTTCAGCTGGAAGTGATGAGATTGCTGTTTGGGAAATGGGTCTGGGTTTGACTTTATTTACGAAACAACCCAGTCGTGTCCAAGTTACTAGTGGCTATGTTCGTTTGGAAGTTTGGAAGTGTTTTTATTTTGTTTTTCAATCATTACCCTACTTCTTTTTCCAATCATTATCCTATTTTTCCAATTATTACTTTCTCATCTCTCTCTATCTCTCTCCAATTATTACCCCTATTTCTAATCATTACCCTATTTCTCTTTCCACCGACTACCAAAACTAAACTAAACTAAACTCTCAAACGAACATAGCCGTGTAATTTAAACTAAACTATATTTTGGAAAGAATTTCCACGCTCCTTGTATTTAGAAAAGAAAAATATAGTAGTAAATTTAAGCGTATATATAAAAAAAATAGTGTGAATTTTGCAAAAATTACATCCCAAATGTAATTTAATTTCATCTTAAAATAGAGTTCGTTTCTCTACGGTAACCTAACTACAAGGTTCATCTTGATGATACATGGTTCATTTTTATAATCTAAATCGTTTATTTTCTAAAATTTGTTAAAAATATCAATCAATTTTATTAAAAAAATCATGCTCATCAATATCGAACAATATCTTTTCTAAACACATTTTTCTTGAAAAACGGATCCAAATGGATACCATTCAGTGTCCTAGAATCCATTTTCTCAGTAGAAATATTTTTCGAAAAATATGTTAATCCAATATGATGAACATGATTTTGAGCATGATTTGCAGTTCTACAAAACTAACAGTTTAAATTATCAAAAGAGACCCGGCACAAGCTCCCAAATGGACAAACTGCAAGTTGGTTACCCCAACTGCTGAGAAGGCAACTCCTTAACATAGGCAGTAGCTAACCAATTTTATTTTTGTATAGGAGTAATTCGGGATTGTATTTTATAAAATGAATCTCCAAATAGGTAACTTCACAGTGTTCAAGTTTACGTTCCCAACTCAAGAAGCTGATATTGGGCAAGTTCCCCTCCTGTCAAGGGCGAGTAATGTATACTGCTCTCCACATTGGATGATGGGTGAAATTATCGAAGTGCGCCTTGTTTTTTTTTTTTAAAAGATCATGATCACATAAATTGGAATTAGTTGGGTACATCAGAGTTCAGTAAAGTATGCAAATCAGGCGGAATACAACATGAAGAAAACACAAATTTTCTAGGGCGCCGCTATTTGCAGCGTAGTTCTTGCTACTCGCAGCCGATTAAAACTTTTATCAATTTCGGACAAAATTGCCCTCGTGTAGTTTGACCATGATACCCCTATGACCTCATGTTATTTGACCATTTTACCCTTTAAGAATATTACATAACCCATTACATACAACCACATACTCCTGATTTCTCTTCCTCCCCAGACCACGTCTCCTCCCTCCCCCCATTCAAATTCCTCCATTGTCATCCCTACCCAGCTGTCATCACCCACCAGCAGGCCTCTCCCACTAGCAACCAAGTTTGCCTATCTTCCTCCTAAATTGTCAATGAAAACCTCGATTGCTTTCTCTCCCTCCATTGATAAACAAGAAATAGTTGACCCATCAATACACCACGATTTGGAGTCAGAAGATCACACAATGGACACAATAGAAGTTGAGAAATAAGTCACAGATGTTGTAGTGACGGAGCAAAAACAACAGAAAGAGGTAAACCCGCCCTCCATTTTCAATTTCAGAAACCCTTCATTTTGAATTTCAGTTCTGGCCCAACACAGTTAGACACACAATGCCAAAACTTCACTAATTTTTCAGACTCTAATGTCTGTATTATGTTTAACTATTCGGATATTAATATCCGAATATTATCAACATTGTTGGACTCTTATATCCGAATTTGGTGCCAACTTTAGATATTAATATCTGAATGAAACTGCAGAGAATCCTGCACTTACCTGGTTTGTCTTTGAGTGTTACACGGTGACACTTCAACACTTGGTAGTTATGCAGGGTCATCGACTATACCTACTTCCACTCATCCTCCATACGATACGTAGTATTTTACAACGGAGACGGTTAGTGTTTTTTGATAAAGCATTTATCATGTGCAATCTAATTTTACGGGCTATAATTTTTTTTTATGTGTGTGTAGGTTTTTCCATCCAATGAAGCGTTGGTAGATTGGATAAGATGCACTGGTAAACAATACGGGTTTATCATTATGATTAAGGGTTCTGAGAAATGTATTAAGAATCGCACATTTAGGATGAGGTTTTCATGAGAAAGGAGCGGTAAGTATAGGCCATTTGTGAAAAAGGTTGATGGGAAGGAGGTAGCTGTGAAGAAGATTGTGTGGTCCACGGGCACCAAAAAATGTGAATGCCCATTTGAATTGAAAGTTGTAAAGGGTAACGATGGTTGTATTTCTGTTTGAAAACTCATAGTTGTCAAGTCTGTGACATTCTGTTCAGAAACTAGAATGATATCATGCAATCTCATAGTTTTCATTATGTTCGGAAATTAGAATCCAATTCAAGGTGTACAAATCAGATATTAAAGTCCGAACATAGGTATAAATTTCGGGTATTTGTTTTTGAAATTATTGATCCAGTTCGAACATTAGTATCCGAGTGGTGTTATTCTATCTGATAGTTCTCATTCTGTTCGGAAATTAAAATCCAAGTACTAGTATATAAATCAGAAATTAAAGTCCAAAACTTGTTATATATTTCGGATATTTATTTCCGAATTGAATTTTCTCCAAATGAATGGGTTGTAATGGACGAAAAAGAGTGTGGATATGAAAAAGGGAATTTGAAAATCAACTTCTTTATTTATTATTGGTTAAAATGGAATGTAATTCTTCCTCGTATAACGTGCTAACATGAAAATATATATTTGTAGGAATTTTATTCCTCGTAAAATGTGTTCGTGTCCAAAAATTCAATGATGCTAGCATTTTTCTGTAGTAAATAATGGGTTATTTGGAGCTAACTTATTTCTCGAAATATGTGCTGACAGGACTATTAAATGACACCCAAAATTTTTTCAAATAAGACAACAGATTTTGCGTAGAAATTTTTCCGACATGGCACCCAGAATCGCCTCACCTCTCCACCGGCGCTATCCATTGTTGCCACCTCTTCTCTGGTCTGTAGAAATCAACATATCTCTCCCTCTCTCTAGCGTGGGTTTATTTCAATATTTGGGCGTGTTTTATGAGTTAGGGGTGTTTTTGGAAAACCGGCAACAGAAGTCCGGGAGCCAGTGTAGAAACTATAGATGTCCTTATTGCATATAAGTCCATATACTATGGACTTCTGGCCAAAGCTCCCTTCTTTTGTTTGGTTTTGAGAAATTTTTTTTTATGTAATAAGTGGAGATAGATAGATAGAGAAAATTATCGCGAATCGTGCAGAGAGTAAATTTTTTTGATGGCCGCATTGTTTCAAAACATGTTCTCTGAATCTTGATAAGAACACAGACAGATGTGGTTAACTCTAAAATTCTGGATTGTGTGGTATGCTAACAACATCAATAGATAACCTTAACTTTCAAAATATAGTCTTCGAATCTTGATAAGAACAAAGATAGATGTGGTTAACTGTGAAATTCTAGACTGTTTGGTATGCCAACAACATCAATAGATGACCATAACTGTCAAAATATGTTCTCCGAATCTTGATAAAAACACAGATAGATGTGATTAACTGTGAAATTCTGGACTGTGTGATATGCCAACAACATCAATAGATAACCATAACTTTTAAAATATATTAAGAACAAAGATAGATGTGGTTAACTGTGAAATTTTGACGGACTAAGGGAGAAAATACTGGGCTGTGAATAATCGCCCCCAAGTTTAGTTATGTACTATTTAAGGAGAAATTGTAGTGGTAGTTTGTGAATCTAAGACTAATTGTTAAGTTTCCTCTGCTTTTCCTAAAAGGGCCAACAATAACTCAGGGTAGGCGGTGGTACTGGACCACTGGTACCACTAAAGTTGATCTTCTCGACTGTAAATCCTTGGCAATTCCCTCCATTGAAGAGAGCTTAATCGAGATCGAGAGAGGTTGATTGCTTTTATGTACCATTTCGCAGACCTCGGGTGACGAATCATTTATGTTCCAAATACAGCTTTTCCGGTTGAGCTACTCTTCTTCTCCGGCGAAGAACAGCTCTGCCATCGCCGCGTCGACAAAGACGCCAGACCATGGACGATCAGATGTCGTCGCTGCCTCGTCGTTGATTCATGAGCTGTTCTGAAGCTCCGTTTGATTCGAGTGCATATAACAAGCCTGGGACAAAATGTAATTGCACCTGTAATTATACAAAGGGTGGCAGTTTCTGCTTCCGTTCTTCTATAATGGTATTTTTGTAAGGTAGAAGTCAAATGTCCTAAAGCCTGTACGAAAAATTTTGATGTCCTGTTTATGGTATAAACCCCTATACTATGGACTCCTAGCCAAAGCTCCCATTTCAGAAAGGGGTTTTCTTTGCATTGGTGTTAATGGTACTATTTCTAGGAGTGTAATCAAAACAGACTTTTCACTAGGTTATTGTGTTACAAATTGAAAGTGTTTCTACGTGTCATGACATTGTGAGTTATAGTTGTGAGGCATATCGCGTCTCTACAAGCATAATAACAGAGCTACAACTGGTGTGTTGAGCACTGTTCATGCATATTGCATCTTACAGATTTATTAACATGTGTACAAACTATAGAGCTCATCGATTTGGCTTACTTTTACATTTAGACATTCAAAAATTGGTTGAAAGAAAAGCTACAGCTCTTGTTACAACCAAGGGGTGCTAATCAAAATAGATGGGACTAATCGGACTTTAACGTCCAAATGGGGTATAAATATTTGGATATTAAAATCTGAATGAGACAATAAATTTTGGATATTAAATTCTGAATGACCTAACAATTCAACTTTTATAATATTCGACTAGGGAGTCATTCGGAAATTAAAATCCGAATGAGGCAATCAATTTCAGATATTAAAATTCAAATAGGGGGCAAATAACCATCTATCCGAAATTGTGAAAAACAATCGAACTCTAATGTCTGATTAAATTTTAAATACACAAAATAGCGTACTATGGGTTTCTCAGGAAACAAAACAAAAATCAAACGGAAAACAAAACCCGCGTAATAACAAGATTCAAAATTTTACCGATGTTCCACTTCGAAATCGTTGGTGATGCCGGCGTGGTGTGCTTTCTTCTCACACCTCATTTGCCTCAAAAGTTGCGCTACTGTCGTGGTATGGTGAGAGTGGTGTTGTGGTGGGGAATGTATAGAAGAAGAAACGGGGAAGAGAGAGAGACAGATGGGGTGGAGAGGCGGGGAGAGAGAGAGAGACGGGGTGGAGTGGGGGTGCATGGGTGGCGGCGCCGTGGGGTGGGGAGGCAGAGATCTGTAGCAGAACGAGGAAGAAGAGAGAGAAAAGAGAGAAAAGGAACGGACGGAGAAGAGAATGACAGAGGGGTTGGGTTGGGTTGTATGTATAATGTATACAAGGGCAAAAAGGGAAGTTCATGGATATTCTTTTGGCTGCAAGTAGCAAATCCTTATAAGGTGGCGGTTTGTAGGTAGCAATGGTTGCGCGTAGCAAAAACTACGCTGCGAATAGCGGTCGCCATTTTCTATTGAGACAATTTGTTGCTAATCAATGCGCTACCTTTTTTTTGTTGGTAATTTAACTATTTTATTGCACGCAAACAAACCCAAACATAAGGTAGAGCCTTTACAAGCAGTCAAGCCAAAAAGGCCAAAGCAAAACAAAGCAAAGTAAGAAAACAAACAATGTTACAAGAAGCAACAATACTTGTCATTATCTCCTAATAAAATTAGTCGGTTTATTGTATGTATTTAAACACAAAACTTTTAAAAAATTAATACATCAAATCATTCCAAAAAATCCTCCCTCACCTATTTATAGGGCGCTCCGGTTTTTAAAAAAAAAGAACTTTTACAAAATGAAAGTAATTTTAAACTCAAAAATAATGTATTTCCGCAAATAATTTTTCTATTAATATGGATCTTGTTTGATAGATCTCATTGAGATCTTTTAGACGGAGCCAAAAAAATCATAAAATTATTTTTCATATTCATTATAATTGAGTTTGAAAATTGAAAAAATAGAACTTTAAAAAAAGAAATCCAAACTAAAACACCCCCTATCAATTGCTGTGTATATCCTTTCTACTGGGAGACGTTTCCAATATAATCCCCAGGATTTTAAGCCCCAGGATTGCATGCTATTTATAAAACATGTCATTAGTTTGTATGGGAAGAGTAGAGAAATCTAGACCGTTGAATTTGTTTGTATGGGTAGATAAAATTTGTGTTAAGCAGAAATCTGAACCGTTGAGAGAGAATATTCTTTAAGAATATTCTCAAAGACCCTTATCTTTTATTAGATAGATTAATTTCATTCTCACTATTCATCCTATAATTTTAAACACACACCAAAAAAATAAGAGTCAAGTAAATGGTGTTACAACCGGTAGAAACTTGTTAAATAAAAAATTAACAATTTTTTCACTTTCCGAAAAATCAGCCAGTATAGTCCATAGTAAACGCCAAAGACTATATTGCTAAAAAATCGGCAATCAAAAATTATTGCTAAAAATCAAGCTTTCCGTAAAAATCTGTCACTCAAAAATCTACCATTATCTCCCAATAAAATTAGTCGGTTTATTGTATGTATTTAAACACAAAACTTTCCAAAAATTAATACATCAAATCTTTCCAAAAATCCTCCCTCGCCTATTTACAGGGCGCTCCAATTTCTTAAAAAAAGAACTTTTAGAAAATGAAAATAATTTCAAACTCAAAAATCATGTATTTGCGCAAATAATTTTCCTACCAATATGGATCTTATTTGATAAATCTCATTGAGATCTTTTATACAGTTGCAAAAAAATCATATAATTATTTTTCATTTTCATTTTATTTGAGTTTAAAAATTGAAAAAACAGAACTTTAAAAAAAGAAACCCAAACTAAAACACCCCATATCAATTGCCGTGTATATCCTTTCTACTGGGAGACGTTTCCAATATAATCCTCAGGATTTTAAGCCCCATGATTGCATGTTATTTACAAAACATGTCATTAGTTTGTATGAGAAGAGTAGAGAAATCTAGACCGTTGGATTTGTTTGTATGAGTAGATAAAATTTGTGTCAAGGAGAAATCTGAACCATTGAGAGAGAATAGTCCCAAACACCATTGTATTTTATTATATAGAAACTAGTGCTAACTCGTGCCTACGACACTACCCATCCCTGTTGGAAGGGGATAGTGGTTGTGTGATTTAGGTGAAAACCATGGGCACTTAACCAGGAAGTGGGAGGATGCACAACAGCATTTAGATCAAATGAATCTAAGTCGTTCTAACTACATAGCCAAAAATACTGGTGAACAGTACATTTTTTTCATTTTACCTACTCACATCTCTTTCAACACTACACCAATATTATCTATTTTACCTATTCTCTAATAAAATACCATTTCTTTTTCTTTTTCAAGCAAAGAACAGAGGAGAGAGGGGAAAAGTTTGGGAGATAATAGTATTAAATGGTTGTGCCCATGAACAGTTGTGAGTTAAATATACCTAAGGACTGTAGCTGGAGCTATTCTCCCCTTTGGTTTACCTAATCTGCTGCATGAGGGTTTTTTCACTTTGCATAGGTAAAATAGCTAATTTTATGGGTTTACATGAGCTGGTAAACTTGCTCTAAAGTACTACGTACTGTAGTTGGAGCAATAATACCTATGGGTTTGCAGAATCTAGTGCATGGCTGTTTTTTTGTTTTGCATAGCTAAAATAGATTCAAAAGCATGTATAGCTAAGCCGGTAAACTTGCTCTTATAGGTGTACATGCTCTAAGAGCAAGTTTATCAGTTCTTAGGTAAAAATGCTGATAAACAGTACACTTTTTTCATTTTACCTACTCACATGATGAACAGTGCTTAGGTATATTTACCTATTCACTGTTCATGAATGGATTTTACCTAGCCCTTTACCTAATCTGTTGCAATGCTCATTTGGGGGTTTTGCTGAGGTAAAATAGCTTTTTAGCTATTTATCTCTACTGATAAACTTGCTCTAATAGACAAGATTAGTCGATTACGAGATTCCTCACACTGTTTTGATTTATTTGTACGTGTGTAATGCTGTTTCTGTTCACTTTTTGTGTAGTCGACGTTCCCTGAAATGTTTTGTGATGTAATTGTGAATATTCTATGCTTTTTCAGTTATGTTATTCTCATAGTAATGAGGAATGATAGATGTGCACGGATTTGGACATGGTTGCTTTCACAATTATCCGATGCATGTGGGTCCCACACGCATCAGATGGTGTGTGTCCAAATTTGTGCACCTTTTTTTTTTTTTTTTTTTTTTTTGTGTTCGTAGAATTTTTGAACAGTAATTATTTGTGATTCCTTGTTTATGAATTAAGATTCTCTCAAGTGATGCTCCCTCATGTGATTGATACTAAGTAGAATTACCATCATTCCATTTGACGATATGAACCGTTCATTTTCTAGGCTTTGATGTGTCTAGCATCTATGCAACAACAATAAGGTTGACTTGATTCTGGTAAAGGATTGGTCGAATCAAATTTTGTCCGCAGAGCAAAGGAAACTGTTTGTTTCCTTTGTATCAAAGATGACTCGTTGGGATGGATGCCGATATCCGATGAGGGACCACATGAGAGATCATCACATTAGAGCATCTTGATTCCTTATTTACAAGCCGTTGAAATTATTGGCGATTGACGATTTGGGTTATTAACCAGTCTTGTCTATAGAAGAACACAAATGCATGTAGTAACCTCAATTCACAAGATAACCAGGTTAAATATACAATCTATCTTACAAAATGGAAGTTTCATATGACGTGTTATGATAAGGAAAGGAACATGTTAGAGTAACATGTCATATGAGCTTGTAGATAACTCTAGGAAATGTAACCCATGAATAAGTATGTCCTACCTCTTTCTTCCTCCCTTCAAAAAGTTTGAATTGCAAATAAAATATTCTTTATTGTACTTATTATTGCAAGTATATGACTTGATGTCTAACCATCCCGTGGCACACTCAGGTACTCTCTCTGCTTCCACCGTTTGAAGGAAAATCAGTTCTGGAACTCGGAGCTGGTATTGGCCGTTTTACTGGTGAATTGGCTAAGAAGGCCGATCAGGTTTTAGCTTTGGACTTCATTGATAGTGCGATAAAGAAGGTACCTACCTAGAGAAGGGATCATTGGACCTTCATTGTAAAACTTGAAATGACATTTTTTACTTATGCAATTATAAATATTTTCGATCAACCTATCCTTGCAGATAAGTAGAAAATAATTGTAAATATTTTCCATCAACCTATGCAATTATAAATATGTAGACATATATAATTGTAGATGCATACAATATTGTACTCCATAGATATTGCAAAAGATAAAGTACTAAACCTCAAATTAAATTCTTATAGATACATACAATCTTAAAAGGACACTTGTGAAACTTTTGAAGAAAATCTTGTACGGAAAAATGTTAGATTTTCTTTTAAAAACGTTGGGCGGGGCGAAATAATATAAATTTAACGTTTTTAGGACAAAAACTACCATGATTCTAGAAAAAATTTGAAATATGGGTAGGGCGGTCGCCCGATTTCATCCGCCCCTTGGTCCGTCATTGCTTATCCGTTCCTCTTTTAATTGTCAATTGCGTACCTTGCAGAATGAGAAAATCAATGGGCACTATGGAAATGTCAAGTTTATGTGTGCTGATGTGACATCCCCAGATCTACAAATTTCAGCTGAATCAATGAACTTGATATTCTCAAATTGGCTACTGATGTATCTTTCCGACAAAGAGGTGAACATTTTTCTTCATAACCCATTTAGTTAAGTATCTATGGCATTATGTCTGATATTAAAATAGGTTGAGTAAATATTTGAAATCATGAATGAGTTTGGAACGTCAAGTGCTTCAAGTATCTGTCAAATAAGAGATTAACCACTTACCCAACTGCAGTATAACTTCATTTAGTTCTTCTGGCAAGTGGAAGTCAGCACTGCCCCTTTTATGAGAGTGCTTTTGCCTCTTTCTCTTTTGCTTATTCTCTTTGTTTTTGTGTGGCTGTTTGTCCAGTATTTTAGTGTATTTTAATACTGTTTTGTGATTATTTACCTTTAGTTCTGAATTTTCTTAGACTGGATTCTGTAAGCAGATAAGTAGTCCAGACACGGAACACATCATGGCACGGAAGATACTGCACGGATAGTTTAGCTTTAGTTCTGAATTTTCTTAGACTGGATTCTGTAAGCAGATAAGTAGTCCAGACACGGAACACATCATGGCACGGAGGATACTGCATGGATTGTTTCTAAAAAATGATTGGGACGACACATCGGGGACCAATAAAAATATATGTATGTTTCTTATACATTCGGGGGGGGGGGGGGGGGGGGTTGCAAAGATAATGGAAATTACGAAAGAAAGAGCTCAACTTATAAAAATATCATAAATTCCTTCACTCAGTCATGACATAACATCATTCAAGTTTGTCACGGTATTATATTCAAAAGTGTTTTACCGTCACTTGTGTGATTTTATTCTACTGTCTATCTATAAGACAAAAATAATACTTCCCAATCTTTAGCTAAACGCCTACTATTTTGTTTGACAATCTGATGTGTCTATCAATTGTCCATAGAGTATCCCAAGAGTGTGCTAGCGTGTTGTGGAGTTTCCGAATGAGAATTTTAAAAAGTCTTGTACTTCTGATTTAAGTGTAGGCCACATGTTGTACGGATTGCGATTGCGGTCTGTCACCCATGCCCAAACCAAAGATACTGGCTTTAGGCCCATACCCACTTGGGAGCAGAACTCCAATTCCTGGTCCACAATACCGGTTTCATTATTTCCATTTTTTTCCCATAGACCAAAAGTTCTGATGCACATGTTCATTAATTTGCTGAAGTTGAATGGACATGATGCAAATACCAGAGGAATGTAAACATGTTCTACTTAATGGATACAATTTGTTTGCTCGTCTTTTACATTTCTGCGTGCCTTGGCATTGCATCTTGATTTACTTTTCATTTACCTGATGATATTATCCTTTCTAACTTATTGTAGGTTGAAAGTCTTGTTGAAAGGATGGTAAAGTGGCTGAAGGTTGGTGGGTTTATTTTCTTCAGAGAATCATGTTTCCATCAATCTGGAGATTGTAAGCGAAAGAACAACCCAACCCATTATCGGGAGCCCAGATATTATACTAAGGTTCATCCTTTATTAGAACCTCCTGTTGTTGATATATGACTTTTGACCATCAAAGTGGATTTGTTTCTCTTTTGGCATGCTTTACTTGATTAGAATAAATGCTTGTCAACAAAATGGGCAGGGGAAATAAGTTCCTGTAAAACAGAAACTGTTTTTCATACTTCCGCACTGTTTAGATGGCCATTATCACTCTGTGTTTTTAACTCGTTAAACTCAATGGAGGTAATTTTGCTATGGCTTTACGCATGAACTAACATGGTCCCATTCATGAATTTTGTCATGGCCTTCTATAACATGAATATAAGAGATAACTTTCAACTTCCTTATCCTTGCTCTCTAGGTGTATTGCTTTTTACCTATAGTAGTTGCCCCATTGTCGTTCCGTTCCTTTTGCATGATAGTTTTCAAGGAATGTTTTCTGATTCACATTGGATTTCAGGTCTTCAAGGAATGTCATCTCCGTGATGGTTCTGGGAATTCATTTGAACTCTCCCTTGTTGGCTGCAAATGCATTGGGGCTTATGTGAGGAACAAGAAAAACCAAAGTCAGGTAACACATTTAGCTGCACATCTTCATGCTGCAGGAGGAGCTTTCCTGCTTTCCCTGAAGTGGGGCTTTTATTTTCCCTTCATTTGAAATCTTGGTGTAAGATGCAATCATGATGGGTGTGATGCAGATTTGCTGGACATGGCAGAAAGTCAGTACCGAGGATGATAGGGGGTTCCAGAAATTCTTGGATAATGTCCAGTATAAGCTCAATGGCATATTACGATATGAACGTGTCTTTGGGCAGGGTTTTGTTAGCACAGGAGGGATGGGTATGTCATATGCGAAGTGCTTCTCTCTGAATTGCATATTGTGATAATCATCCAAAAAGGAATATCCATCTTGAACATAGAAAGTCCCTCCTTTAAATGGGCTAAAATCTTGAGCTGCTTGTTGTGCATTGTGCAAGAACCTCGGTTGGAATATAAATTTACTTCTAATTCCACAGTAATTTCATGCTGAATAAAAAACAGGAAGTTGGGCTTGTTTTTTTTTTTTTTTCCCAACTTGGATTAGTTTGATGGTCCTCCCCTGCCTTTAGTGTTTTGCATAATCTTTAATGAGTTGATAGTACATGTATGGTGCTTCCGATTCCAGTAAATTCGTTGTCTACAATCGAAGATTGTCTTTAGTATGTTACATTCTTCCTCCTAATTTTCTATAGCTGTTTTGTTGTTGAGATGATAAACCTATAAGAAACGTGAAAAAGAAAAGAGTCCAGTGGTGGTCCTGTTGCTTGTGAGTTGTGACTTTAGATTCCTGTGAATTTGCAGTAAAAGTGTTTTTGGCCAAGATCGCTCACAGTGAACTACAATTTTGCTTGTTTGAAAATCGGAAACTCTATCAATTTCTTGAATAGTTTTATTTGCTCAAATTGAATTTTCTTTTGAGCAGAGACAACAAAAGAATTTGTTGCAAAGTTGGATCTTAAGCCTGGCCAGAAAGTCCTGGATGTGGGCTGTGGCATTGGTGGAGGTGACTTTTACATGGCTGAGAGCTTTGACGTGCATGTTGTCGGCATTGACCTGTCTATAAATATGGTTTCTTTTGCTTTGGAACGGGCAATTGGGCTCAACTGTTCAGTCGAATTTGAGGTTGCTGATTGCACCAAGAAAACATATCCTGACAACTCATTTGATGTGATCTACAGTCGTGATACAATTCTCCACATTCAAGTAATTTGCCTCCTCCTTTCTTCCTCTGAGCTTTGAACTGTAAATGTTCACTTTCCAGTTGCTTGTTGAACTTTTGGGTTTTGGCTTTGTACTTCTAGTTCCATATTGTGCCGAAATAGAGAAAGTGCTTGAGAACTGCTCCCTCGACCAGTCTTTTTTGATATATGACTATCATGTGTTCTTTTCCATCTTTTAGCCCTTCAATCAATGTGGAAACAAAATATTTTTGCATCTCATTGACTAAAATTTTTAGTTTTTTTTTTTTTTTGATTTTTTGATTGGATTTCATGAGAGAACTAACTCTTATTAGTTCAGATTGAAGTTTAGTGTCTGTCTTTTGGTTTTTTTTTCACTTGTCTAGCTGCTAGTTTATTCATTCCAAAATCTTGGTATCTGCATGCTCTATTTTCAGGATAAACCTGCATTGTTAAAATCATTTTACAAGTGGTTAAAGCCAGGTGGAAAAGTTCTTATCGGTGATTACTGCAAGAATGCTGAACCTCCATCGCTAGAATTTGCGGCCTACATCAAGCAAAGAGGATATGATCTGCACAGTGTCGAAGCATATGGCCAGGTATATTGACCTATATTGATCTCTCTCTCTCTCTCTCTCTCTCTCTCTCTCTCAAACGTTCTCACACAACAAGCTCCCTGCTCGTTTTGGTTTATGTATAGATGCTTAGAGATGCTGGTTTTGACGAGGTCGTTGCAGAGGATCGAACAGATCAGGTTATTATCCATTTTATGTTTTCCTTGTATCTCAGTTATTTTTGTGAAACAAATATATCTAAAGGGCTTCTCAAGCTAAAATAAAGTTTTCCTTTGTGCTCCAGTTCATGAAGGTTCTTCAGATGGAGCTAAAAGCAGTTGAGAAGGATAAGAAAGAATTCATCGAAGACTTCTCTGAAGTGCGTAATCATCTTTTACGCAATCAGTTTATTTGATTGGTTGATCTCACCCTTGGTGCTTACTCTATTTTCTGTTTGTTTCTTGTCAAATGATCTCCAGGAGGATTATAACGAAATAGTTGGCGGGTGGAATGCAAAGTTGATCCGTAGTTCATCCGGTGAGCAGAGGTGGGGGCTTTTTATTGCTAAGAAATATTGATGCCCGCCTACGCTTGGTGTTCTGTTCTGTTTGTTGCTTCTATGCGTGTTTGGTTGTGGAACTTGCCATCCGAATAAAATTGGGACTATTGGAGTCCCGTAGTTTATGGAGTCTCAACAATAGTAGTATCTATGTAGCCTCGGTTGATGAGGATGTATTTTATGATGTCTTGGTTGAATCCCGGTTTGGATAGACCCCCTATGTCGTTGCTTGTGTTACTGTAGAATGCGAAGTTTTAGTTGAATCTGAAATAAGCTTGAGGTAGTGCAATTAAAGCCTCATTTTGATACAGTGATTATTTTGCTCGGATTTTGATTTAGTATTCTGGGAAGAGCTGTCCTTTGTTTCGAAATTACTCCAGCTGGTATAATTGGGCACACTGGTGATCTCCATTAAACTAAATCGCATGACATTATTTTTCGCGCAGAGTCCCGATATCTGCAGTTATGATCTCACTGGCAATGTGCAATTTTGGCTGAAAATTTTGGATAAATATCCGTTATACAAGGTCATCTTGCACTGTGCTCATCGGGTGGGGATTTTCTTTCACCCGCCTGACGAAGGTGAGTATGGAGCTGGTCGGATGGCTCTATTTAAGTAGCAATCGCTAAATCTTGGCTCGCCTTCTAGCACTTGTTAGCTGGGCAATATCTTGGCTAGCCTTCTAGCACTAGGGCAATACAACGATTGCTGAACATTCTTGTTACCATGTATCTGGTATGCTGCTAATAGCACCATGCTACTCAATATGACCTCGTTTTTTTTTAATGTGAACAATCGGGTAACATAGGAACAAGATTCAAGTCTATCGGTCTGTTAGGATGCCTTAGCGGAGTATATTATTGCCACCTTTCACTTGACACCTATCATAATGATAAACAGCTCGTGTTGAAGTGACCTCCAATCTTGAATTCTCCATCCATTTCTTGTGCGAATTTGGCTTGGGCAAACCTTAGGCAAATCAGCATAAACTCTCGTCATTTCATTACTTTTTCATCCAATGATAAGGAATGAAAATTGAAGCAGAAATAACAAAAGTAGAATAGCAAAATAATGGCAGAATGACACTGTAGCAAGTCATAATAGCAAAAACCAATGAACATGCATGACCTATCTTCGGAAATAGGAACTTGTCTAGCATGTTTCTTTTTTTATAACTCGTGCGCCGGTCAGCTTACGCACACCTAATCTTGGGGTCTCAATCCCACTGCCCACTTGTAGGAGCAAACCTCTGTATCGACTGCCCCAAAATGAGTTGCGAACACCTGAGAGGTTTCCTATTATGCTTCTTGGTTAAATTTCAACCTGAATATATCATGGTTGATTGATCAACAAGAGTCCATATGAGATAGCAATAGCATGTAGCCCACAACAAGAATGCTCAGCAAACATAACTAAACACTTGCAAAACCAAAAGTGATAGCCATAGATAAGTAATACAGGTGATTCATTTCCACATACTCCAAGTATTTTCCCAACATATTAAACACATAAAAAGCGATTTAAGAACGAGTAATCTAGCGATTTAATGCTGCACGAATGGTCAGAAGCAGCAGATCGGTCGATCACCTTCAGTTCTCAGCACTAGCATCATCATCATACTCCTCACCCTCTCCATCAGCTGTGGCGTCCTGATACTGCTGGTACTCGGCAACAAGATCATTCATATTGCTCTCTGCCTCGGTAAATTCCATCTCATCCATTCCTTCCCCGGTGTACCAATGCAAGAATGCCTTCCTCCTAAACATAGCATTGAACTGATCACCAACCCTCCTAAACATTTCCTGGATAGCAGTCGAGTTCCCTATAAAAGTCGAAGCCATGGCAAGCCCTCTTGGCGGAATGTCACAAACGCTGGATTTGACGTTGTTTGGAATCCACTCAACGAAATAGGAGGAGTTTTTGTTCTGCACATTTATCATCTGGTCGTCAACTTCTTTCGTGCTTACTTTGCCCCTAAACATGGCTGATGCAGTTAGGTACCGGCCATTCCGTGGATCCGCTGCGCACATCATGTTTTTGGAGTCCCACATTTGTTGGCATAGTTCTGGGACGCTTAAGTTTCGATATTGCTGGGATCCACGAGAGGTCAGCGGGGCAAATCCCACCATGAAGAAGTGGAGCCGCGGGAATGGGATCAAATTCACTGCCAGTTTTCGGAGGTCTGAGTTCAGCTGACCGGGGAATCGCAAGCAGCAAGTCACTCCACTCATTGTTGCTGAGATCAGGTGGTTCAAGTCCCCAACTGCATCGACACAAGAATAGACAAGTTTAAGACGTTTTCAGGTATGATCAAATTAGGCCACTGTTCTCTTTTATGAAGGAAACTATTGTGGATAAGGCTTTGTTTGGATTACGGGTCTACGGAGGAAACTCGTGAAGGGAAAATAAAAGAAGAAAATGATGAGAAGTAAAAGTCTATTGCATTGGTTCTCCATCATTTTCCTTTCCCTTGAGGGTGGTTATTATACTTACAGTTTGGGGTGGCGAGCTTGAGGGTCCTGAAGCAGATATCATAGAGGGCTTCATTGTCAAGAACCATACACTCATCGGCATTCTCAACCAGCTGATGAACAGAAAGTGTAGCATTGTAAGGCTCCACAACAGTCTCCGAAACCTTTGGAGAGGGGAACACAGAGAAGGTAAGCATCATTCGATCCGGGTATTCCTCCCTTATCTTTGAAATCAGCAAGGTTCCCATCCCAGACCCGGTTCCGCCTCCAAGGGAATGGCAAACTTGAAACCCTGCAACATCACATATCAACAGGTGGGAAACAAATGAAAGGAAAATTGACTTTCTAATGAGAATGAAAGCTGTTTTCATAACCAATTTTGCAGAAAAGTTTTCAGAAACTGTTTTTCAGTATGCAAACACACATTGCTTTCATATCTTATATTCATCTTTTGGCAGATACGGTTTTGTGAGAATATGAAGCAAATTTTCAGGAACATGGACAAAACGAGATACTTTCCAAAATAAATTGTTCCAAAAGAACAATTTTCAAACATCGCGAACCAAACAAATCTACAAAAGGATTCTGTAAAACTGATCCTGAAAGCTAGCTGCAACCAAACGGACTGATTTGGAGTAGTTTTCTGGTGGTTTGTTATCTCCATAGAGATAATTCTAAACCTACAAACTCTTACGCACACTCACTCGCATGACAGGTGCCCCACACACTCCACCATGGGTGCGGTGCCAGCATAATTGATCTACGTAAACAAGAAAAGCTAGCTTCTACCTAGGTTTCCGCGTTCTTCCGCAGTTTCCTCACTGCCTGTACTTTCGTATGCAGTGAGGTGCGGTTGATGATTTGCCAGAAACAATGCATAGGAATTAGACACGCTAAGAAATGCCGAAACAATCAACTGGCAGTGATCTTTACTCTGCAATGTAAGAGATACACTATGTATTACAGTCTTCTCTGCACTCGTTCCAATTTTATCGAAGGGACCACTATGTATTTGTGGGGGGCTGATTTCCTCTCCTCTATCTTGACCCTTCTGAACCGAGTGATGTGGCACCGGATGTCGTGTACCTGCAGAACCGGAGGGGGTTGTTCCTCCGGGAAGAAGCTCCGATGTTCTAGTCAGAAAAGAGGAGCCGGGAAGAAGTTTGGTAAGAAAATATATGCTAGGAGGGAGAAGAGTGTTGAGAGAACTGAACTTCTTTCTTGGAGGAAGTCTCCCTCCATTTATAGGCGAAGAAGGAAAGTGTGTAGAACGGGTTGTCTCAGTCACCCACGTGCTCGGTGACGCTCGGATGATGTCACGAGTCAGGAGCATTAAATGAACGCCGCTTGTTGGGAGAAGGGAAGCCGCCCAGTCAGAACAAGGGGGGTCACATCAATCAAAGACGTCCCATCCTTTATCAGAGAGGTTTTCCCACGTTTCTCTGGAAGCTTCTAGAAGGTTCTGGAATTGCGGTCTCCGAGTGAAGTCAACGTGTCCGAGGGAACGAGATCTGGCGAATTACTTCACCGAACGAACGTGAAGTTACAACGATCATATCCGAACGAATCGTGTATATCATCCTTCGGAAAGGGCTTGAAGCTCGGCTAAGCCCCTCGTGGCGTTTTATCCTTCGGATAACATGTACGACCGACGTGTCAAGGTTCCCTGTGGAACAGATGAACTGAGACAACTAACTGGTCAGGAACACCATATCAAATCCCTTGAGTCTTTTGAACCTTATGGACTTTCGGATATTTCGCTCCACTACAATAGCCCCTCAACTCCTGTTTCCATAGCTGTAAAGCTTCGAAATGGGAGGAGGAGTTGAAAAATCAGTAGTGGCCGAAGAACAAACCGAAACCGAAGCTGGACCATTGGCAGGACCTTCCGAACGTCAGTACCAAGTGAGACGTCAGACGTCAGAAAGATGTTGAATCATCAGGTCTGTACCTTTCATTTAATGCTTCTGTAACCGCCAGTCTCAAAAGAGACCACGCGTCCAACCGTCATTGGATGTCGATACGGCGCACCCCGCACGCCTCCACGTGTCACCCATCGACGGTCACATCAATCTCCCGCCCAAATCCTATGGCTAGGGGCTCGGCGATGCTTCGAATTCCGCCCTAGGTATAAGAGGCGACGAGAAGAGAGAGAAATTCGCTTTTTCTCCTCCCCTCTGACGTTTAAGCAGTTCCAGCGATCCCCATCCCCAGAAACTCAAGCCATCTGCAGATTTTCGACGATTTTGAAGCCTTTGACCCTGATTTTTCTTCGATTTCCAGGTATATTTCTGTTTTCTTGCACTTTTATTGCATTTCAGTTGTCATTATATGCTTTCGGGGTTGTTTTTCTTGCCTTTCGCCTGGGTTTTGGGCCTGTGCACTGTAGAGAGAGTTGAAGATGTTCAAGTGTTCTTCCGAACATAGGGGCATCTTCAACATGTGTTCTTCCGAGCACACATAAGAGTGTTTTTTCCATACTTAGAATTCTCACCCGAACTTCTCTTTTGACTAACCGTCTCTTGGAAGACTCAATCGGTCGGACATCCCACTGCACCGAACGTAGGCACATTAGGATTCGACCATGCAACTCGCTGACGGTCTTTCCCCTTGCACTTTTGTTTTAGGTATGGATACTTCGGCTTCAGTTTCGTCTGGGGAGTCGTTTCGCTCGGTAGACAGCGCGGCTTTAGGCGCTGGGGGCTCGAACCTCGCAATCTCCGACGCTATCTCTAATCTCGCTCGGAGTTACCGCGTTCGTGCTGAGAGCGAGGGTTCTGGAGATTCCGCAGGAGCTGAAATCCCCGCGCACGTCACTCCTCTCCGAACGATGCCTCCAGAAAGTCAAATAATCGACCTAGAAGGAAATCCTTCGGAGAGAGAACAAGGTAACCCGACGGGTGAAGATGAGGGTGACGAGGAAGCCGAGGAAACGGAATCCGACAGAGACATTGCCGAAGGTGATGCAGCCTCGGCTTCGTCGAGCCAGGCCGGGGGTGGAAAAGGTGCTGCTGGAACTTCATCCAAACCTCAAAAGGAGAAGAGGAAGATAGTCCCTCTAGACCCTGATGTCATTCCTGACCGAACAGGAAATGACCCCTGTCCTTATTGGAAATCCTTCGAAAGTGAAGAAGGAATGAGGGCCTTCCGACGGGATTACAGAATCCCGGACGACGTCATCATTACACCGGTACCTGGCCCTCGGATTAGGTTTAGTGATGAACACATCACAGTCCCCTTAATGGCCATTATCGAAGGTGGTCTAAGGTTTCCGATGCATAGGATCCTTAGGGAAATCCTTTATCTTTTCTCCTTGACCCCTTGCCAACTAAGCGTCAATTCCTACCGCATCATTCATTCCATAATAAAGCTTGCCCAGTTAAAGATGTATCCACTAGAAGCCCATCATATTTTTGAAAATTACACGATGTCACGGAACATCAGGTATTCCCGCTATTACCTGTGTTCCCGAAGGAATATGGCGAAGATCATTCCCGAAGGGATGTATGATTCTGAAAAATGGGCCTCGGATTATGTCGAAGTTCGGGGTAATTATCAGTATCTTCCGACAGAGTACGGGCAATTCGAGGTTGCTACACGCAGGGGAGGACCCCGTAAGAAATCATATTCACTCTACTTTGAATTGCTTTACTTGCTGTATAGCAATACTAAATGTTCTTCGGACTGATTGCTTCATTCTCTTATGTTCTACAGCTACAACAAGGAGCTACTTCGAGCCGCAAGGAACTGCAAGCTCGCCTCCACCCTTCTAACCATCCCGTCGGAGGAAAGAGACGCCCCCACGATCCTCGAATACAAAGCAACATACGGGGGGCACATCCGAAAGAAGGAGGCGGACAAAGAGGGAGCTCCTGCCGAAGATCTTCCCGAAGAACTTCAACCGAGCGAGAGCAGGCCTTTACGAGGGCTCGTTCGCCAACCCACTGAAGGATCAACTCCCGAAGGAGAAGGGATCATGCCTCCACGCAGCATGAAGGATGTGCTCCAAAAGAAGATGGAAGAAAAAGAGAGAGAGAGAGAGTCAAGGGTCTCTCAAAGAAAACAGGAGCTCCAGGAGCCTCAGGCTCGACTCCAAGTAAAAAGGTGCCACCCCCTCCAGCTCAAAAACGTCCCCCTCCAGCTCCTCCGTCGCCGAAGGAAGCTCCGGCTGGCAAGAAACAAAAGACAGTGCGCGCGGATGCTGGAGATGTGGCGGGAGTTGCCCCCAAGGGGAAAGAGACGAGTGAAGAGAGCATCCCCTGGGCTCCGAGCTTCGTCACCGCTGATAAGAAGCAGGTGTTGAAGTCCGACAGCCTGAGGGAAGATCCGTCCCTCGCCCTGACACTCCTGTCTGGGGTGGGCTTGCCGAGGGACATCCAATCGCCACCCTCGCTCAAAGCCGCCCTCACCGAATACTACTATCATGCAGCAAGGGTAAGCCGTTTTGATTCTAACAGTTCACTGTTTCCTTCTGCTTTACTTAACATCAATACGCTCTTCGTTCTCAGGCTTCCCAGTCGATCATGAGCGTGAATCTCCATCTCACCGAGCATGAGAAGAAGAGGAAGCAGCTGCTGCAATCTCTGCAAGTCAATAAAGATGTAGCCGAAGAATACAAAAAGAGCTGGGAGGAGTCCGAGGCTGCTCGCAAAGCTCTCGAGGCTCAGGTGTTCAACCTCAACGATCTGGTAAAAGGCATGCAAGATGCTGCTGAAAAAACCAGGTTGGAGGGGAAGAATGAGGGCCTGGCCGAAGGAAGAGCTCTTGAGCGGGAGGAGATGAAGGTGGAGCTGGAGAAGGAATACAACAGGGGGTACTACGAGGCCGAAGAAGCTGCGGCAGAAGAACTCGCTGAGGCCCAGGCAGAGATGCTCGAAGAACAGCATAAAGCAAGCTTTATGCTGGGTTACAATACAGGCTTCGATGACGCCGGGGTGGACGCTGACGATGAGCGGAGGATGCTTGTTGAGGTCCCACCTCGTAGTCTAGCCGAAGCGCAGCAGACTGAGGGTGGGCAGCCTGTAGCCGAGCCACAACTTGACCCTGTCGCAGAACCCGCCAGTACATCCACCGAGGTTGCAACCACTCTAGTTCCCCCTGCAGATGACCCGACCTTGCCGCTCTTCCCGAAGGAAGCCCCCTGAGAAGGACTTGTCTCTGTTTTTCTTCCGCTCTTGAACAAGGCTTCCGCTCTTTTGTTGTTGTTTTTTTTTTTTTGGAACAAGGCTGTACCAGTTGGTACAGCTGGTGCGTAAAACAATCGATCGTTGCACATTTTGAAATGTGAAGAAATTGTTTAACTTGTTTCAAGTATGTTTGTTCGGTTTATTACTCGTAAATTAATCGTGACGTTCGGTAATGTTCTAACTCACAAAATTGCAAATCGGACTTGCAATTGCAAATTGTTCCATCATGTTTTCGTTCGCATTTCATCAACCTTATGATAATAGCCCCCTATCTGCGAGAATTTCCGAAGGATAGAGGCGGGAATCCAAGCAGATAGTAAACGAGAGAGTATCCGAGGGAAACGTGTTGTAATTCGGAGTGAACATGACGGCGAGGGCTATGAGGATTTCGCCCAAACGAATACGATTGTGAGCCCAACGGCTTAAAAATGGACTAGGTGAAATGCCCAAGACCTAAAGAAAACAAACAAGATAAAGAAAAGATACTTCGATTACAATGGCCCAAAGGCTTACAAAGTTCACTAAAAATACAAAACTGGAGAAAAGCAGAACAGGAAATAACAGCTAGCCATGGAATTTCCGGAGCTTCTGAGCATTCCAAGGGTTAGGTATGAGAGTACCATCCATCTCAGCCAGCTTGTAAACCCCATGACCGATCTTCTCGATTACTCGGTAAGGACCTTCGTAGGGATCCTTAAGCTTCGTAAGTTTGTTTGCTTCCACAACCATCCGAAGAACAAGATCCCCGACGTTGAATGGCCGAGACCGAACGTTCTTGTTGTAGCCCCTAGCCACCTCCTGTTGCTACGCAGCGTGCCGGAGGTTAGCATTGTCGCGAAGTTCTTCGGCAAAGTCCAATTCAGAACCCACGAGTGCATTGTTAGCCACTGGGTTGAAATGTTCCGTACGAGCTGTTGGAATCAACGTAGATAGGGGGAGAACGACCTCCATGCCGAAGGCCATTGAAAACGGGGTACGTCCCGTGGAACGCCGAGGCGTAGTACGATAGGCCCACAGGACATGAGGAAGTTCTTCAACCCACAATCTGAGCTTCCTGTTTAAGTGACGTTTAAGCCCCCTAGTGATGGTCTTATTTGAGGCTTCGGCCTGGCCGTTGCCCTGTGGATAAGCGACCGAGGAATTCTGGATAGTGATCTTTCGTTGTTTGTAAAATGCTTTAAGAGCAGCAGCCACAAATTGTGATCCGTTGTCCGAAAGAATAGCATATGGAACTCCGAACCTCGAGATGATATGCTTCCAAATGAACCGTTCCACGTCACCTGCAGTCGTCTTCACCATTGGCTTGGCTTCGACCCACTTAGTGAACAAGTCCGTGGCAGTTAACAAATACTCAAAGCCCCCAGGGGCCTTGGGCAATTTTCCCACAATGTCGAAAGCCCAGACTGCAAAAGGCCAAGGACTCGTTATCATCTTGAGTGGAAATGCTGGTTGGTGAATAAGGGATGCTTGTTTCTGACACCGAACACAACGTTTCACATAGTCTTCGGATTGTTTCACCATCTTCGGCCACCAGTATCCTTGAGTCAGAGCTCGGTGTGCCATACTTCGCCCTCCTAAGTGAGCCCCACAACTACCCGAGTGAAGCTCATCTAGAACGCCTTCCACTTGGCTCTCATACACCACTTTCAAGTCAGGGCCTGTGAATGTTCGTCGGTAGAGGTGCCCATTGGGATCCAGAAAGTAATTGGCGGCACGGCATCGTATCTTATGAGCTTCCTTCTTGTCTGCAGGCAGCGTTTGATTCTGAAGATACAACACAATAGGATCCAATTGGCTGGAGCCGAGTGATATGGCCGCAACGGGAGTGTCTGAGGGTTCAAAGCTCGGAGTGTCTATTTCGTCAAACACGACCGTGCGACTGCCCGAGGCTCGATACACCGAAGCGAGGCCTGCAAGGGCGTCAGCATGTGCATTATGTTCCCGAGCGATCCACTCAATCTCCACACGTCCAAACTGCTTGAGAAGGGCCAAGACGTGGCTGACGTAGGCGTTCATTCGTTCATCCCTGGCTTGGTAGTCATCATTCAAGTGGCCCACAATCAGCCGAGAATCACAGAATACGTGAACAGAATCCGCACCAAGCCGAAGGGCGAGTTGCAACCCAACAATTAAGGCTTCATACTCGGCTTCGTTGTTTGTCGCCCGGTAACCGATCGAGACAACATTCTCGTACACGGTTCCCTCAGGCGATACAAGAACTACTCCAGCCCCAGCCCCATGGATGTTTGACGCTCCATCTACAGTCATCCGCCAAGCATCTCCAGAGAATAAATTCCATTCATGGGCAGGCCGTCTTTTGACGAGCGTAAATCTCGATCGACATGCGTCGGTTGGCTGTTGGATCCATTCCATGTTGGCCTCGGTCTCAGCTAGCCGAGCTTTGGTCTCCACAAGAGCCAAGGCGTTAGCTTCATCTTGCAAGCCTGGAGTAAGCTCGGCAAAAAAGTCGGCTAACGCTTGCCCCTTGATAGCCGTCCGAGGTTCGAACTGGATGTCGTAATTGGCCAAGTCTTGAGCGAACTTGAGAATCCGACTCGAGGAATCTGTCTTCCGAAGCACCGATTTGAGAGGAAACTCAGTAAGGACCACGATCTTATGGCATTGAAAGTAAGGCAAAAGGCTCGTTTTAGACGAAACGAGAGCCAATGCTAACTTCTCCATAGGCAGATACCTAGTCTGAGAATCCGTCATCGTCTTACTCGAGTAAAAGATAGGTTGGTGCTCCATCCCTTCTTTCCGAACAAGCACTGAACTGGTGGCATGATCCGAGACTGCGAGGTAGAGATACAGATCTTCTTCGGCATGAGGCTTCACAAGGAGAGGAGTACGTGACAGGTAATCCTTCAAAGATTGCAAAGCCTGGTCACATTCCTCTGTCCACACAAACCTTCATCGGCTCGTCTTGATGGCTTGGAAGAACGGACGACAGAGGTCACCCGAACGTCGGATAAACCGATTCAATGCCGCTACCATTCCAGTAAGACGTTGAACTTCCCTGATTGTCGTGGGAGCTCGGAGGTTTTGTACGGCATCAATCTGCGTTGGATCTGCTTCTATGCCTCGGCGACCAACCATGTAACCAAGGAATTTTCTAGAGCTGACTCCGAACGCACACTTCTCCGCATTAAGTCGCAGCTTTCGCTTCTTCAGGACGGAAAAAACCTCTCCAATGTCTCGAAGATGATCCCGAGCGAATTTGCTCTTGCATACTAAATCATCGATATAAGCTTCCAGAATTCGTCCGAGCATCCCAGGGAACATGGACGTTATTGCTCGTTGAAAGGTAGCCCCGGCGTTCTTCAATCCGAACGGGACAACATTGTAGCAATAGACGCCCCGAGGCGAGATAAAAGCTGTCTTTTCCTGATCGTCTTGGGCGAGGGCGATTTGGTGGTATCCTCGGTAAGCATCCATAAAACTTAGCCGCTCACACCCTGCAGTTGCGTCCACCATCTGTTCTATCCGAGGGAGGGGGAACCTATCCATTGGACAAGCATCATTGAGGTTCGTGTAGTCCACACAAACCCTCAACTTTCCATTTTTCTTCGGAACCACAACGGGGTTAGCCAACCAAGTGGGGTAAAGTATCTCTCTTATTGCCCCTGCCTCCAGCAATTGATCCACCTCTGCCATCACAGCCTCAACATGAAGGGCAGAAGAACGCCGAAGCTTCTGCACCACTGGCTTCCTATTCGGATCGACGTTCAGAGAATGGGTTACAAACGAGGGATCTACACCCGGCATTTCCTGCGGGGTCCAAGCAAAGACCTCAATGTGCCGCATGAGGAAGTCAAACATCTCGTTCCGCTCCTCCTCAGTCAGAGAACTGCCGATGAGAAAGTACCGGGCGCCATCTTCCGAGATAGGCATGCGAACAAGTTCCTCGGCTGACCTCTGCTCGGCCGGAAGTCCAACATCTTCGAGCACATCAATTTCCCCACTCTCCACACACTGTACTTCCAAGCAGCTCTGTTTCGTCGTGACTGTGCTGATATAGCATTTCTTGGACTGCACTTGATCTCCTCGGAGATTTTCTTGTCTTCCGTTCCATCCGATGAACTTCACGACTTGATGGTAGGTTGAGGCCACGGCTTGCATCCCGTGTAGCCAGGCTCGACCGAGGATGACGTTATAGGGGCTAGGAGAGCTAACCACTATGAATTCGACGTCAATCACTCGGGAACCGGCCCTCACAAGGAGGTTGACCGCACCCAGTGGCCAAACCGGTGCACCTGTAAACCCAACGAGTGGTGCTGTTGCTGGTCGAAGCTGATTCGGGGACAGGCCGAGACTTTTGAAAGTAGAATAAAACATCACATCCGCCGAGCTTCCCTGATCAATCAACACCCGTTGGACAGTGGATTTGTCAATGATCACTGTAACGACAAGGGCATCGGTATGTGGCTCCTGAACTCCTTTCAAATCTTCAGATGTAAAAGTGATTGGGCCGTCACAGTTCGGACCTTCAAATTTCCGTTTGACCGAAGTACCGATGTTGCAAACTGACAAAGCGGCGATGGCCGTGTTGATCTCCGTCTGTAGCTCGGATACACGTTCCTCCGAAGCGACCCCCTGAATTACACTGACATGGCCACCGAGCAGTGGAGGTGGGGGCGGAAGTGGACTCTTCCGAGTGTCGATCCAAGGATTGAGATGTCCAGCCGCGGCAAGCTCCTCCAAGTACTTTTTGAATGGCTGGCACTTGGTCGTGTAATGTCCTCGCTCTTTATGGTATGAGCACATCCCAGGTCCTTGGCCAGCTGTGCCGAGGAACCCTGCGGGCCAAGAGAAGAATGGGAGCGTTCCGATGATGGAGAGAAGCTTGTAAATGGGCTCCGTAAATGTAGTTTGCTCGGCAACGTACTCGTCTGGCCTTGGTTCCCGTTTTTGTTGCACCACATGCTGCTGGTGCTGTGGGGGTCGATTACGGTTACTCGGCTGATTTACCTTCGAGGCCCGACCGACGTTGGCCACTTGCTTTCGAGCCACAGGATGTGCCTTAACCGTTTCTGCTACCTTCGGAACATGACGTTCGGCCATTGCTTCCTCACGCACGCAATCCTTCTCAATAATGGTCATTAGTTCCCCCATGCTTTTTGGTGGATTCCTCGAGAGATCTCGAAACATTGCTGAATTTGGATCCAGGCCGTTCATAAACGATTCAGCAGCTACGCCATGATCGCAATCAGGAATAAGATTATATACCTCCCAGTATCGCTCGGTGTATAGCTGAAGGGTTTCTCCCGAGGTCCTCCGCATATTCACCAGCATTGAAAGAGTCTTCGGTTGAACATTGCTGGTCACAAACCTCTTCGTGAATTCCCACTCAAGCTCGTTGAAACATGTGATAGATTTTGGTTTCAACTGATTGTACCAGAGCATGATTGGCTCACTCAACGAGAGGGGGAAGATTTTGCACATAAGTGCATCGGAGAAGTTATGAAGGCTCATCATTTGTCGAAAGCGGCAGACGAACGCGACTGCATCCTCCTTAGCTTCGTAACGCTTGAGCTTCGGCATCACGAATCTGTCCGGGGGTCGCTCTTGCTGTATTGCCTCCACGAAGGGGGAAGCTTTTGCCTTCCCGAGTTTTGAATTATCTTCGGCGATAACAGTGGGCTTTACTACCGGTGGCTGCATGGCCTGGCAAGGTTCTGGTTGTCTCCGACGTTCATGACGATGTTGTCTTGGACGTTCGGTGTGGTATCCCCTCTCTGCGTGGTTCTTTGTTAATTCCATGGCTTGCTTGGAACCTTCTAGCCGAGCTGTCCGAAGTTCTCTTGGACCAGACACCGGTTGATACACGGTTGGAAGCCCTGTAAACTGATCATAGAGGGTAATGGTGTTCGCCCGTTCCGAGCGTCCATCAGGACTGGCAAGCTTTTGGTGACCGCGAGCTCCTTCGGTTTTCCGTCTGTCTTCATGCCGTTCGGAATCTCGGTTTGACGGAGTTGATTGCGCAGGGAATTCGCCGTGATAGCTTCGCCGAGGCGAATCATTCAGATCCACTGGCTGCTTCCCTCTTCTCGAATCCGAGTAATGTCTGGATGAGCGTCGCTCTTGGCCCGACGTCGCCGCTTGACGCGTCGCAGCCGTGGAATGAGTTGCCGAAGATCGAGTGCTTTCCGCTCGGACTATACTTTCCAGCCGCGGACGTGAGCCCGCTTGTTGTGGCCGAGCATCGTGTTCGAGACGCTCGAAAACAGTTCGTCTCTCGGATGACGCCAAGTCCGTAATTCTGGCATGGTGGGGCCGTCTGCTTCTTTTTCGGCGTCTCGCCGGTTGGCTAGTTCCGGCTGGATGTATAGTGACAGGAGTGACAAGTTGGTTACCGTCCCGCTCTTCTAAACGTTGTTGTAGCATGGCTATCACCGCTGCTTGGCGTTTTTGCTCCGCCAGGGCAATATCCAGCTCCGTTGGTGGGAATGAAAGCCGTCGAGCGGCTGACTGGTGTGGGAGCGTTGTGTTCCCTTGTTCATGGTTGATGGATCCATATCCGGACAACCCCAGAGTGAAGTTTTCTGGGCCGGGAGGGGGGATGTGTTGAGCCATAAGAAGGTGAGGGTGTGGGAGAACAGGACTGAAGTGGAGTCGAGATGGAGATAGAAATCAGGTCCACGATGCTAGGTTGATAACTTCCCCAGCGGAGTCGCCAATTGTGGGGGGCTGATTTCCTCTCCTCTATCTTGACCCTTCTGAACCGAGTGATGTGGCACCGGATGTCGTGTACCTGCAGAACCGGAGGGGGTTGTTCCTCCGGGAAGAAGCTCCGACGTTCTAGTCAGAAAAGAGGAGCCGGGAAGAAGTTTGGTAAGAAAATATATGCTAGGAGGGAGAAGAGTGTTGAGAGAACTGAACTTCTTTCTTGGAGGAAGTCTCCCTCCATTTATAGGCGAAGAAGGAAAGTGTGTAGAACGGGTTGTCTCAGTCACCCACGTGCTCGGTGACGCTCGGATGATGTCATGAGTCAGGAGCATTAAATGAACGCCGCTTGTTGGGAGAAGGGGAGCCGCCCAGTCAGAACAAGGGGGGTCACATCAATCAAAGACGTCCCATCCTTTATCAGAGAGGTTTTCCCACGTTTCTCTGGAAGCTTCTAGAAGGTTCTGGAATTGCGGTCTCCGAGTGAAGTCAACGTGTCCGAGGGAACGAGATCTGGCGAATTACTTCACCGAACGAACGTGAAGTTACAACGATCATATCCGAACGAATCGTGTATATCATCCTTCGGAAAGGGCTTGAAGCTCGGCTAAGCCCCTCGTGGCGTTTTATCCTTCAGATAACATGTACGACTGACGTGTCAAGGTTCCTTGTGGAACAGATGAACTGAGACAACTAACTGGTCAGGAACACCATATCAAATCCCTTGAGTCTTTTGAACCTTATGGACCTTCGGATATTTCGCTCCACTACAGTATTACAGTCTTGGAATTCAATATAAAGGTTCGTATCCAGTGCACGACGGCTCTACCTCTCACAGCAAGCAACTTCACCCGCCTTTTGCTGAAAGATTCGTTCTCGTGGCTCGTACTCATGCCACAATGGCGGCCGGCAAATATTACACGTGCACTCAAAGTTATCAATCCCGTAACGGCAAGCAGCCTGTTGTTCCGGGGCAAAACAATATCGTCCTGAGCCCAGAAACTTGATTCAAAACGTTCGCTTAAAAGATCTCATCACGTACTATGGCCTTGCAAAAACTCAAGTTAATCAAACATCGATAACCTTGTGAACAAATCACTTTTTTGACTGAATTTTGGGCTAAATATTTTAGACATTGCTAATAGCACTTAAAACAGATGATTCATTCATTGAGTTATCGATGTTTGATTGACGTGATTTTTAACAGGGTCATAGGAAGCGCTGAGATCTTTCAAGTGAACGTTTCGGATCAAGTTTCCGGACTCGAGACAATATCGTTTTTCCCCAGGACAGCAGGCTGCTGTCCCTCAAGGCACAGCAGCCCCCCAAGTGCCCACTAAAGAAATTTTATTAATCTCTCGAATGGATACAATTAATAAGGAAACTTGGAGAAAATTTACACTGCCTAACTCTTAATTTTGTTATTTTACTTCCTGTTTACCACTCCCTCTGTCCATTTTTAAGAGTCTTACTTCGTAATTTAAATTTATTAAAAAGCCATCATTATTACACCTTTCACATCAACTTTTACCTCCACTTTCCATCCTTACCCTCTATTAAAACATCATCATTACATCTTTATTCACTAACTTTTTAAAATGAAATCTACTTTTATGGGCAAAATGGAAAATTTACCAATTTTTACCCACAAACTTTACAAAATAAACGCTTATTAAGGGACAGCCCAACATGGAATACAAGACTTAAAAAAAAGGGACGAGGGAGTATCAAAGAAGAGAATCTTTCTAAAATTTTCATTGCTTCTCTTTTTTCCTCCAAGTTCCAGACTCTTTCTAAATTTTTCTTTCCTTCTCCAAGTTCCAGACAAACCCTTCAGTTTGTGGCCCATCTCGAGTCCAAAAAATTTCAAAAGTTCATTTTTATTGGTCATCGAGTTTCTCGCAAATAGTACAATGGGACATCGATATCGACACTTTCCTTTGAATCTTGTCTCATATTCATACTCAGCCTTCAAAGTTCAAATATTATCGTGTTTAGTCCACAACGCTCCCGATATCCAACTATTGTGAGTTAACTTTTTTTGCATACATGACAAACTCAACAATTGTACAAAACCGACACCTCCAATTATTGTGTATTTTTTTTTTTAATACAAACTCGACGAGCCAAACAAAATAGACAGCAGGCCTGCAGGGCCCGGTCAGAATCTAATTTACATACCTTGCAAGCAGTCACAGCTCTCAGCTTCCCTCCTAACCACATCAAGCACCGAATCAATAAGCTCAGCACCTTCAGTATAGTGACCCTTGGCCCAGTTATTCCCTGCCCCGGACTGCCCAAACACGAAGTTATCGGGCCTGAATATCTGCCCATACGGGCTGGCCCTGACGCTGTCCATGGTCCCGGGCTCGAGGTCCATCAACACGGCCCGCGGCACGAACCGCCCGCTACCAGCCTCGTTGTAGTACACGTTGACCCGCTCCAGCTGGAGATCCGAATCCCCGGTGTACCGCCCGGTCGGGTCGATCCCATGCTCTTCGCAAACGACTTCCCAGAACTTTGATCCGATTTGGTTCCCGCACTGCCCTCCTTGGATGTGGAGAATTTCGCGCATTTTTTAGGCGGGGAGGGGGTACGTCTGGGGGCAAAGTTGGAAAGATGTGTTGCTTGGAGTCTCTGACGGTAGGGATATGGGAAATTGGGAGGAAGATAGTATTTGAGAGCAGAGTGTTATATACTCCTGCTAGACAGTGGCCTGCAAACGACTCATATTTTTTAAATTTGAAAACAGCTGATTCATTTTCTTGTTATTCTTTACAAGCAGAAGCAAATGATTCGTTTCAATGTCTCGGCAGTATCGCCACATGGTATTCCGTGCTTTACTACCACTACGTACATCTACGTAGTGCACGAGTCATGCATAAAAAATGATACGCACAAGCTCTAAGCGTTGAAAGGGTCTGAAGTATCATGAGACGATACCGTAAGCAGCAGTAAAGTAGTTACTCATGCAGAGTGATTTGATGGAGGTAGTACTATTACCTAGTTGGACTTGGTGAGGGTGAGGATTGGGTTCGGTTCTAAGATCCAACGGCTACGGTGTGACCGTCCGGTGAGAGATGCGTATGGTTTGCCGTCTGTTGCTGCTATCTCGATCGCCCTCGCCGGCAGTTGACTTTAAAATATCTCTAAAGACAGTTCCTTCTTTGTTACACTGGAGTATTTTAATAGTGTAAGAAGATATTTATTTTAGTGCACTCCAATAGAAGGGTGACAACGTCTGTTACTACTATCTTATTTAAAAATTTACTTTAATTTTTTTTCCTATGATAGTAAAATTTGTTTTCCAATGTAAAAGTAGGATTTTTTTAATATTTTATAATGTAGAGGTACGACAACGCCTACTAGCTCCCTCTGGCTCCATTCTTGACTTGAGGATATGTGCGGGGATGCTCTTCAAAGTTTAAAACAACTTGCATGCAGTTTTCCTCTTCCCCTCTTAAATGAAAACTTCTACCATGCTCCCAAGTGGCAGAATAGGGGAACTGGGGGTTGTTGACATCATTCTGTCCTGATCAATCGGGCTCTACTCCAGTCTCTCTTCGATGATCGAAAATGTTTACTTTGTAAAGCTCGTTGAGTAGAACAAAAAATAAATAGCTTGATCAGATATCATTATGCGTCTAATGGAAACATTTTTAATTTCAAAAGAAGGAATTTGAAATACTAGATCAAATCTACTGGAACTCATTATTGTCAGTTACATGTGTTTCGATCAGGCACTTAGATATCCGATCAAGAAGGTCTTTTGCATAGTTGTTCTACTCAATGAGCTCTACGAAGTGAACGTTTTCGATCATCGGAGCGAGACCGGAGTAAAACCCGATCGGTTGGGACAACATCGACCCTCAGTTCCAAGTGGTATGGTAGCATGATGCTTCCATTAAATATAGATCCTTAGATTCAAAAGTAAGTAAATCACAGACCCTGTGTATGATTTCCTAATGTATTTATGATTTTGAAAAAAAGAGATTACAACACCGAATTATAACTTACTCAACCCATTTATGTCAACATAATGAATTTCAAAGGCGCATCAACATGAACAATGTATTTTTTAGCGTGGTCGATACTCTCAACAAGTCTTTAAGTGCGAGCAGTTTAAATTGCCAAAATGAACCCGATGGAAACCCAAAAATAGAGAAAACTTGGCATCCAGTCCATTTGGACCCCCTTTCTTTTAGAGTGACCAATAATTTGGCGCCTATCGATGGACTTCAATCATTATCACCTGAATTAATAGCCATCATTGTCAATTTTGTTAGAACCACAGATACATTTAACACAGACAAAAATTAAAACACAAACGCTCGCAACACATGGGGACCCTGCACACACACTATCAATAAACGGGATCCTCAGATTGACATGTGGTCGAAAATTGTTCAAACATTCGGATTAGAACAATTTGAAATCATTCAAACATTGACATTTCTACAATCTGGAAAATGAAAATGATTCGAAATCCCTTGAGTATTCAAACTAGACCGGGGTAACAGGTTGGGTCGGGTCGTATTTGTGTCAGGTCAGCCGAGTTCGTGTCACAAACCACCCAATCCGAACCCGACCCATTTAGAATTCGTGTTTTTGAGTCGTGTCATTTTCATGTTTTCTTGTCAAAAAATGGTCAACCCTAACCCACTAACTTCTTGTTCGGTTCGTGTCGTGTTTCGTATCCATTGCTTAGGTCTACTATATACTTTATACTAATTTTTCAAATTCATAACACAAGTCAATTTGTGGAATAATGGTTTGTTTGTGTAGAAATACTAGAAAAGGAGCCAGGGATCTGGGTTTGATTCTTGGCCCAGCCCAGCCCCTTTTTTATTTTTTTCCCCCCTTATTTCTACATATATATATATATATATATATAATAATCTATTATATGATTATTATATATATATTCGTGTTCAGGTCGTGTTCGGGTCATGTCGTGTTAATGGGTGACACAGATAAGTCAATTTGTGGAATAATGGTTTGTTTGTGTAGGAATACTAGAAAAGGAGCCAGGGATCCGGGTTTGATTCCTGCCCCAGCCCAGCCCCTTTTTTATTTTTTTCCCCTTATTTCTACATATATATATATATAATAATCTATTATATGATTATTATATATATTTGTGTTCAGGTCGTGTTCGGGTCATGTCGTGTTAATGGGTGACACAGATAAGTAATCGTGTTGGTCGTGTCAATTTCGTGTCTCACGTATTCAACCCGAACCCGACCCATTTAGTATTCGTGTTCTTGAGTCATGTCATTTTCGTATTTCGTGTCAGAAATTGTCAACCATAACCCGTTAATTTCGTATCCGATTCGTGTCTTATTATCTTATTTCGTGTCCGTTGTCCGGCTTTAAATCAAACCTCAAGAGCTCTAGAAAAACGAATTGGGTTTTATCCAGAAAAAATGATTCCATACGTAGTCTGATCATAAAGAAGGTTTTTTGACGGTGATGATGGTGGAGTGGAGGTGGCTGAAATAAGAAAGATACGTGAGAAATATTTTGGTGGTATTCTATAACCGCAAACACCAATGGTACAAAACTCTATGACATGAAATTTATGGGTCCCATCACCAATATGTGGTTTCACACATCCCATGTAAGCGAATTCAAACAATTGCTATTAGTGCAAATATAAGTGTCTATAAATTTTCTTGTCTATCAAAAAACAAAAAAAAAAGTGTATCTTTTCTGATCGTTTCGCCCCGCAAAGTTCATAAGCATAGCCAAAATATGCAACAAAATACAATTTAATTTAATTTAATTTGTGAAATTGGTTCATCAAGTCACTCTCAAGCTTAATTAGGCTGTCCTTTTTTCTCTAATAAGAAGCCAAACATTTTCTCAATAATTTTCATGCCCACCGAATTTTCGTTCCGGGCAAGTTCAAACATAAAACAAAGCAAAGTACCAGCAAACTGCTCCCATCCACATAATTTGGCCCACTTCTGCAAGCCTCTAAGTCCACATGCTCAAACTTGGCCCACCACTGCCCTTTGAGGATGGACAGGGACTATAGTTACCTCCATACCCTATGGTTAGGGATGGGCATCGTGTTATTTTGGCGTATTATATTCGTATTTTGTATTAAAAATAGCTGATGTTAACCCATAAATTTTGTGTCGTGTTCTCGTATCATGTCGAAAATTCTCATCCCTACCCTTGGTCACCTAATATTCCAAAATGTCATGCCATGGGCTTCAAAAATTAATTTTCCACGATACTCACGCTCTACATTTTCGCTCTGGCAATTTAGGATGCGTTTCAAATATACTTGCACCCTCGTCATCGAGCTCTCCCGCACCGGCATGCGAATTATCGATGTAGTCAATAGCTACAAGAGTTCTATCTCGACCTTTTATATGTGTTTGATTCTAACTCGTTCATTCTATTTGTTTGTCTCGTCGAGTTAATACGCTCACAAAAGGACCTGTTTGATAAGTCTCTTAGATCATGGGATAAGATTAGTAATCCCATGGGGCCATTAAAACTGCGTTTGGTTTTGCAAGTGGTGATCGGATTATGAAGCCGATAGGACTATCAATCCGGCCAAATGGGTGAATAAGGAATCCCACCAAGGACTAGGTATTAGCAATCCCATCCTAGGTCTCCCTTGCTCAGTTACCAAAATACCCATGCTGAAAATAACTAATTTCCAAATTCCTCAGAGCTTATATCCCATGTTTCATACGATCCCATGCTTAAAGCCTCTAATTTTCCAAATGTTCTCGATACATACTATTGAAATTACCCCTTTTTTTTTTAAACTTGCTTTTGTTTTTATTTAACCTCACTATAAATTACTCTGCATTATTTTTATTGTTAAAGGGTATAAAAGGAAATTGAGGTGTAATCCTATCTTTAGTAATCTCATCGTCCAATCCTGCGCAAAACAACAAGAGAGAATGATTTAACAACCTCATTATTAATCTCATATTATTACGAATCTCATCTCATTACGAATCTCACTGTCACAGCTATCAAACGAGGCCTAAAAGTAAAGTTGAGGACATATCGCCCTCTTCGATACTTGTAGTACATCGATGCCCTCTCGACTGTTTTATTTTTATTTTTACATAAATAACAAATTAATTATCCGAGCCGAGC